>JAMPIV010017176.1:0-302500 GCA_024509875.1 Oreohelix idahoensis | reverse complement strand
GTTGTGGAGTAAACCCAGGCACAACCTGCAACAGTTTTTGAACATCTACTGCACTTCCAGATGCCAACAGCAGTCCTCTTCATTGATTCCTTTCCACAAACTGGACAGGTGTAAGTGCTGTGCTGGGTCACTTCTATTTTCTTGACAGTCTTCCTGAGAGACGCACCATACCTGGTGCCATACTTTCCAACAATACCGACCTTTTTTTTTTTCACATCTTTATTCACAATTCGTGGAAATTTCCAAAGACATCTGCATTGAAACATTGACAATAATAGCATGAATATAAGTATAAAAATGAAAATACAATGAGCAGCTGTATAGAAAAAAACTTTCGCTCCTTGCACACACTCATTTACTCACTCTTTCTTGTATGAAGATATACATTGCACATTTTTTTTTGGTAATGATAGTGTTGATTATAAGTTTGGTCTTTTTTTTAATTTAATTTAATTAATTATTTTTTTTTTTTTTGGGGGGGGGGGGGTGGGGTCATTGCTCTATGCAAAATTGTAAAAAGACAGTGATTGCAAGATCAATGTTGTAGAAACTTATTTTATAATTGTAGTTAAGTACACTAAAAATGTTTTGATAAGTTTAAACATCTAAAGTAAAACTGACACGAAATTTGATCACTACTAAAGCTGTATTTCAAACAACTCACTGATATAGTTGTTTAAAAGAAATGCATTTGTTTAATAACATATTACTAATTATCGTTCCAAGCTTGCCCCTTAAAACACAGTCTGTGTTCGCAATTTATTATTTCCCTTGCCATAAAATTCTTGCGTTAATAGATTTGCTTCCCCTTTATTTTACACTGTTTTCATATAGAGAGAATTATTATATCACATCGGCAATGCCAATCAAAACTTTAAAAATTTACCAAGAAACGGAGTTGCATGAATAGTTTTAACTGTGAGAAGAACGCAGTGATTCTGAGCGTCAAATAATTGAAACATCCAAACATCGGGCATATCAAGTTAATAAAAAGTGTTTAATAAACAAGTGCACTAAAAGATGTACAGATCTGTGACAATTTTTTGTTGATAAAGAATTACTGTATTCTAAGAATTGTACGACAGAGCACGTTCGGACCAATGACTGAAGATTAATAAAACGGACATCTAAAAATCTACAAATAAAATTTAAAAAAAAAAAAAAGAAGTGGGTCAGACATTTGTGAAGATTTTAACGCGACAGCAACTGACGTGAAGTCCCAGAGACGAAGGAGAATGTGAGAAGGACTTGACAGTACATGAAGATGGCAAATAGAAATGGAACTAAAATGCAGAAAAATTGACCTCCTTAAAAACATACATGGATGGCCTTTGCCAGTGACCTACACTACAAGTTTTTTTTTTTTTTTTTTAATCTAATTTAATCACAAGACATTAAAAAAAAACCCCATTAAAACTTAAACTATCAGAATTCAAGCTACTACGAAGACCAGTTTGTTCGTGTTACACTCACTACCTGTTCGAATTTATTTTGGTCCGGAAAATAAAAAATACTATACGGGTACAACTTGCCTAAGCGGTTACAGCAGTTGCCTCTCAGCGGTAAAAGTAGTCAGTTTACTAGATCGAAACCTGGCAGTATCACGCTCCAATCTACCCACTGTAAATTGGCTACTGACTTTGCTCTTAAGTTAAGGAACGCAAAGGCATCGAGAAAAGGAACCAATCATATCACATAATAAAGCCATACCTTTAATAGTGAAGTCTCTAACACTTCACTCCCCTACGGAAGTCTCTGCTTTGGGATTTCTTGTACCTTTTTTTTTCCTTCTTTTTAATACAGGTAAACTGCATGTCGTTAACATTAACTTCTGTTCTTGGGACCGATGGAGATCATTCATTTATGAGACTCATCGCGCTTCCCGAAAGGTTAAATAACACTAGTCAACAACCAAGATGTACCAGAAATGAAAATAGCTGATCTTAACTAATTTTGGTATGCTGAAAACGAAAATGACATTAACAAATGTTGATTGGCTCTAGTTTTCAAGATATATGCTACTAGTTTATTTAATTACGGTCAATTTATATATATATGTATTTTGGCTGCAGAATAAGAGATCAAGATAAGAGCTGGGCGCCACACATATGCTGCAATACATGTGCAGCACATCTTAAACTGTGGTTGACTGGCAAAAGGCAAGCTATGCCTTTTGCAGTCCCAATGATTTGGAGAGAGCCCACTGATCATCTCAACAACAGTTACTTTTGCATGGTCCCTCCAATTGGGAAAGGCATATCAAAGAAGAAAAAAATGGACTCTGGAATATCCAAACATCCCCTCTGCAATACGTCCGGTACCACATGGTGATGACCTACCAGTTCCCAAAGTGCCAGAATCATTTTCAGCTGCTTCCACTGATGAAGAAGAGGACATTGGTGGTCCTAAACCATCAACCTCAAGCGACCCAGATTTTGAGCAAACTACATCCACTAAACCACACTTAATAACCCAAGGTGAACTGAATGATCTTGTAAGAGATCTGAATTTACCGAAGAACAAGGCGGAGCTTTTGGGTTCCAGATTGCAACAGTGGAATCTCCTGGCAGAAGATGTTACAATTTCTGTGTATAGGAACCGCCAGAAGCCGCTTATTACATTCTTCTTCAAAGAGGGTGACCTTTCTGCGTGCTACAACATTTCTGGTTTAATGGCAGTCCTCAAAATCAATTACATACCGGAAGAGTGGAGGCTTTTCATTGATTCATCCAAGACAAGTCTTAAAGCTGTTTTGTTGAATAATGGTAATGTGTTACCGTCAAATCCAGTTGGTCACGCAGTTCATATGAAAGAAACTTATGAAAACATTAAGCAGCTTTTGAAGTGTATAAACTACGATCATCATCATTGGTCACTTTGCGGTGACTTAAAAGTGGTCGCTCTTTTGCTTGGACTACAGGGTGGATACACCAAGTACTGTTGCTTTCTCTGTGAGTGGGATAGCCGTGCACGAAGTGACCATTACATCAGAAGACATTGGCCAATCAGGCAGTCATTGCAGCCTGGCAGTAAGAATGTTGAGAACCCAGCACTTGTCAACACCAGCAAGATTTTGTTGCCACCCTTGCACATTAAGCTGGGTCTCATGAAAAACTTTGTCAAGGCAATGGAGAAAACAGATGAGACTTTCAAATACCTCATCAGAAAATTTCCAAGACTGAGTGAAGCTAAAATAAGAGAGGGAGTATTCGTTGGTCCGCAAATTAGAAAACTTCTTCATGATGACGAGTTTCTTTGCGTGTTGCATGGCAAGGAAAAAGCAGCATGGCTAGCATTTAAGTCAGTGGTGGACAATTTTCTTGGAAACAACAGATCTGATAATTACAATGAAATTGTAGAAAATCTCCTTCTGAAGTATAAGAGTCTTGGCTGCAACATGTCTTTGAAAATTCATTTTCTGGATTCTCATCTGGATTTCTTTACGTCAAACTGTGGAGCGGTCAGTGATGAGCATGGTGAACGATTTCACCAGGACATTGCTGCTATGGAGACAAGGTATCAAGGCAATTGGAGCCCTTCAATGCTTGCTGATTACTGTTGGACTGTGACAAGAGACACCTCATCGATTGACTACAAGAAGCAAGCAAAGAGAGCTCAAACAGCGACTGAATAATGGCGGAATGGGTTCAAGTGTACCTTTTTAAAACATGATATGTGAACTTTAAATAATGTTTTTATTTTTTCTATCATTTTATGTTGAAATATCAATTAATTGAGTATGTAACCACAATTTTTATAATGCTAAAGTAGAAAGACTAGCTGTTCACCCCAGAGAATTAAACAAGCATACATTATTTGTATTACTGTAATGTAAATTCATCATTTAAAAAAAAAAACCCAGAGCCAATTGGTGAATTTCATTATGATATTTGAAATCAGCATGTCAAAATCAATAAGAAATTGTATATTTAATTTCTGGTACAAATAACTTTTGAAAATTTGTTGACTAGTGTAATTGGTCACACAGAAGATACTGCAGTAGGGAAGTGAGATGTGAAAGACTTCGCCTATGCTAGGTCTCAGCTTTATGAAGTACCGTAAGTGTTACAGGTTCCCTTCCTCTTACCCTTTTACTTTCTTAATTCAAGAGCTGATGTCACCGTGGGGTTTGCCCAAGCATTATTCATGCTATTGTTAAGGTGAGATAAACAGTTAGGACAGCTCACATGAGAAAATAATGAATGAAAATAATAATATTGCTAACTGACTACGGTTCAGAATACCGGGTCACGTTAATTAATAGTGAGTGATTATCTTGAGTTGTAAATAAAATGTTCGAGAACAAAAAAAAAAAGGCTCGACCAATAAATTTAAGTAAACAGATTTGGGTCAGCGAATCAGAAGAGTGGCGAGAGAAACACACCACGCGAAATGACCAGAGTTGTGCTTCAGGAAGAAGGTGTGATCGCTGTGCGGACAAGATAAACCTTCTGTGGTTTTACAGATAGGGTTGATATGAAAATATATTTAGATGTCCAGCCATCACTAGCCAGTGTTATTCTATCGGGAGATAGTATTTGTTTCTGTAGTTAACAGTTGAAGGCTTATGGCAAGTAATGAGAAAATTCAATTTTGATACTAACATCATAGATATCATTGAAGCACTATACAAGGACGCAAGCAGTGCTGTTTTTGCAAGCAACGACATTGGAGAATTTTTCAAAACAACTGTAGGAGTTCGCCAAGGATGTATTCTGTCACCAGTGCTCTTTAATATATATCTAGAACATATTATGCAGGAGGCTCTCTACGATTATAAATCAACCATATCGATTGGAGGCCGACCTCTGTGCAACCTACGTTTTGCTGATGATATTGATCTGATAGCTGGATCAGAGTCAGAACTTCAAGACCTTACCTCTAGACTGGAGAAAGTAACAAGAAAATATGGGATGGAAATTAATATAGAAAAAAGCAAGATATTGGTGAATAGCCATAAGAAACATGTTCCGACCAACATTACGTTAAATGGGCAATCGTTAGAAGAAGTTAGCACCTTTAAATATCTCGGGTCCACTATATGTAGTGATGGAAGATCAAGTAAAGAATCAAGACAAGACTTGAGATGGCCTCAGCTGCCATGACCAGGTTGAATATGATCTGGAAAAGTTACATCAGTTTTCCTGTGAAGATCAAATTATACAAATCACTTGTATTATCTATTCTCTTGTATGGGTGTGAGGGCTGGACACTCACTGCAGATACGGAGCGAAGGATTCAGGCTTTCGAGCATAAATGTTATAGAAGAATTCTGCGCATTTGCTATAAAGAGCACTGTAAAGTGCAATCTTTACTATCTTGCAATATAATACATTTATATACTTATTATGTTCGCAAATATTTTGTAAACAAAGTATTTCCTTTTTTAAGTGCTTAAGGAGAAGTCATTTTTGAGTTACTTCCCTTGAAAGGAGTTCCGTCATCTTCGATCGGATTCCGCGGACGAATTTAGGCCTACTGCGATTTATTCTTTGCCTGGGTAGGAATAGATTGTTCTTGCTTCAGTATATCTATGGCCTGAATTTATACGTAGTGTTTGTATGAGTAGGACGAGTCTGTCTTATATATGGATATCTTTACATTTCTAAGTCGAACTATGTTGGTTGTCGCTAGAAAAGGTCAAAGGCTATGCAGCGGAAGTATCGCTAGCAAGGGGTGTGATTCATGGCTGTCATCCTGTCGGGATGTCGAATTTTGTTGTAGCCGGCTTATTGCCGAAAAGTGATCTATAAGTAGATGGGGAAAAGTGATAGTCATTTAGACATGTTGTATGTACTTTACCCCAGTGTTTATTCTCTTTTGCCAAGGAATGGCAAAGTTATATTTCGCATAGAAAGGTAAAACCACAATTTATTATGAACTTGGGCTTCGCCATCGTTGTCGATAAGCAGATGCACAGTGGTACTTTTGAAAAGAATATTTATTCAAAGGAAGATGACATTCCTATGTATCAGCACTAGATTATATGATATTATTCAATTACCTCTATGATAGAAGCTATGCAGAAATGAGGACATTTCTGTATCCAATAGTGAGTGAAGCTCACGAGAGAAGCACCGCCATGTTGAAATCCATATACTTTGTATTTATCGAGTGAGAAAAAGGGATGCCTGTACTATCGCTCGATGAACCAAGAGATCACTGCTACATGTGAGAACCCATGTCTGGGATTCCTATATCTTTATGGAAAATATATATATTGAACTTTACGTGAAGGGATATTCGCTAGACGAGGTTAGGTCTATATATTGGTTATGGTCTGACGTGCCCAGTCAGTAAAGCCAGATGATTTACATGATGGAACTCTGAATGCTTATTTACGAATGCTCCATTATGATATTTGCCAAGCATGAATGCTAACTTAAGATGATATTCCTGTGATCAACATTATGCTGTCTATGTCGACATTTGTTCCTGTAACCATACACGTACTGTCCAAGTGTGCGTCTCATTAAATGTTATAAAAAGACCACCGTAGTTCCAGTACTTTTTGAATTCGAACAGTGTGAGTATGAGTGATGTACTACCAACTTGTCAACTCTATCGAATCATTCTACCATTCGCGTTCTGACATTCATATACACACTCATTGTCTACACTCACATTCTTGTCGGAGCCTCATCACGTTCCAGGACAAGATGACCTGTATGACCAAAACTGTGCTGGGTTTAATGAGTTGACAATCGTTACACTTTACTACACCAGTCCCAACATCTACATTTATCAACTGGTGGACATTCACGTCATTTAACAAATAAAGCGTGATTTAAACAACTACTGGCCAGTATGAGTTTAACAAGCACAAAACAAATGTCTATGTTAGAGAGAAGATAAACACCTATGCAGGCCACCAAGAACCACTTTTGTCAATAGTGAAACGTCGAAAGCTTGCCTGGTTTGGGCACGTAACTCGTCGTGACTCTCTTTCGAAAATGATCCTTCAGGGAACAGTCGAAGGTAAACGGAGAAGAGGAAGGCAGAGAAAATCCTGGGCTGATAACATCAAAGAATGGGCAGGACACGGTTTTTCCACACTTGTACGCATTGCTGAGGATAGAGAGCAGTGGAGGACCCTGTCTGCTGATGCTTCCACCATGGCACCCCTACGACCCATGACGGGTTACGGGATGAGATGAGATGAGATGAGTTAACAGTTAAGGTGTATTTCTGAAAGGAGATCAGCGTTTATGCTGTGGTTCTTGTAAGTATTGAACTATGATTATATTTTACACAGAGTAGAATTTTGTTTACAGGAGAATCTTGCAGAAGCACGATTTGTCAGTTCATTACGAGAACTTTACGACTATATACTAAGAAAAACGGATGGTTATAACGACTATGTGTAAAGTAACCAAGAGGCTGAAAACATATGAAGGAAACTAGAGATATTATAGAGGAGCCTTATTGAACAAGGTTTGAAGTGTCCAGAATTGTATATAAAAGTAAAGGATCCTGTTACACGCCCATTGAGGTTTATTGGGAATATGGTGTTAGGCACATATTTTCTTGACCGTCGGCACACTAATGGTGATGTGGTCAGCATCACGCCAGCCGCCTTAACCTTCCCAGAGTTGCTCTGGTACCCATTTGGGGCTGGGTCGACCCAGGAGCCGTTTGCGGCATAAAAAATCCCACCTCATCTGTGGATCGAACCATAGACCACTGAGCTAGGAAGCCAGTGCACTAACAACTATGCTACCGCGGCTCCCAGAATTGTATATGATTATCAAGAAAAAGTGAATGTCGACTTTTATAGAAGAACTTCAAATATGCTCTCTCATTAGTAAGTATCAGAATGGTGTACATACAATTATTTATGCATGAGATGAGTTTTGTTGCTACAAACAGTTATAGAGACCTGTTTGACCAGTTCGTCGAGGAAGATATTTAAGTAACAAATAAAGTATGGAATGCTAATAAAGAGCATTGGTATATGAGGAAATAGGAGCAGGTTTTGGGAAGACTAAGGCAGTCTACGGAGAAAAGAATAAGTTAAAGAGGAACACGGAAGTTACGAGACATAGAGTTCATGTATGAGTTAACATGAAGTACCAAAGACCCAGTAAAGGCTTCTATGAGAACTCTATCATTTGAATGACCCATTATACTTGTTGTTTTATTAAGTTATTAAAAGTTTTTGAAGGAACACAATGAATTTGATTCCATCTTTATGAGTTGCTGATCGTATGCCATGTACATTTAAACTACCACTATACGAAGTAACTATTAACATCAAAGAAGGAACTGAATGAACCTGAAGTATACAAGAAAAGGATTAGAGCATCATCCAGGAATTTACACCTCTGGCGGAGATGGCCAGTAATGATATCAACTAAATAACTTGGAAGATAAAATAAAGAAGATAAAAAGAGAAGTTGTAAACTTAAATCATGTCACTAGGCCTGCCATCTACCACCTATTTATACAGCGCTGTTACATACTTTGAATTGGCGCCGAGACCAGTCCTTCTTAGTGACAACTTGGCTACATCGCATTCGGATCTACTGTATCAACAGCAACAACAACAACAACAAGAGATACAACAACACCTCTGGAATAGTCTTAATAAAAGACATTGTCGCATGGCAGTCAGAAATCTTATCAATCGAATCAAACAACGAAAGATATGCGATGTACAAAATGTTCCAACAATTGACTAACAAACTTGTTTAATAACAACAGACGATGGAATAAGGGCATATATGTATCAACCACTGTATCGAAGATATGAATCAAGATATCCAAAACCCTTTGAATACTGCCGTAGTGAATGTGGTGAAGTGGGATGTTATAAATATTTATAGGGGACTTAGTGTACTGACTGAGATCAGCTGTGAAGGTATCTATATCTATTAAAAGTAGTGTATTATAGATAACCTTACTTGCTACCACATATCTCTTTATCTCAGTCAGAATTATTCTGGAATAGTGTGATGCTACGTTATGTGTCTAGGGTATGTGTATGAAGAAGTGTAAGTCACAACAACAGACAGATAAACAATTTAATGTAATCCACTACTCTTGACAACACTGTGACACTCACATACATATAACACTCTATGAGAATATCTTAAAGGAGGCACTGATAACTTTCAAATAACAATATGTATTCATTACTGGCATGAATGAATATGTGTCCTGATTCAACTACAAGGGAATCAGGAATCACAATCAATTTAAATTACAAGTTATGTACAGAATGTATTTAATATGAATATAGTAGTGACATATATTATTACAAATGTTCTATGTGTGTCAGTTGTGTAGTAGTAAAATGAGGTAATACTGGTTTTGTTTTGTTCAAGCTCTGTTGGTATTTGTCATCATGACTTCAATAGTTTGTCTTTAGGGACTAGTATTGGAGATGTTCACAGTTCCTGATTTTAAGACAAGTAAATTCCCCTCTGAATAGTATTTTTTTATAAAGTTATTTCAAGATGAGGGGACATAATGTTGAGCTCAGCTGGCCAACTCTGCTTATCTTGAGTGATGGCGGCAGGAAAGGACTCCTCTGCTCGAATTCTCCTCTGGGCTCAGGAGACACCTCACTGATAGCTAAAAGACCAAGGAGTATGCTGTCCGACACTGGATTCAGCAAATCTCTGACCAGATGCTGCTCAGTACCATCAAGACCACTGTCCCTGAAATCAAGAAGGATGTACCTTCTACTTCATAACTAATTTATATTCTCTTTTACACTGATCACAATACAGCACAAACATTGCGTTCAGAGCGTTAGGCCAACAGTCAGCTTCATCTGAAATACTTTATACCAGCATTACCATCCTTAATGGTCACTACGCCTCTGCACTTCCAGCATTATTTCTTTCTAGTCAATCATCCAGGTGTCAGTGTACTGTTTGGCCATTCCATGCCGTTTTACTTCTCTCCGACACCCTCTGTTCAGGCTGGAGCATTACAGGCTTTACCTCACGTTGGCCACTGAACTACACATATATATATACAGGCATAAATCAACAATTCACATTCAATTTTCATTAAAAGATATTAAATGGTTCAAGCTTACCACAATTCATACGAATAACACAGATACGTTGATTAGCAATGAATTTCTGGCACAAACTGGCACAAACTTCCATCTGCCTATGTTCCAGGCTTTTATTGAGCCAAATATATGCTGGCTTCAACGCACTGATGCTTTATCAAGCTATTTTAAACAAGTGGTTTCGAACTAACGCTCCCAAGTGTGTATATCAGCGAGACTGGCCAATGAGCCACGTTTCGACAAGTGTTTGAAAAAATGTTATTTTTTCCCGTCTCCCCTAACAACCAAGATAGTATTTATAGCCCGACCAATCGTGGTTAGGCTTTCATTTGTTGCGCTCCAATCAATTTGAAGTTTACATGGTAGGCTATTTCTGTAACGTAAATTTTTTTCAAACACGTTAAAAAAAAATCTTATGATCAGAAATGATTTTATGCTGTCAGGCACCCCCAATATTTTATTTTGGGTATAATTTATTAATTCCTGGACTATTTGCGTAACGTTTTACATATTATTTGTCAGCAAGCCCTAAGGAACCCAATTTTCCCACTTTAAAAGAGCTACGTGGCTGCGTTCAAAATATGTATTTTCTACTACCTCCTGTTTGGAAGATGTGCTGTCTGGGTACTGTTATGTTTTCAACCGTAAACCCATCTAATGTTATCTTTTCTAATAAGAGTCTGTTATGATTTATAAACCTAACTCTGGGAAAGGGTAGTGTATTTTATCACTGTCCGTCTGAAAAAAAGTTAGTGCTTGTAGACTTACACGCGTGATGCCAGCATTTGTATATCGCGCGTCGCGTGTTGCATGCGTTCCTGATTTTCAGCCCTCCCCTCTCGCTATCCTTTTGTCCATCTGTTCGTTCGTTTTGGTAACGTAATATAATTAATGTTAGGATTAATTTAGGTCATTACGCAGTCTCTCAATGTTTTTTCCAAGAAATACAGCACACGTTTCATTGAAGAAAGCGGGTATAATACAGTAAGCTTTTACTATCAACGTGAAAGCGTTACAATTTGCAGACGAAGCAGAAAACAAGGGGGATTTCGAGTACATTCATTGTGACAGCAATGTCATTTTACCATTGCTCTTCTCTTTATTAATTTTATTTGTTAGGCTTCATATTTACCTAATAATTTATATATATGGATTAGAATATTTCATGACAGTGAACAAGAGAGCAGAAGTAACAATCATAGAACAGAGGTAGAGCATACTCCATGGCGGAAACCCAATACGTGATACGCAAACAAACCATTCTGTAGAAGATGTGAACCCAGATATCCAAAGCCCTTCGAATACTGCCGAAGTGAACGAGAAAGTAGACATAACATTCACAGAACTGATGAAGAAAACACATATGTTAAAACACCGTGGACAAACCAAGAGTCCCAGATACAGGATCACACACCAGACCGGTTATCGCAATTACTGGCGACACTGAAAGTAGAAGGTCAACATAAATCTAAACTTAGTGCGTTCATCACTAAACACCAAGATGTATTCGCACTAACGGATATGGAGTTAGGCAGACCCGTACGAAAAGCCACATTGAATCACTACAATTCCACAGAGACGTCAACCACCTCACACAGTGAAATCGACACAGATGATGATCTTGATATTCACACAGAATAGTGTAACACCCCAAATCAACTACAGGATGCTATACATCGATTAAATCGTTGTAGAGACACGTCAGAAGACGAAGATGACATTCCGCCGAGGGAATTAAGAGAGAGGTTAGTATCTCGAGACAATCGTTTACACGATAGAGATAGCAGCACACCAGTATCGGTGAATGAGAACGAACCCCACCCTTCCATAATGAGTCAAACATACTATGGCAGTCAAGGAGTACAACCGCCAGTTCCAAGTCAGCTACAACCCACACACCAGCCTTCACATTCCAGCTGGGACAGCGAAGATGACAGGCCCTTGCAAGCAACAAGAAACAACATAACACACCATACTCGGAGCCCTACAGAAGGTCATACAAACATTCAAGTATTGCGACCTTCCGATGAGACACACAGCGAAAAGAACATTGTTGACAAGCCTTTAGCACCTTATGAGTCAGAACTTGAGACAACAGAACGAGAAGAAAGCGACATCGATTGCATGGATGACACTACCAACACTGAGATACGTACAGCTGCCAAGCGCCCTTACAGCCCCTCATCAGGAGATTCGTCGCCACAAGCGAAGCTATTACGTCTACCACAAGAGCATGTACGAGCCAAGTTCAGAAGAAATCATCGCCCAGTTAACAAGCCGATTACAGTTCTACAACATCGTCCAAATATTCAATCGCCCTCTTTCTCCTGAGAGCGACTATAAACACAGCATCACAATCGATACCAACGTCATCACATTACGACAGTCGCCTCTCCAGTAGAGAAATTACACTGTTAGAGCTTGCAAAAGAAGTTTAAAAATTTATGCAGGCAGTGTAATCATCGTAAAGTACTACCCCAGCAAAGTACTAATCGCAGCACTTTCCCAGCAATAGTGCTATTAGGTACTTTTATCATCATAGTACCTACCACTAAGTCACTTTATTATTTTTTTTAACCAGTGCTTAAGTTAGTTGATTTATTGGACACTTGGGCATTCACACTACTCATGTAGCTCCTTAAGAGAAGAAAATAGAACTGTGAAAAAAAAAGAAATAATCAGACTGTAATCTACAGAAACACAAAGTCATAACTATGTAGACTTATCCTAGATAAACTCACAGAGCTTGTCAATGTACTTCCCAAGGTATCGGATTCAGCACACCAGAGGATCAAGACTGATAATTACTGTTAGTATTGATAGTATTATTATCATATTTGTTTGTATAGTGTATAGATTCCAGGTATATGCACATTTAAATTGGCAAAAGAGGAAAAAGAAAAGAAGAGATATGAAATAAGCATAGCCAAGTCATAGAAATGTAAGAAATTCCTCTTAACCATATACAGATAGAAAAAAAGTGCACAAGATGCACTAATGGTGAACATCCCCATGACACATCTCATACCTTTTCCCCCTTCACCACCCACAAAGGATGTACCCCAGTTACCATTGCACTGACTATATAGCGACACCAGGAACGCGACATGCTTCGCAGTACTGCTGCTCTGAGCAGCAATCATAGTTTGGACTTAGTAGAAGAATTAATAAAGATATCATATGTGATTACTTTGAGAGATGATAATGATGACACAGTCACGTAGTCACGTTGACATTAACTTTAGCCAGAAGGATGTTCTATATTTTATGAGGTTCTGTATACATGTATATGACGTCTATATTTTCAGACAGAATTAACGACTTGAACTGTGCATCCAAGGCTAAGATCAGTCGAGCACATCAAATTCTGACTTGATTAGCGACACATATCTTTCAGTATCGCCCCAGGACAGTTAGTTATGCACGCTTCGCCATACTATTAAGTGTAACTCCGCCTATCTGACCGTTCTAATTCAGTAATGACATTGACGGCAGATACAACAGACATGACGAGTGCTGACTACTCTCTGTTTCCAGAGACAGTTACCATGTCGACTTGTATAAATATATAAATATAAATATATATAAATATAAATATAAATATAAATATATATAAATATATATAAATATATATATATATATATATATATATATATATATATATATATATATATATATATATATATATATATATATATATATATATATATATATATATATATATATATATATATATATATATATATATATATATATATATATATATATGTATATATGTATATATGTATATATGTATATATATATTATATATATATATATATATATATATATATATATATATATATATATATATATATATATATATATATATATATATATATATATATATATATATATATATATATATTATATATATATATATATATATATATATATATATATATATATATATATATATATATATATATATATATATATATATATATATATATATATATATATATATATATATATATATATATATATATATATATATAGAGCATGTATTGAATTATTATTGATCAGTTGTTGTATCATATGAGGTTATGTATTTAAGTAATGATTGATGATATACCTCAATTGAAGCATTCGTCATTGGTAACGGAATGACATTATATTTATGGTTTTATTTTTGTGTGACTTTCCATATTAGAACTCACAGTTTGTAAATGTATATGTAAGGGAGCAGGTATAAGATAGGACGTTAATTAGAGACTAGATAGTTGTTGATAGAACGCAAATGTCTTCCTACGGGATACATTTGTGTGGCCCCGGGTTGTATGTCACCGTGGGGTTTGCCCAAGCATTATTCATGCTATTGTTAAGGTGAGATAAACAGTTAAAACAGCTCACAAGGGAAAATAATGAATGAAAATAATAATATTGCTAACTGACAACGGTTCAGAATACCGGTTCACGTTAATTAATAGTGAGTGGTTATCTTGAGTTGTAAATAGAATGTTCGAGAATAAGAAAAAAAGGCTCGACCAATAAATGTAAGTAAAAAGATTTGGGTCAGCGAATCAGAAGAGTGGCGAGAGAAACACGCCACGCGAAATGACCAGAGGTCATTAGATGACACTGAATCCTTAGTTGTGCTTCAGGAAGAAGGTGTGATCGCTGTGCGGACAAGATGAACCTTCTGTGGTTTTACAGATAGGGTTGATATGAAAATGTATTTAGATGTCCAGCCATCACTAGCCAGTGTTATTCTATCGGGAGATAGTATTTGTTTCTGTAGTTAACAGTTAAGGTGTATTTCTGAAAGGAGATCAGCGTTTATGCTGTGGTTTTTGTAAGTATTGAGCTATGATTATATTTTACACAGAGTAGAATTTTGTTTACAGGAGAATCTTGCAGAAGCACGATTTGTCAGTTCATTACGAGAACTTTACGACTATATACTAAGAAAAACGGATGGTTATAACGACTATGTGTAAAGTAACAAAGAGGCAGAAAACATATGAAGGAAACTAGAGATATTATAGAGGAGCCTTATTGAACAAGGTTTGAAGTGTCCAGAATTGTATATGATTATCAAGAAAAAGTGAATGTCGACTTTTATAGAAGAACTTCAAATGTGCTCTCTCATTAGTAAGTATCAGAATGGTGTACATACAATTATTTATGCATGAAATGAGTTTTGTTGCTACGATCAGTTATAGAGACCTGTTTGACCAGTTCGTCGAGGAAGATATTTAAGTAACAAATAAAGTATGGAATGCTAATAAAGAGCATTGGTATATGAGGAAATAGGAGCAGGTTTTGGGAAGACTAAGGAAGTCTACGGAGAAAAGAATAAGTTAAAGAGGAACACGGAAGTTACGAGACATAGAGTTCATGTATGAGTTAACCTGAAGTACCAAAGACCCAGTAAAGGCTTCTATGAGAACTCTATCATTTGAATGACCCATTATACTTGTTGTTTTATTAAGTTATTAAAAGTTTTTGAAGGAACAGAATGAATTTGATTCCATCTTTATGAGTTGCTGATCGTATGCCATGTACATTTAAACTACCACTATACGAAGTCACTATTAACATCAAAGAAGGAACTGAAGTATACAAGAAAAGGATTAGAGTATCATCCAGGAATTTACACCTCTGGCGGAGATGGCCAGTAATGATATCAACTAAATAACTTGGAAGATAAAAGAAAGAAGATAAAAAGAGAAGTTGTAAACTTAAATTACGTCACTAGGCCTGCCATCTGCCACCTAGTGAGATAACACACAGTAACCAGTAACAGCAGGCGTGTGACATATTTTGAATTGATGCCGTAACCAGCCCTGTTACACTGAGTCATGTACGGTACTCATTTACAGCTGGGTAGACTGGAGCGGGACGCTAACCTGGTTTTCAACCCTGCGACTTTGCCGTGAAGAGTAATCGCTCTAATTACACTGCCACTCGATGATGCTCTCAAAAGCTTCAAAAATAAATGTTGTCTTTCGTCTTGACATTTGGAGTAAATGCCAAGTGTTTGTCGGAACCACCTTCTGGCTTAACGACAAAATAAGTCAATAGAAGTTACTCGCAGAATGTTCCACTGTTAAAAGAATCCCATTGTAAAAAGAAATTAAAAGGCCATCAGAATCATCCGGACAGATTTGAAAGGAACCATTACAATGAAAACGTCTAATAATATCAAAGATGATTAATACACTTTATACGGATAAATATTCTTTCGCAATAAACTTTAAAAAAAAATTTTTTTATTTAAAATTTGTGCAATAAACAATTTTCAGTTATTCCACCCTGCTTGGCGTCAGAATACGTATTTAAATTTCAGCTAACTTTATTGCCTTTTTTAAGATGATAATTATATTCACACAATGTGGACATTTTAATTAACTTTATTTACAATAATTAAACAGGAGATGTGATATCACGTTCGCGTATCGTCAGTTGGCCATATCCTTTAGACGTAGATACACTGTATATCCTAATTATAACCCATCAGAGGTTAAGAATGATATTTTGAATCATAGGTTAATAAAAGACACATATAGAGGCCTACTTCGTGCACGATTTTTTTTTTTTCTTCAGCACTCACCTTAGATTTTGTTCGATGATCCTGATTAATAAATCTCATAAGAGATATTCCAGACGATAAGGTAAAGCTTTATACTGGATCAACCACGATACCTCTTACTGTTATAAGAGACCACATAAATTGTCAAATTAATGGCAGCTCAATTTCTCGTCCTGGAAGTGAAGCCTGGAAACCAAACTGGGAACTTGAGAAATGTAGGCTGGACACAGCGTTTTTGTGTGTGTGTATTTTCTAGTGACAGCGCCTCTTCAAATAATATTTTTCTCATGTACGCACCTATGTGTAGATATACTATGGCATATTTATAAGACATCAAATCGTGAAATGTTTGTAAACTGACCGTGAATCTTAAGTCCTGGCTGTAGTAAAAGCAGGTCGAACTGGCTGCTTGTTTTTCTTCAAAGCACAGAAAATTACCGGGACTTACACGAGCATAACGTCAGAAATATTATCCTAAAATTACAAACGTTGAAAGTAATGTAGTCTATGTCCAGATAAGTCGCACGGTTAACTTCTGAAATTAATTTCTCATGTAGTTCGACAACACCATGAATAGCGGTACCAATCCTGGAATAGCAACGATATTGTGGGACTATGAATCAATGCTTTCTCATGCAAACTGTCCTGACTTGATACATGAATCGCTGATAATATAGCAACATTTGATACTGTCCGCCGATTCCGTAAAATGAAGCTACAAAGATCGATAACAAAATTCCGAGGGTGACAGAAACAGGCACCGCCCACTCCTGTCATTATGCTCCAACTGATACGCGGGTGGGCGGAGTTCCCGTTTTCTCTGCGGTCATGAGCGCTTGACAGGTTGTGACAGACGCTTATGTTTTCAGACAATGGGGGTCACCGCGAAACACCCGATTCTTCATCTCCGCGCGAAGTGACAAAGTGATGCAAGTTATTTGTCAGTGATGTGATGTGTGTACTAACGCAGTAAGGTTGGTCAGAAGGGACCTGCAATTTGCGGTTTTCCGGAACAGAAGATTAATTTTAAGATAATTTTTTTTTTTCGCTGAGCAAGAAAAGACAATTTAATATTACATTGTAAATTTTGATTTGTTCAAGAATTGTTAAAGTACAGTATTTGTTTTGTTTCTATTACCAGAACCGTTTTTCTAGATAACATTTTCACTGCTGTTTATAAATAAATAAATAAATATATATATATATATATATATATATATATATATATATATATATATATATATATATATATATATTTATATATATATATATATATATATATATATATATATATATATATTCATTCATTCATTCATAACCCTCCACTCCCAAAGGAGCATAGGCCTTCAACAAACACATGCCAAGTCCTCTTGTCACGTGCCATCATCTCAAGTTCTTTCCATGTTCTCCTCATCATTTTCACCTCTGTTTCCAACTCTCTTCTCCATGTACTTCTTGGTCTTCCTCTGCCTCTCTTGCCCTGGGGGTTCCAGAACAAGGACTGCCTTGTAATGCTATCAACAGGCTTCCTCAGTGTGTGTCCTATCCATCGCCATCGTCTTCTTCTCATCTCTTGTTCCACTGGCACTTGTCCAGTTCTTGTCATCAGTTCCACACTGGTAACCTTGTCATACCATTTTAATCCCTCTATTCTACGCAAGCACCCATTTATGAAAGTCTGTAGCTTTTTGGTTGTTGTCTTTGTTGTTCTCCATGTCTCTGAGCCATACAATAGGACTGACTTCACATTTGAGTTGAAGATTCTTATTTTCATGTTGGATCCTATTTCTCTTGATCTCCATATATTTCCCAATGCAATGAAAGCTCCTCTTGCCTTTTGTATTCTTATTTTGATATCGCTGTCTGTCCCTCCAACTTTATCTATATTACTGCCAAGATATGTGTATGATTCTACCTCTTGTATTGGTGTTTCTTCAAGTTCACCCCTGTTTTCATTACCTGCATTTATTCGCATTATTTTTGTCTTTTCCCTGTGTATTTTCAGACCCAATTGCTGTGACCTCTCATCGAGTGTTTCCAATTTGTCCTGCATCTGATTACGGTTATGGGACAGGAGAGCCAAATCATCAGCAAAATCCAGATCATCCAACTGCTTAGTCAGAGTCCACTGGATTCCATTTCTGTTGTGTGTTGTCGATGATCTCATAACCCAATCTATTGCCAGCAAGAAAAGAAATGGAGACAAGAGGCATCCCTGTCGCACTCCTGTTCTTATCCCAAATGGTTCTGTAAGCTGTCCTTCATGAAGAACTCTGCACGTCATGTCTTCATAGGTTTTCTTTATTAAATTAATGATCTTCAGGGGAACTCCATAATGCCTCATCAATTTCCAAAGTGATTCTCTGTCCACACTGTCAAATGCTTTTTCGTAGTCCACAAATCCGATGTTTAGTGGTGAATTCCATTCCAGACTTTGTTCAACTATTATTCTCAAAGTGGCTATCTGGTCTGTACATGATCTGTTTTGTCGAAAACCTGCTTGTTCGTCTCTCAATTTCTTGTCTATGGACTCCTTTAATCTCTCAAGGATAATCCTGTTCAATACCTTTCCTGGCACTGATAGTAACATTATTCCTCTATAATTTGTGCACTCTTGTAGATTTCCCTTCTTAGGCAACTTAACCAGATATCCTTCCTTCCATTCTGCTGGTATCTCTTCTTTTTCCCAGACTTTACCAAGTAATTTATATAACATCTCTGTAGCCGTGTCGATATCTGCTTTGATGGCTTCTGCTGGAATGCCATCAGGTCCAGACGCTTTTCCATCTCTTAGAAGCTTTATGGCTTTCTTTATTTCTTCCTTCGTTGGTCTTTCACCGTTAATTTGTAGCTCTTCTTCTGCTGGCTGGATGTCCGGCGGGTTTTGTGGAGCTGGTCTATTGAGAAGGTCCCCAAAATATTCTGTCCACCTCTTCATTTGCTCTTGTATATTGCTGAGCAGTTTCCCATTCTTATCTTTTATGAGGCAACTTGTTTGCTTGTATTTCCCTGTTAGCTTCTTTGTGCTGCTATACAGTTCTCTCATATTTCCTTTGGCTGCAGCATCTTCTGCCTCTCTTGCCAACTCCTCAATATACTTCCTCTTGTCTCTTTTGATACTTCTTTTTACTTCTTTGTTTGCTTCTGTGTACACTTCTTGAGCCTTGGCTTTGGAACTTCTGGTTTTGCTTGTGTTTAACTCTGCTTTCTTGTTTTTTCTATCTTTTATCTTATTGATGGTTTCTGTTGTTATCCATGCTTTTTGTTGTCTTTCCCTTTTCCCCAGTATTTCTTCACATGTCTCCTTCCATACCGTTTTGACCTGCTGCCAATAGTCTTCTGTATTCTCTACATCTTCCAACTGTTGGAGCACTTGGAATTTGTTGGATACTGTGACCGCAAATTTGTCTCTTGTTTCTTGATTTCTTAGCTGTCCTACATTAAACTGTTGTCTATAATTTTGCATTGTTGCATATCTCTTGAGTTTCATTTTTACTTTGGCTATCAGAAGATGGTGATCTGATGCCACATCTGCTCCTCTATATACCTTTACATCCTGCAATGATGATCTAAACTTCTTCTTTATGCATATATGATCGATCTGATTTTCTGTTCTATGGTCTGGTGATATCCATGTTGCCTTGTGTATTCTCTTATGTGGAAACATGCTTCCTCCTATAGCCAGTTGATTTGAAGCACAGAAGTTTGCGAATAGTTCTCCATTTTCATTCATTACTCCTAGCCCATGTTTTCCCATGACTTCTTCAAATCCGGTATTGACCGTACCTATCTTTGCATTCATGTCACCCATCAAAATTGTGATGTCTCTTCTTTTTACTTTATCCATAATTTCCTGTAGTTTAGTATAAAATGCTTCTTTCACAGACTCTTCTTTGTCATTAGTTGGTGCATAACATTGGATGACATTGACATGAATTTTCTTTTTAGCTGTTTTGAAAATAGCTGTTATTATTCTGGGTCCCACACCTTCCCATTCAATGAGTGCTTTCTGTGCTTCTTTAGATAACATAAGAGCTACCCCTTCACTGTGGTGTGAACTTTCGTCTTCGTGTCCTGAGGACAGCACCAATTCACCTGTGATGAGTTTCTTCCTGTCTACCCCCTTCCACTTTGTTTCACACATTCCCAGAACCTCGATTTTGTATTCCCTCATTTCTGCTGCTACTTGTGCCACTTTCCCTTGTTCGTTCAATGTCCGAACATTCCAGGTGCCAAATCTGGAAGTTCTCCTAGAAGAAAGAAGGTTAGTCAGCAACACAGACTCCTTTCGGCTTTCTCTGTGTTGCATCATACGCCTCCCCGCGAGAGGACCTTCCCCTGTCTTGGATGGCTGTGTTTTATTTTCTTTATTTGACTTGTCCATATTTGTTGAAGTTTTTTGTGGTTTAAATTTTTTTTAACAGGATGGGGTAACCGGCCCCATGCCCAACCCTCCTTAGTCGCCTTCTACGACATGCTTGGCAGGGGACAGTGTTACTATTCTTTGCTCCCCTTTCGGGCCCCGGTAACACACGGGTGATATATATATATATATATATATATATATATATATATATATATATATATATATATATATATATATATATATATATATATATATATATATATATATATATATATAATTTTTTTTTAAATCGTTGGACTAAGAAACAAATATTTAGCGTTGTACGTTGCAAAGTTTCAACAAACAAAAATTATTATTATTATTATTATTACTATAGAAAATTGAAAAATAAATCAATAAAATCAGAAGTCTTTCCTTCACGAAGTACGACTATAAAAGGTTTACCATTTTTTTGGGCTGAAAAAAAAAAAAAAAATAGCCAGATAAAATTAATAGCTGACATTACAGCGACAAGATAGGTGGTGGTTCGGAAATTAGTCTTCGGCAGCGAGCGAACATTTACAAAAAACAGGGAAGATGAAATAGTCAATTTAAATAATAAAGACAACATAGGATAAAACAAATGAAAAATAAAAGAACATTGATCAAGAGAAATTAAGGACTGGGATTACTGGGGGGGGGGGGGGAGGGGGGGGGGGGTAGGAAAAAAAAACACAGACTCAAAAACAGCTGTTCGAACGAATCACCAGGAGGCAACGAAAATGGTCACAACAGATAAATAAATGCTTGTAGAAAGGGTCGGTTTAACCATCAGGCGAAATAGACCGGCAAAATTTGAGGAGCGGCAAGTTCGAGAGAACTAACAAACCAGGGTAAAGAAAAAAAAATTAATACCGAGTGGGAAAAAATGATTGCCTGCATCAGTGTAAACAAGCGTGCAATACATCTATTTACGAGTACGGTACATTAATGTGCAAGTCTTGTGTTTCTTGTTGTTTTCTATTAATAAGGATTTTGTCTCGTCGTGACGAGGACCTCTCCGTTCAACCTTGACACAAGAGCTGTCGATTATATTAGGGCGCATGTCAAAATATAACAGACTGTGGTATGGTTTTTTTTGGTATGTATGGATGTACATGTTTCCTGTGTTAGTGTGTGTGTGTTTAAATGAAACTACTTACGGACGACACCTGAACTGTTAGCCCAGGGCCCCACATACTCTATTTGCCTAGGGCCCCAAATACTCTAGAACTGGCCCTAGTTGCAGATGAGAAACAAATACAAAAGTAGCCACATTCAAAGCTACAGACCCAATTCTAATTTGAAAGAAAACGAATCCATATATAGTAACGACAACCACAGAACGTGTCTGTTCCTTTTATTATACAGGTAATGGCAGTCTCATTGCAGATACTGCCACAGGGTAGTAAAATGTTAAAGACTTCACTATACTACGTCCAGCTTTATGAGGTGGGGTGACTAGTTTTCCCCTCCCCACTGCCTTTGCCTTTTATAACTTACGATCATCAGAGGCAGGTACCCATTTACGGCTGGAACGGGACGCTGTCAGGTTTCGAACAGGGAAACTACCGCGAAAGGCAATATTGAAACCACTCTAACAGTAGGACGCAATATTTTGTTACATACGATTGGGAAAACACAAGCGTCCAACATCATTCGTGATCATAATCACGTGACGACAACAGCTTTTGCTAGATCCATATCCGTGCATCGCTTTTTGTTTTGTTATTCTGTCTTGTTTGGATGAGTTAAGCTCATCTGTTTGAACCGTTCTTGTATGTCCGACAGGGACGTACTTAAAGTATTTGTCACCCGGGGCGGATCTCATCTTTGGCAACCACCAATAAAGAAACACAATAGCAAGCATATTTTTTTAACAATAAGTACAGTGCTGTCATAATAGTGTCCGATGGCAACCCCTTCCTGGCTGTCACCTGGGGCGGACCGCCCCTCTCTCACTCCTCTTAGTTCTCCACTGGTGCCCTGTACCCGAAGAAGACCGTGTGGGTAACATAGTGGATATTGTACTTCCGCCCGTGTAAATCGTTATTTGTCTATTCTCGTGTATCCTATCCTAACGAAGATTTTAAGATCTAACATAGTCGACAGTGACATCCTGTAAGGTGGGGATGTTAATGACTTGGTTTCATCCCGGTAGGTTCAGTTTCACTCTCACTCTGGGCATTGTGTGCTAGTCATGAGTTTTCCACGTGGGGTGTGCAAGACTCGGATGAACGTTTCGAAGCACCATCTAAGAAAGATGCTATAAATCTTCTTGGACGTAAACATCAAACGTAAATTTTCAGATTACGAACAAGGCACTGCTTATGTAACTCTCACAGAAATAGAATTGAAAAAAAAAAAGTCAAAGCTGTAGACACTGCCAAGTCCGATATGAAACAGTGAAACATCACCTGTTGCTTTGCCCAGCGCTACGAGAACGTACAACTCCTCTTACCAAAAGAGCTCAGGCACTGAAAACACCCTATAAAGCAGACCTGAACAACTAATCAGAACCGCACAGTTTCACATTATGGCATTTTGAAATCACCAAGAGCTAAAGCTTAGTGATTGTGGATCAAAGACAAGTCAAGACATGTCGACAGTAAATTTTATTCATTCATCACCTTTCATTTCCCCAGGAAGCAAAGACATTCAGCAAAGCTTTTGGTTCCTTCTAACATGAGGAATAAGCTTCCTTTGTGCATTGGCCTCTTTCAGGACAGCCTCATTACTATTTGTTAGGTGTCCACGGTATTTTTAACATTCTTCTGTAGAACCATCGCTGGCGCCTCTAGCACCACATCTCTGGCGCCTCTAGCACCACATCTCTGGCGCCTCTAGCACCACATCTCTGGCGCCTCTAGCGCCTTTCCTACTTCTTTAATAACTGTCCACGAATCACTTCCGAATGTCAAGATTAGTTCTATGAAATACTGAAGAACTGTCTTCCTTACTTCCATTGACAACGAGTTGTTACATAAAATACTTTTCACTGTATAGAATGCTGCTTTTGTCTACACTGTTCTACATTTCACTTCTAAGATGCATCTTTCATTCGATGTTATTAACGTGCCGAAGATTTTGAATCTTTTGGCTTGTTTTAAAACTGTTCCAGGTTTGGAGCAACGCGTCATGGAATGGGGAGAATTCTGAAATTTGACTAATTAATTAACATTTATCACAACATGTTTTGTAAATGTACGAATATATATATATATATATATATATATATATATATATATATATATATATATATATATATATATATATATATATATATGTGTGTGTATGTGTCTCTCTCTCTCTCTCTCTCTCTCTCTCTCTCTCTCTCTCTCTCTCTCTCGGCCGAGCTACTTCAAATGTAACGAACTCCATGTGTTTATTCATACTCACCCGAATTACAAATGGCGAGAATTCAAGAAAGTGTGTCCTGAATCAAACATCCGCCATTATCAAGGAAGAAAACGAAATTGCGCGTAGTTTCCACATGCGCGCAATTTAGTTCCCCGCACGACAAAAAAAAAAAAAAAAACGCGCCATGAATAAGATTGCAAAAAGATGGGACAAGCAATATAGGACCATAAGGAAATTCTAAATATCACATATTTGATGCAGGATGTAGTAATAGTAACACCGGAATCATGGTGGGATCAATTAATAATATTACTACATAATTTAATTTGTCATTTGTATTCGTTACTCTTCGGTGATCATTCAATAACCGATGGTTTAACTGGTAATTAGTATGAGTAGGCGGAATGGGTTCAATGAAAATTGCTCAGTGGAAAGTTACGCGTAACCTTGACAACCCTCAATATAGAATAAATAATATCGTTTTATATATATATATATATATATATATATATATATATATATATATATATATATATATATATATATATATATATATATATATATATATATATATATATATATATATATCACCAGGCCCTATGAGATGGAGGGACCGACACAGTCATAATGACCTCACTTCACAGAGGGGTTTCACTTCAGCCATTTTGTTTAACATATCTGTCTGTAATCACCAAGAGCTAACACTCAGTGATGGTGGATCAAAGACAACATTTTTTTTTTTAAATTAATGAAGAAAAAATATCCCGTTCAACCTCTGATGGGTTATAATTAGGATATATATTGTTTTCAATTCCAAATAATATGAACAACTGCCGATATGAGAAAGTGGCATCACATTTGTCAAATCATTGTAAATAGGGACAATCATAATTGTGCTTATACGTTAAATAATTAAAAAAATAAATAAATAAACACAAAAAAAACAAAAAAAATCAAGAAGAAACTCTGAACAAGAATAATATTAAAGTGGAGGGGTGTAAAGGCCTGGTGGTTCCAGTTATATAACTGACTTTAACAGATATTTAATTGACTTCCATCTGTTAAAAGTCATATGCATTGTAAGAACAGCATCAGACCTTCACATTTCCAGCCACTATATATTAACATTTGTTCGTGTTAAATATTGTTTGACTATATTATGCAGTTCCCTAGGTCTGTCTATTCTTAACACCTCTTCTATATTTATAGGTAAGTTGGATGCTTGCAAATAATCTAATATTGGAAAGACAATATATCTGTCTTGACATGAATATATTTTTACCGATCTTCCCAAACAATGAGATGATCTCGCAGTGTCAAATGGCGCAGACCTCATCTGAGATCTCAGGAGGCTTGTAAAACACCGTACTACTAAATTCTGCATAGACCAAGCCAGGGGTTTTCTTTTCTTTGTTTCATTTTCTTTTTAAATAGCTACTTGTAAGGCCGAGCTTCAGTTATCGTTTTCAAATATTGTGAAAAACCACTGACCAAAGTATATGTACAAAATAAATGTACAAAATAAAGTGCATCTTACTGGGTACTTTAGTTTGAGAATATTTGGTTTGTAATGTAAAATACTTATGTCAGAAATAGTTTAATAACACAACTGTTTGTCTGTTTCTTTTTTCTTGAGGTTTTAGCCTTCTTGTGGTGAGGCACGGACTTTTCAACCAAGACCTAAGTCCGTGACTTATATCAGGGCGCAAATGCATTTAAAAATTAAGTGAACTCTTTCAACCAAACTATAGGGTTAATAAAAACGAAGCTCTGAAAGAAGGATAGCTAGCTTCTACCAGCTAGTAAATGGAAGCCCTTAAAAGGGCGGGTCATGTAAAGGATTCCTAGCTCTTGCAGCGTTGGTAAATACTAAGTCATGATAATAAGGACTACTAACATCTATCGGCTAGCGTGATGAAGCCCAGAAAAGGACATGTCATGAAAAGGACTGCCAGCAATGCAATGCCGACGCTGTGTTCACTTGGATTGTGATAAGGGTGTGTACACTGTGTACAGTGTGTGATGATTGGTCAGTTAATCGGCATTGAATATAAAGTTTGGTTTCGGCTTTAAGTACCATCTTTATAGCACGCGGACAACTCCATCAGTGCTCCCATCTCCTACCTTAGATCACGAATAGAGGATCTCAGCACAGAGGGAGAACTCCGTAGCACCAGCGAGAATCCCAATGTGTGTATATAGGAATCACACATTCTATAAGTATTTTTGTGGTGGGTAGGTTTCTTAATTTTTAAATTTTGCCAGGGCAGAAGCCGTATGGCCAGCTATTTATGATTCCCATCTGCCGAGGGATTTTTAAAGCGCGCAACTTGCACACGGGACATCCTAACTTTCGCCCTTATCCGAGAAGGCCAGGCATCCAATCTCACTACCCAGGAGATCAGGGGGAAGTATGACACCACTAGGAACCACTAGTTCTGAAAAATACTTCCATCAATTATATTCCGTGTGCTGGGAGCGAACCTGGTACCTTTAGAATTAGAAGCGGACGCCATACCTCTGAGCCACTCCGACCCCTAGAATATAAAGTGCACACGGGACCTCCTATTTTTTTGCCCTTATTATTATTGCTCGTATTGTCTCTATAGGTGTAGAAATAACTATATACGTATATTAGAAAACAACATCCCTGGAAATAAAGATGCTGACAGATTGGCAAAGGAAGGGGGAAAGCTTCTTCAACTTGACCCAAACATAACTTATGAGGAGGCCAAGAGTTTTATTAAGCGCAGATACAGACACAAGTGGGAAGCAGAGCATCCAGGCCATCAAAAAATTGATCCATATTACCAGCTCAGCAGAAGTGAACAAGTGGTAATCTTCAGACCTCGCACGGGTCATAACAGATTGAGATACCATCTATTCAACAAGTGAAAGATAGGAACTACTGATGAATGTGACTGTGGCACCGATAAAATGACTGCTGAACATCTGCTTCAAAGGTGCCCAACATATAAGGAACAAAGAAAACGCATATGGCCATCACCAGTACCATTCCTGGAGAAAATCTACGGAGATATCAACAGCCTCAGGCTGACCACTGCTTTCTTTGAACTTATTCAAGTTGACCTCTGAGGGTGAACGAAGAAGAAGAAGAATACTTATTCACACGTGTGCACTTCTCTTTGTAATAATTAATTTAACTATGAATTTGTAAAAAACAACATATACAAATTTAATGATCAATTACTTTAACACTTGTAAATAAATAATAACTGGCGATTAATAAAAAGTAAGTCTCATCATGGAATATATCGGCTTTCGTGAGCTTAATTTTAGAAAAGAAAGTTCTTTGTTTGGCCGGCTAAAAATGGGACTTGCAAAAATGCTGAAGTGCCGATGCTGCTGGTTCCGTAGATTCGTCTCTGTGGTTAGGGCACGTTTCCAGATCAGTCAGGGAGTAACCACTCCTGGTCAAGGCACAAATCTTCAAAACCCGTGGAATTTAGTTTTCAAGTGTCAATTACAAGCTTTGAGCCACATAATGGTGGTGCAGCAAATGGTCTCTTCGGGTCGTGCCACTAATAGTCGGGTAGCCTCGTGCTGGTACCAAAAACTCAATAATTGAGAAATCTTAGACTTCTTGCTCAGGACTTTGTGAGTAAGTCCGGTATAAGTCCGGTTTCTGTATGAATAACTTAGGGTTTCCTTGCTGTATTGTTCAGAAGTGTTCCTCTAAGTCCGGTCCTATATAAAGTCAGAATCTTAACTTATATCTCTCCTGGCTTCAGTCCGAGCTGTCTACTTGACGATTTCGGGAATGCAGTGTCGTGTGTCTAAAAAACCCTACATTATATCTCAGACTTCACCCACGCACTCTTGTTGTCTACTACTATGTAACTCCAAATCAGAGCAATTTTATATGACAACTCGAATTGCCAAACCAATGGCATTCAAAGTACATGTTATGAAAGAGAAGGGTTTATGGAATTTCCCGCGTGACTTACACGTTTGATAATTTAAACAGCCACTTTCCATATATGGAAATGCGATTTCCATAAAGTATTGTCACATTTTACCTATATCACACTTCCCACTCACTCTTCAAAATGTCTTCCAAGATTGCGTTTATCTATAATCACATATCTCAAGTAATTCCGAAGTCTGATTACTTAATTTATCAAACACTGCCGATCTCTTGTATCACATGACTTGTCGCAATCCGACTGCCTGTCTAGACAAATCGTGGTTTATACAATTAAACCCGTATTCAAGACCATTCTACTATCGGATCGGAAGTGATTATGCAATCCTGAACAAACACTTTATGCTCGCATTTACCTGGAGTCAATGTGGTATTATCACGTTTAGTGATTCAATTAATCTCTCATGGATCGGCGATTGTCTGGCCCTGCAATGCATCGAAGCGTGAAACGTGAACAATGATAGTAGGAAAAAGGGTAACAATTCTGAATAGAGGATAGGCACGAAATTATGTGCGTTAAATATGCCGAAATAATAGATAATGAAGGCGATGAGTGGAAATTACGAAAACCCAAACGAGCCATAATGTCACAGATCTCCCTTCCCAATATATTTGTTAAATATCCAGCTTGGGGCGTTAGCTCTTTCGTGGGGTTTGCTGTCCACTGGGTGCGTTCTCTGTTGTAGAGTTTTCCTGTCTTCTCTTATCTCGGTACCGAGTGACTGAGTTTCTCGCTTGGCAGTGTGTGCATTTTTGAACGTTTGACAGTTTGATTACCAACAGTTACTTGTTCACTAATGGGGGGATGACTGGGGTTTTGTTCATTTGCCTGAAGGTCATGGTTCCCTGTTTACCTTGTGAACAGGCATGCAACAATATAATGCCCTGTTTTCATCCTCTTAGAGTCCGGTGTGAAATGTGAGTCATTTTTGCATGATCTGCACCATCGTCTTCCAGTTCCCTCGGCTGAATTGATCTGTTTCTGCCTATGGTGATCCTGTGGTTGTTGTTGTTCTTGTTGTTGGGCCGTTTTGTGTGTGGTGTTGGTCGTACTTTTGGAGTCAGTGTCGGGGTGATCCTTTTACTTATTGTGACTCTCGTGGATGCGCCTGTTCGCTGGTGTCGCCACCAACTGGGCGCTCTGATATCAATCAAAAATTAGCACCATCTGATCGAGAGTTTCGGCGCCATGCTCTACCAGGAACCGCCTCATGTCAGGGGTGAGCGAGTCCTTGAAGTGCTCCACGATTATAATCTCCTGCAGCCCTTCGTAAGATTCGTCGAAGATGCTGAGGGAGCCCCATTTCTCAAAGTACGTAGCCTGACGTGTAGCAAACTGTCTGAATGACTCATCTTTCTGCTTCTTTGCTTCACGAAACGTGCTCTGAAACGTCTGTGCTTCCATCTGGAAACGTTGAAACGAGGCTTTCTTCAACATGTCATAACTGGTGTTGTATTCCGGTGCCATTTTGAGGAACACATCGTAAGCAGATCCCCCGAGACTCTAAAATAGCTTCATGTTGTATCTCTCCCTATCTAAGCCATATGTAGCAGCTAAAGATTCGAATCTAGACAAATAGATGTTTATTTCATCTGAAGCCTCAGAGTAGACATCTAACTGAAAAGGGGTCGCACTAGGCATCACCATGTGAGAACTATTCTCCCCACTACTACCTTGGGAGCTGCCCGACCCACTAACACTGGAATTAGATTCAACTCTCCTTCCTTCGGTCTCTAATTCGTTCACACTAATGGCGTGAGCTCTGTCCGCGTCCTTTTCGGCCTTTAGTCTGTCAGCCTGTTCATTTGCAAATGTGCTTTTCTTCTCTCTTTCCGCTCTCCTTTTCCTTTTCTTCGGCTTCCGCGCTGGCTCTATATTCTTTCTCTGCTTTGGCTTTTTCGTACTCTCTCTCCAACTTTCTCTTCTCACGGAGAGCGGCTTTCTCTTTCTCTGCCCAGTCCTTGTCCTCTCTCACAGAAGTGGTCACAAAATCTGATAACTCTTGGCCGGGTAAGCCCATCTTTTTAGCAACATTTAAGTAAAAGGTGTGGAGATTTTGTGGTTCGGCCATTCTGAGCAGGAAGTCTATTTACAGGCTACACACAAATGCAATATAAAATTAGCCGCTTTCTAATACAAAGTAACTAGTTGACTAAAGTTATAAATTAACCACAACAAAAATAGGCCTCACAAATGAACTCTATGTTCCATTTTTACAAATTACTTTAGGAAAATTTACTTTTTATCACTTATTAAATTATTCTCTTTAGTTATTTCACCTTATTATTTATTTAGTTACTATTTTATGACATACGTATGATCAGATCTATCCAAAGCCTATCTGACAAAACTTTTTCAGTTAACTAAAATTTATGTCAGTTTCTTAATACCGAACGATTATCGTATAGTAGGTCAATCTTTATCGCGCTATCTTTTCCAAAATCTTTCTTATTTTATTTTCACCCACATTGTGCTCTTTCATCGGTGTTAACGTAATCTTTATTACTCGCGACTTGTATCTAAAGTGTAACTTAACACTCCTTTGATTCAGTTTCACACCTTGTTAAACACATCTGGTTTCATCTTAATCTAGGGAAACACACCTAGCTATAAAACGATTTTTTTATACATAAGTCCCTGTGCAGATATCGTCAGACATACCACTTTGGAGTATTGCATATTTTAGAAGACGTGGCTGACACCACATGGTAGTCTATTCATGGCTACGCCGCTGTTTAAACAAATGACGGTCATCGCGCACAGTGCAATGGACACACGAAAACAATAGCCTCCAGGCGTGGGACATCAAAGGCCCGTGACAAGGACTACAACCTTTGTTTCCTGATGAATGTCAACGGTAGAAGGATATGAATCTTAGGCTTGAAACAGGGAGATTAAAGGGACGCCGCACGCATGGGAAAACACAGTTGACACGGAGGGCTTTGTGGCAGTTAGAGGGCGTGTGATATTTTTTTCATTGGCCAGCCAATGGTCAAACTCCTGTTTGCCATGACATACAGCATTGAAAGTTTGTGACGAATAGCCCACCCACTTTTAGACTGACGAGACAAGAGAGATCCAAGGTCTGAGCCACAAGATGGGGGCCTAGCTATTGGTTTCATGGGCGGAGTTATACGTCACAGGCCCACTGGACCCACCTGGAACGAGTTAATGATATAATGTAGCGTAATGTTCATCAGAGATCAGTACAGTTTCAGTACAGCGTGGTATAGAACATTTCACAGAAGCCTAGCCTTATCAAACCTGTTCATTCCTGTGTGGATATTGAAATTTATATATGTGGAATTTATAGTGTTCTTAAAGGAATTTGCGAAAGGGAAAAGGAGTCCAACATAAGTCTGAGTCGACATATTACGCGTTGAACGTCTAATCAGAAAGAAGCTAGCAAAGTATACGTCTGCATAGCGGAATTTGCCTTTAGGAGATGCTTAACTTCCTCAGTTAAGAAGGAAGAATTCTCGCCAAAGTTTACAAGGTGGTCGCAGCATTTACGAGGGGCGTTAAGAAAGTAATGCACCATATCGTTTTTCTAAGGAGCTGTTTATTCAAAAAGCATGAAATTTATACACAATATACATGGATATGTCATGTAAACATCGATATTATTCAACATAATCCCCATCAACTCGTACGGCTTTATGCCAGCGCAAAACAAGTGCATGTATTCCTAGCCCGTACCAGATTTTGTCTTGATCATGTAGCCATTTCTTCGCTGCATGAATCACTCCTTCATCATCTTCAAACCTTGTCCCACGGAGTGCATCTTTGAGTGGATCAAATAGATGAAAATCAGAGGGTGCCAAATCGGGACTATAGGGTGGATGAGGTAGTACAGTCCAACCCAATTTGGTGATTGCTTCCCGTGTTGCTAGACTTGTGTGAGGGCGCGCATTGTCGTGAAGGAGAAGCAGGTCTGCTGGATTCTTGTGCGGCCAAACTCTGCGAAAACGTTGATTGAGTTTTTTTCAATGTCTTAATGTAAGCTTGCGAATTGATTGTCTCTCCTCTTGGAATAACGTCCACAAGAATCACACCTTCAATGTCCCAAAAGACAGTGATCATGACCTTTCCAGCTGAAGGAATTGTCTTCAATTTCTTTCTTCTTGGTGATTGCGGATGATGCCACTCCACTGACTGTCTTTTTGTCTCAGGTTCAAAATGATGAGCCCAGGTTTCGTCACCTGTAACGATCTTAGCCAGAACGTTCTCTCCATCAGCATTGAAACGCTCCAACAATTCAGAAGAAATTGCTTTCCTTTGCAATCGGTGATCATTTGTGAGACTTCGAGGAACACATCTTGCGCAAACCTTAGAAAATCCGAGAGTTTTTATAACTGCATTTGCACTACCAATGCTGACTGACAGCTGTAAGGCCAATTGTTGAGTAGTGATTTGCCTATCAGTAAGAATAATGCCCTCAGCGCATTTCAACATTTCTGCGTTGGTGGCTGTGGCAGGACGTCCACAGCGCGGCCGATCAAGCAGCTCCGTATCTCCACTTCCTGATTCTTTGATTTTCTGAACCCAGCGACTGACTGTACTCCTGTCGACTGTAAACTTCCATACACAACACATAGACGCTTGTGAATATTCACAACAGTTTCCTTCTCTGTGTGACCGTGCAGGTGTCCCTACTAGTTGATAGCTATAACTAGGTGGCTGAGGCAGGCCTAGTCATCTATCATTCACTTTTTCTCCTACCTCCAAGTGAGACTATTTCTCCTACTGGCCCCCTTGTTCCGCCAGAGATGGTGATTCCTGGAAGAGATAAGGTTCGTCTTTTTCTTCAACCCAGACCACGTTCTTCCCTCCTTGGTGGTGTATAGCGACTGATGTGTATAGGGTGTTCTATTATTTCTATCTCTCCTATTACTCACTTCTAATAACTCTCCATTCCTTAATCTCTTCACACATCAAACAACCTGAGTGATGTGATTCAATTTCGAAAACAACTTTTATTTACATAAGATGATCCAAGATCAACCAACATAATTCATCAGATACAGTTCTCAATTACAATGTCCTCAAGTCTTCCACTTAATTCAATCAAATATCTCAAAGCATAGTTATATATTGTTTCTCCTGTAGCCTCAGGCATATTTCGTTGTATACCTAGCTTACTAAAGGTCCTTCTCATTTTTCACCATTTTTCTCATATTTTCTACAACAGTTCTTCTAAATCCTTGGAGTCATGTTCTCACCCAATCTCAACCTAGTTAGGTTTAACTCCTTTAAATGCAGCATATAAGATTCAATAGCTATACCTGAAATAATCAAACAATGTCCAACACCAAAATGGCTTCCACCATACTTACTCTAATGTGAGAGAGCGCATGAGATGTTTCGTGAATATCAGATTCACTTGTGGTGGCGTCTTCATACTTACTCTTATATGAGAGAGCGCATGATATGTTTCATGAATGTCAGTGCTGTAAACCCTTTGTTCAATACCATCTCGTCTAATGGCAATGCCTCATCTTCTTGGTATGACAGCCCATCCTGGCTATCTGATAATCAAAGTTATCCGCTTTGTTTATCTTTAATTATGCCTTTGCTTCAATATTCTCTTCTGTAGCTCGCTCCCTTAAATAGATGCGTCATTAGCCTGTGACAAAGTTGCTGAAAGTCAAAAAAATAGCTCAAAATTCCTCTTACCGTTTTAAATCGAAGTCCAACACCTATCACAATCCCTACTGTTCACCCTTATTCTATTCCTAATATGTTCATCTCAATATTTAACCACAGATAATCTATTCTCCTGAATTCCTATCGCTAAGAAATTCTAAATCTAGCTATCAGTTTCTGGATACGAACACTTGTTGACCACAAGTTCGTTTCTTGAGAGCCCTGGGCGGCACTTCTTGCTTCCGCAAAGTTTCTGATGGGACTCCTCTCTTTTCGTCCTTCAATTTCCTATCTGATGATCCACAGTTGTTTTTGAGTGAATGTGATTGGTCCGTTATTCAGTTCACTCACCTATCGCCAGCTAAACGCTTAATTCTATGCTGTCCAACTCCGTGAACTGTGCTACATAACTGTTTATTTCTAGTCACTATTTTCACGTGCGTTTTACTCAGCACTCCGTTCTCTTAACTGTAAAGGGCGCTAATAATATTGTTATTCCCCTTAGTACTTTTACCTTAGTTACATTTTCCCTTCTATGTCTCTATTAAAACTGGTCTGATATGCAAATTTGGTAAACTCTAATGATATATACTTAGATTACTTTAAAGTCTAAAAAGGTTCCCTCCCTTACAAAAAAACACTACATTTTCATTCTTTTATCTCCCATGTTAAGAACAAATAACTTATCACTTAAATTATTCTGATTTTCTAACCCATTTTTATATACTCTTTCATCTTGTTAACCCCAAGTAACTGTTCGACTGACTTTAACTGCAGCGTATTTTACGCTGTACAACCCAATGCCTAGTATCCTGGCTTTTGGCTGGGATCATGTGTCTAGACACAGGGACCGGTACAGTGACATTCATGTGTCATTAGGTCCCTTGTGTGAGAACACAGAGGATCACTAGGTGACACATTTTGTCACTGGGTCTTCTTGTGTTGGGACATGTGGTCTTGACCGGGGCCGGGTTTGGGCGGGGATAATGCGACCTCATGCGAGGAAAAAAATATGCGACCTCAAGCGAGGAAAAAAAAAAAAAAAAAAAAAAAAAAATTGGCTGGGATCTATGTGTCTAGACACAGGGACCGGTACAGTGACATTCATGTGTCATTAGGTCTCTTGTGTGAGAACACAGAAGATCACTACAGTGACACAGTTTGTCATTGGGTCTTCTTGTGTTGGGACATGTGGTCTTGACCAGGGCCGGGTTTGGGCGGGGATAATGCGACCTCATGCGAGGAAAAAAATATGCGACCTCAAGCGAGGAAAAAAAAAAAAATTTTGGCTGGGATCATGTGTCTACACACGGGAGACAGTAGTGACATTCATGTCATGAGGTACCTAGTGTGAGAACACAGAGGATCACTACAATGACACATGTTGTCATTGGATCTTCTTGTGTTGGGACATGTGGTCTTGACCAGGGCTGGGTATGGGTGGGGCAAATGCAACCTCATGCGAGGAAAAAATATGCAACCTCATGCGAGGAATAAAAAAAAATAATAATAAAAAATAAAAAAAATAAAAAAAAATAAAAACATACGTCCCGGGGCCGTTCAAATGTATCCCGCAGGGAAACATTTGTGTTCTATCAAAAAAAATCTAATAAAAAAAACTATTATCTATTTACCCCACTAACATCTCTAATACTATTACCATAGACGACTCGAAATTACAAGCAAATTAAATCGTAATAGTGAGACTATATTATAAACCTAATATCAATGCTACAACTAGAGTATCTCCTTAATTACTACTTCAACATAAAATATCATTACATGAATATATAAAAGGCATAAATGAACATTGTATTTACTTAATTCATTACCATCATCTCTCAAACAAGTAGTACCCAATAATGCAACCAAGTTTTATCCCTTGTCTCTGTATAACCAGTGCAATAAAATATAGGGACGTTCATCCTCAGTGTAACATTTGCTTACGTCCATGAGTAAGACTCCATATGACTAAGTCTGGATCATTGCTCATCTCCTTTCTCTTTTTTTTTCTACTAGTCCTGAACACCTCTATGCCTGAGATAGGTACATTATACCAATTAACATGCTCTTAAGGTACTATACATTTTTTCTTTTCTTTTTCAACCAATGTCAGTGTTGATCATGTAGTATGCCACATCTTGTACCTTGGGACGAAGTCTATTAAGTTTCCCAAGACTATGTGTAGTTGTTGTAGTTTGTCACACTCTTAAGATTATATATGTCTACTCTAGTATCTCATTAACATCGTATTGGAAAAACAAGTAAACATTGTACTTAATACTTCTCAAACATTATAATTATACATTCTATTTATATACATATATATATGGGCGACATGGTACTGCCTCTGGAAACAGAGGTTTGTCAGTCCTTAATATGTCTATAGTATCTGCCGTCAATGTCAATATTCATTGCAACGGTCAGATAGGCAGAGTAGTAGAAATATAATATATAGCGTCACCAAGCATGCATTAACTAAACATCCCCAAAGTGACAGCAAGCAATATGTGTTACTACGTCAGGATGTGATGTGCTCGGCTGATGCTAGCCTTTGATGCACCAGTCGAATTACCAGTCATGTATGCAACTAATCACGCGAAATCTTACCATCTGTCTTGGGGCGACAGTAAAAGACCTAAGTCACTATTGTCAGAGCAGGATGTGCTCGGCTGATGCTAGCCTTTGATGCATCTGTCGAAACCGTAAGCTCAGTCTGTTACTATATACATGTACCCCTGTATGTCGGAGTTAACCAAAATTCAAGACCAAAATGCCTCAACTCAGTGCGGACATGGCCATGTAAGGATCATCTGTGTTGTATCTTACCCGACTAGTAATTAATATCAATTGTGGAAACATCTCATCTCGAAGTCACCTGTATAAACACTGTCATATGGAATAAGGTCCTTTATCTACCTTCTAATATGCGCAACTCTGAGGGAGTAGGTTATTTTCTCTTTTTTTTTTTTTTTTTTTTCTTTCTTCCACTGCTGCAACACCCTGGCTTGGACTGTGACATTTCCTTTTTTTTTTTTCTTGTTGCCCTCTATGCCTGGTGGTGGAGAAAGTATACCTCTGAAAAACATGGACATTGCAAATTAACATGAAAACTTTTAACCTAAGTCTTGGTAAGTCTCATCTTGTGAAGAAGCGTATTATTGTCTCTTTTAGAAATCTGTATCTTTCTTGAAATATTGTTCAATTGTTTTATGAAATAATTCATTGTTTAATCTAACTTCTCAGTTACGTTGGTCTCTTGTATAAACTATTTCACTATCACTCTGAATATCGCGAGAGTATAGTAGCTATCACTCATGTGCATGTGATCAAAGTCTTATCACTACATATAATGTTTCCTGTTTATGTGATTACTGTAGTTGATTACTATCTATGCTGTTGCTCACCATTAAGTTTCTTCTAACTTTTTTCACAAAGTTAGTGTATAATATAAATGTGTAAGTGTACTGAGATGTCAACAACTACTTGAGTTTACCACTGAGACCTAATGAACTAACTAACCGTTGGATACCGTTGATTGGGGTACCTTGATTAAGCACTATAGCTGGGGAAGTGCTGTGAATTAGTACTATATGCTGGGGAAGTACTTTACGGCGATTACACTGTTTGTATGAGTTTGGAGATCTCTTTTGCAAGCTCCATCAGTGTAACTTTCTCTACTGTAGAGACGACTGTCGTACTGATGAAGTTGGTATCAGTTGTGATGTTATTTATAGTCGCTCTGCAGGAGGATGAGGACGAACGAATTTCTGTTGTTGTTGTCAGTATGACAATAGCTTGTTTACTTGATGTTTACATTCTGAGTTTGGTGTTGGTAAAGTCGTCCATTCTTTCAATGTTATCTTCTTTGCTTTATGTTGATAAGTTCTGATTGTATAAGTAGTACCATCTCGTCAGCAATATTGTTGCTAAAGTTTATAAGCTGTGCTGTAGGTCTTCGATGATGATAATAAGTTTTGTTGTTTCTCTGTGGTTATAAGGATATCTCATCTTCATCATCCCAACTGTAGTATATAAGCTGGGGTTAGCTTGGCTAGTGGTTGTGGTTGTTGACTCATTCTTCCTTCTGTACGGCTCCGGTTCTGCTGCATAGTTCCATCTTGTTGCTTGTATGTCACTTGTCATCACCTGTTCGCTTCACATGATCACTGGGGATGCGACAGGTGTCACAGGGAATATGTTATGGCTGACGTAGGGATAGGGAATGATGGTTGTGACCATGTGATAACATTGCAAACACTGATGCGTTGTCTCTGTGTAGTGTGGCCAGACTTCTTATGTGATTCTTGCTTCTTTGTTTCTTCTGTAAGGTTTCGACTCCACTGTAGTATGTCATTTCCCGTTGACTGCAAAAGTCTCCCATCTTCAATGTCCCGACTTGATCGTCTAGGCTGATGTTAACTTGTGGCTGGTAGTCATGGTTGGCTTCTGTTTCCTTCTGTAAAGTTCCAATTCGGCTGATACTTCTGAAGGTGTGAGTGATCGTCTTCTGTCATCACATGTTCACTTCACATGATCACTGGGGTTGCAACAGGTGTTGCAGGGAGTATGTTAGGATTAACGAAGGAATAGGGAATGATGGTTGTGACCATGTGACTAACATTGCGAACATTGATGTGTTGTCTTTGTATTGCAGGTAGACTCATGTGCTTCTTGCTTCTTTGTTTCATCTGTAAGGCTTGGACTCCGTTGTACTGTTTCTTCTTGTTGATTGTAAAGGTCTATTATCTTCCATGTCCCGTCTTGATCGTATAAGGTAGGATTAACTTGTAGTTGATAGTTGTAGTTGATACTTTATTTCATCCCATAATTGCTGTCTTCTTGTGGTGCTTCATCAAAAATCTAAGTCTGTAGTATTTCTGCCGTCGTCACCACGACGTACTATTTCCGTCGTCACCACGACTTTTCACAAAAATTTTCTTGCCGGACCACCGCGGCCTCAAATGTACGTCTTACATCTCCTTCACTCTTCTCCCCTACTGCAGTATCCTATTGGTCAGGTGTACTCAGTTGTCTGTTGTGTGCGGTACAGACCAATTATACTTAGGCTTCTCAAGACTAAGTTGCCGCCGCCATTTTGTTTACCTCTCATAATATGCTATGCCATTGCTCACATAGCTTGTTGCTGCTATCTCCCATTCTCCTTACTTATTCACCATGTCTAAAAACTTCATCATCATGGCCTCTCTACTTTTAAGCGCCTCCAACGCTATCAGTTTATTCATGTCTTGAGTCCCTTCTACTATTCTGACTTCATTAACACTTTGCTTCCTCTCTACCTCTCTATCTCGTATCTCTCCCGAATTTCTCTCAACCTCTCCACTTCTTCCCTTCTCGCACTCCCTGAGTTCCTTTCAGGTTCTATGTCGCTACCGCGACCTCTAATTATATAACTCTTATTTATCTCCTCTTCTCTACTACTAGATCGGTATCTCCCTCGATCCTTAGTAGTTCCTCTACTTCTACTACTGTTCCTATAAGCTTCTCGGCTCTTGGATCGGTAACCTCGTCGATCCGTATCTCTCCTTCTACTATCACTTCTATGTCTCAGCCTGTCTCGGCTCTTAGATCGGAAATCCCCTCGATCTGTATCTCTTAATATGCTATGTCTCTACTCTCATAGCTTCCTCCTATGTTAACTTATTCATCAACTTCAGCATCTCCAATGCTGACTGTTGTTTGTCAACTCCTTGTCTCCCTTATTTCTCCCTTATTTTGTTTGCGGTACAGACCACCTATACTTAATCTTCTCAAGACTAAGCTGCCGCCGCCATTTTGTTTACCTCTCATAATATGCTATGCCATCACTCACATAGCCTCCTATATTTCCTCTATATGCTTATTTACCTATAAGCTCCATCAATTTCAACACCATTGTCTCTTTACTTATTCGCCATGTCTAAAAACTTCATCATTATGGCCTCCCTCGCCTTAAGCGCCTCTAACGCTATGATCTTAGCAATATCTATATCTGCCTCTTCCTCTATTTCTCCTCTGAATTCCATCATGTTTGTGCTGCTCTCTCCATCTTTTCTCGTTTCTGTCATCTAACATTTTCGTTATAACCATATCTAATTCATTTCTTATCTCTAGAAACTGTGTCCGATACTTTTGTTCTAGCAATGTCCATACTGTTCTTCTTGACCCGTCAAATCCAGGCTGTGCTATAATGACTTCTATTTCCTTCTTCAACTGCTCTATGTTTGGTCCAACCACTTTGACCATTTTCTTAGTCATGTCATTCTTGTGCTGAAGTTCTTCTACAAGTCGTCTTTGTTTCTTCTTAACTGTGTCTTCACCCTCCTCTTGGATTACATCTCTCACAAGCTGTCTTACTTCATTTATTCTTTGTGATAAGTCCATATCAAACTCGAATTCTAACATTCTGTGCACCGACTTTATTGACAAGATGTTGAGGTCGCTTCCTCTTATATTGCGTCTTATTGTTTCTTTTAACTCATTTACGCTTGGTTGGGACTTCTTGGTAATTTTCTTTATCTGACTTGTACATCCAGGATAACTTTTCTTATATATCGGCCCATAATATCTATGGGCTTCTTCGTCCGTTGCATACTCAAACTCGACCGACGAGTATCCTTCTGCATTTTCGTCGGAGTCTATAATTCTATCTTCTTCATCTGACGATACAATGTCTGAGTAACTTGATGACAAATCTGAGAACTCTTCATCCACTATCTCGACATCCCTGCAACCAAGTTCCTCTTGCATCACATCTTTCACAAGTTGACTTACTTCTTGTATTCTTGTTGATAAGTCTATGTCTTGTACTAGCAATTCACCTTCTTTATTGACAAGGTGTTAAGATCCCTTTTTGATACAGAACTACCTTTCCCTGTTATTGTTGTTCCCACATGCCTGCAGAACTATTTCCCAGTTCCCATGCCTGCTAGATGCGTTAACGTTAAGATCAACATCTGTTTGTGTTGCTGAACTTGCAACTCTATTCTCTGTTTGTGTTGCTGAGTTCATCTGTGCTGATGCTGTATTCTCTGTCTGTGTTGCCGAAACTGTCGCTGTATTCTCTGTCTGTGTTGCCGAAACTGTCGCTGTATTCTCTGTTTGTGTTGCTGAGTTCATCTGTGCTGCTGCTGTATTCTCTGTCTGTGTTGCCGAAACTGTCATCTCTGTCTGTGTTGCCGAAATTGTAGCTGTATTCTCCGTTTGTGTTGCTGTGTGCTGCTGCTGTATTCTCTGTCTGTGTTGCCGACTCTATATGTGCTGATGCTGTAACTTGCTTCAGCTCTGGAACAGGTATATGACTTTGCGCATTCAGGTCAGTTCTTTCTGGATTCTTGCATGTGACATCTTGTTTCTTATCTTGCACTTGATCTTGAATGTTAATTTGACTTGACTGTCCTTTCTGAAGAAGTAATGTCTTTATGTCTTGTAGAACACCTATTCCCTTTGACACTAGACTGTTCAGCATATCATCAGCAGTTTCTTGCTCTGGAATATTTGCAATTGTTTGATGAACTTTTCTCCACTGTTTATCTTTCTTACGTGCCTGTTTTTTGACTCCATAGCATCGACAAGAATGTATCTGGCGTTATAATTGTACTGTCATTCTTCACATCTTTTCCTTCCGATGTCAGCTTTTCTGTATTATCGACCATTCTCAGCTCCTCAAATTCCCTATCAATAAATTCGCACGGTGCATCATAATAAGTGTCTTCTACTTCTGTTATATCCCTATTTCTTTCTTTAGATGTCAGGTTTTCTATCTTATCGACCATTTCAATATTGTACGAATCAGGTAAGTCATCTGTTTGTACTGCGACATTTGTAACTTGTTTTGATTTTATCCTGATTGGGATTAGACTCTTCTTACATCTGTCATCTGTTTGTACTGCGACATTCTCTTTCTGAGGCTCTATTCTAGCAACTACAGGTTCAGTTCGTTTTTTCAAGTTTAATCTTGGTCTTCCTTCTTTGACTTTGAATGGTTGTAGCTTGATTTCAACAATCTCCTTTATTTCAATCTTATAAACTTTCGCAACCAATCCATCGACTATTCTTATGCATGGGAAATCGACTGCATAATTCCTGCAACGTTTTAGCTCTGAAGCAAAGTCTCTCAATGCTATTCTTTTCTTTCTGTTTTGTATGGTTCTTGAAGCAACTCTCCATGTTTGAATGTCTCTTTACAATTATTTATTCTTCTCTGTGTCTTCTTGTTCTGATGGTAGTGGCTTATATAGACTGTTGTTGATGTTGTTGCTCCATCTCTCCTTGTGATGTGGCCATGTCGCTGTAGGAGGAGTGGTCACGGCGCCAAATTAGTCTTATGTGACCGTGCAGGTGTCCCTACTAGTTGATAGCTATAACTAGGTGGCTGAGGCAGGCCTAGTCATCTATCATTCACTTTTTCTCCTACCTCCAAGTGAGACTATTTCTCCTACTGGCCCCCTTGTTCCGCCAGAGATGGTGATTCCTGGAAGAGATAAGGTTCGTCTTTTTCTTCAACCCAGACCACGTTCTTCCCTCCTTGGTGGTGTATAGCGACTGATGTGTATAGGGTGTTCTATTATTTCTATCTCTCCTATTACTCACTTCTAATAACTCTCCATTCCTTAATCTCTTCACACATCAAACAACCTGAGTGATGTGATTCAATTTCGAAAACAACTTTTATTTACATAAGATGATCCAAGATCAACCAACATAATTCATCAGATACAGTTCTCAATTACAATGTCCTCAAGTCTTCCACTTAATTCAATCAAATATCTCAAAGCATAGTTATATATTGTTTCTCCTGTAGCCTCAGGCATATTTCGTTGTATACCTAGCTTACTAAAGTTCCTTCTCATTTTTCACCATTTTTCTCATATTTTCTACAACAGTTCTTCTAAATCCTTGGAGTCATGTTCTCACCCAATCTCAACCTAGTTAGGTTTAACTCCTTTAAATGCAGCATATAAGATTCAATAGCTATACCTGAAATAATCAAACAATGTCCAACACCAAAAATGGCTTCCACCATACTTACTCTAATGTGAGAGAGCGCATGAGATGTTTCGTGAATATCAGATTCACTTGTGGTGGCGTCTTCATACTTACTCTTATATGAGAGAGCGCATGATATGTTTCATGAATGTCAGTGCTGTAAACCCTTTGTTCAATACCATCTCGTCTAATGGCAATGCCTCATCTTCTTGGTATGACAGCCCATCCTGGCTATCTGATAATCAAAGTTATCCGCTTTGTTTATCTTTAATTATGCCTTTGCTTCAGTATTCTCTTCTGTAGCTCGCTCCCTTAAATAGATGCGTCATTAGCCTGTGACAAAGTTGCTGAAAGTCAAAAAAATAGCTCAAAATTCCTCTTACCGTTTTAAATCGAAGTCCAACACCTATCACAATCCCTACTGTTCACCCTTATTCTATTCCTAATATGTTCATCTCAATATTTAACCACAGATAATCTATTCTCCTGAATTCCTATCGCTAAGAAATTCTAAATCTAGCTATCAGTTTCTGGATACGAACACTTGTTGACCACAAGTTCGTTTCTTGAGAGCCCTGGGCGGCACTTCTTGCTTCCGCAAAGTTTCTGATGGGACTCCTCTCTTTTCGTCCTTCAATTTCCTATCTGATGATCCACAGTTGTTTTTGAGTGAATGTGATTGGTCCGTTATTCAGTTCACTCACCTATCGCCAGCTACACGCTTAATTCTATGCTGTCCAACTCCGTGAACTGTGCTACATAACTGTTTATTTCTAGTCACTATTTTCACGTGCGTTTTACTCGGCACTCCGTTCTCTTAACTGTAAAGGGCGCTAATAATATTGTTATTCCCCTTAGTACTTTTACCTTAGTTACATTTTCCCTTCTATGTCTCTATTAAAACTGGTGTGATATGCAAATTTGGTAAACTCTAATGATATATACTTAGATTACTTTAAAGTCTAAAAAGGTTCCCTCCCTTACAAAAAACACTACATTTTCATTCTTTTATCTCCCATGTTAAGAACAAATAACTTATCACTTAAATTATTCTGATTTTCTAACCCATTTTTATATACTCTTTCATCTTGTTAACCCCAAGTAACTGTTCGACTGACTTTAACTGCAGCGTATTTTACGCTGTACAACCCAATGCCTAGAATCCGGCTTTTGGCTGGGATCATGTGTCTAGACACAGGGACCGGTACAGTGACATTCATGTGTCATTAGGTCTCTTGTGTGAGAACACAGAAGATCACTAGGTGACACATACGGTGGGACATGTGGTCTTGACATTTGGGCGGGGGATAATGCATCATGCGAGGAAAAAATATGCGACCTCAAGCGAGGAAAAAAAAAAAAAAAAAAAAAAGTGTCTACACACAGGGACCGGTACAGTGACATTCATGTGTCATTAGGTCTCTTGTGTGAGAACACAGAAGATCACTACAGTGACACAGTTTGTCATTGGGTCTTCTTGTGTTGGGACATGTGGTCTTGACCAGGGCCGGGTTTGGGCGGGGACAATGCGACCTCATGCGAGGAAAAAAATATGCGACCTCAAGCGAGAAAAAAAAAAAAAAAAAAAAAAAAAAAAAGTATCCTGGCTTTTGGCTGGGATCATGTGTCTACGCACAGGGACCGGTACAGTGACATTCATGTGTCATTAGGTCTCTTGTGTGAGAACACAGAGGATCACTACGGTGACACATGTTGTCATTGGGTCTTCTTGTGTTGGGACATGTGGTCTTGACCAGGGCCGGATTTGGGCGGGGATAATGCGACCTCATGCGAGGAAAAAATATGCGACCTCAAGCGAGGGAAAAAAAAAAAAAAAAAAAGAGATCATGTGTCTACACACGGGAAACAGTAGTGACTTTCATGTCATGAGGTACCTAGTGTGAGAACACAGAGGATCACTACGGTGACACATGTTGTCATTGGGTCTTCTTGTGTTGGGACATGTGGTCTTGACCAAGGCCGGGTTTGGGAGGGGATAATGCGACCTCATGCGAGGAAAAAATATGCGACCTCAAGCGAGGAAAAAAAAAAAAAAAAAAAAGGGACATGTGGTCTTGACCAGGGCCGGGTTTGGGCGGGGATAATGCGACCTCATGCGAGGAAACAATATGCGACCTCAAGCGAGGAAAAAAAAAAAAACCTAGTGTGAGAACACAGAGGATCACTACAATGACACATGTTGTCATTGGATCTTCTTGTGTTGGGACATGTGGTCTTGACCAGGGCCGGGTATGGGTGGGGCAAATGCAACCTCATGCGAGGAAAAAATATGCAACCTCGTGCGAGGAAATTTAAAAAAAAATAAAAATAAAAAAAAGTATCCTGAGAACAGGGACCGGTAAAACATTCATGTGTCATTAGGTCTCTTGTGTGAGAACAATCACTACGGTGACACATTTTCTCATTGGGTCTTCTTGTGTTGGGACATGTGGTTCTTGACCAGGTCGACCTTATGCGACCTCAAGCGAGGTCATTGTCTAACACCCACGGGAAACAGTAGTGTGTTTGTCATTGGGTCTTCTTGTGTTGGGACATGTGGTCTTGACCAAGGCCGGGTTTGGGAGGGGATAATGCGACCTCATGCGAGGAAAAAATATGCGACCTCAAGCGAGGGAAAAAAAAAAAAAAAAGGGTCTTCTTGTGTTGGGACATGTGGTCTTGACCAGGGCCGGGTTAGGGCGGGGATAATGCGACCTCATGCGAGGAAACAATATGCGACCTCAAGCGAGGAAAAAAAAAAAAACCTAGTGTGAGAACACAGAGGATCACTACAATGACACATGTTGTCATTGGATCTTCTTGTGTTGGGACATGTGGTCTTGACCAGGGCCGGGTATGGGTGGGGCAAATGCAACCTCATGCGAGGAAAAAATATGCAACCTCGTGCGAGGAAATTAAAAAAAAAAAAAAAAAAAAAAAAGGTGACATCTGCAACGAAAAATTATATCACAATTCGCTGTTTATAACGCAAGTTGCTAACACGCTCCATTTCAACGGTTTAGGGCAGCCGTATTATTTGGCCGGTTGCGGTGCAATTTGGTGCACACAATTGGCACATGCCATATTTGAAGTGTTCAAAATTTCATGCTTCTATCTTCATTATTAGCTGAGAAAAACGATATGGTGCATTACTTTCTGAACGCCCCTCGTATATTCACCTTTTATCAAGTGCTCACTAGTTGACTTGATATTCGAATATCAAGTTCAACTCACTCACAAGAGCGCATTTTGAGAATCAAGATTCCATATTTACAAGTTGATTACATATTTATATCAAGTTGAATTCACTCGAAAGCTTACCGCCAGAGTAAGGCTAAAGCAAGCGCAAAGTGATCCTAATATTATATCAAGTTCAACTCACTCAAACGCGCATTTTGTGAATCAAGATTTCATAGTCACAAGTGGAGTCGCATATACAGATACCAAGTTCAACTTATACCAAGCATATTTTATGAATTATGAGTACCTACTCAAGTTGTTGAGTCTAAATACCAAGATCTTTTCGTGAAGAGCAACAGTCCAGCCAGTGCCTTTCAGAGATTAGACAGCAGACATTTTCTTAAGACAACAGTCAACGATTTGTCAAAGCTACAGAGATAGGTCTAGTGCCAAACATTATAGGACTCTATATTGTCAAAGTTCTCATTACACAAAAGCTATCATCAGTACGTCCTCGTCTTGGAGATAACCCACACAACATACCATTCATCTACCTTGGACAGTCTATACAGACCTGTGAATAAACGAACAGTGGAGAGACACATGGACAGTATAGATTAGATATCAGTTTGGTAACAAATATCATATCACATCATCATTTCGCTTCACATAGTTTCATTATCCTATTTAACAAACTACATTATTTATATCTCATCTGTGTGTTTTTTGTGTGAAGTGTCTTTCACTATCATCACGTTGTAATTACTACTAACCATATATGTGTAATTATTCAATTAATAAACACAATAACCGTTTGATCATTTTCTAATTCGTTATCACTTGTGCTGTTGGTGTTAAATATTTACATATAGGTAAAATTCTGCATTTAGATGAGATTGGGGGCTCTTTCTTTTACGGGATCTGAGGACAGAAGCTAAGGTCGTGGGTAAATAGAAAACTTTCCATAATTTACTAGAAAACTCTATCTATTGAAGCATTCGCATTCTCTTCTTCTTGTCCTTATCTCGAATAGGTCTCTTTCTGTCTTAACGAGACAATTTCTGGAGACCTTCTGGTTAACATTTCAACGGCCATCCCCAGCGACAACAACTGTTGTAGCTGCACCAAAATACACCTTATGACAACGGTACACAAATTCTGATTTATCACAAATGTGTGTCCGAATTCAATAACCCCTCAATTGTCACAGGTTGCCTCCCCTTTTCTCTGCAGTAGTAGCCCAACAGTGGCAAAAACCTAGAATAGCTAACGTGGATCTTCAAAGGTGTCTACATTTGCACAAGATTACTCTTAGCAGAGATGCAGATAGAAGGATGATGATGCTTCTACCTCGAGGGAATGTCCACAAGATATTTATGAAATCGAGAAAAATGCTGAATGGGTCTGAGCACGTTGTCTTTATCTTTCCCGCCACCTTTTGTGGAGAGATATAATATCAGCTCGTTTAAGCTCCTAACTGAATTAACAGTAAAATTTCTCTGCTTATTATTATAATTACTATTGCTCATGTTGGCTCTTTAGATGTAGATATAACTATATATACTAGAATACGTATTCACGCGTGTGCACTTCTCTTTGTAATAATTAATTCAACTATGAATTTGTAAAAAAAAAATAAAAAATATATACAAATTTATTGATCAATTACTTTAACACTTGAAAATATATAAGATCTGATGATTAATAAAAAGCGCAATGGCTTATTTCTGGAGATCCACATTGCTAATTCTGGCTGTTCATGTCATTGTTAACACTATTATATAAAAACACATTTATGTGGCCTCTATAGATTTTATTGCGTGTTTACCGATTGTAGCTACTGAAGTAGGTGTAAGAATACTAGTGGCCGCCTCAGTGTGTGATCAACTGAAACAGTTGGTCCTGAAGGGGCAGTCAAGAACAAGGGCACTTAAAAGGCATGGTGAAACTGCGGAAAAGGCAACATTTTGGTTGCGGAACAATTGCAACGGGCTATTAAATTCAGGACAGTAATTCACTATCAGGTGCCATCTCTACAACGAAGATTGGCTGTAATAGATCTCCAACATCAGCTGTCTATTGTCTTGATGGTTCACTCTGATAAGACTCTTTTCTGTCCATCTCTTGATGTTATCTTCCCACTTATAGAGTTGTCGTCCTCTTGCACGTCTGCCTTCAGCTCTGCCTTCTACTATGGTCTTCAGTAAGGTGTTGTGTCTTTTTATATGGCCAAAATATTTAGCTGTCATCAGACCTAAAGGCCTTTCATATATGGGCATGCACCCTAATATAACTGACTAGGTTGAACGGGACGCTGTTCGCCAACCCGAGGCAAAATTTTATTTTTTAAAAACGCTGTCTAATTTTGATTGTCTTCATTAATTCTCTTTTCATTCTTTTGTTTTCTAAGCCCTTTTTATTTGTTTTCTTCTCTTTCCATTAGAGGATATTAGTTATATACAACAAAACTGTTATTTTTCTAGCTGCTTCAAACTGGCAGTATGAATAAAACCAGAAGTGAATTTCAGTGTAAAGTGGGTTCAATTCCTAAAACAGGTGGACAAGTTACCAGAAGGCATACCCTTGGGAGTCATAATACAGGTAAGTTCGCGTCTCTAAGGGTTTAAAGGAGATAAAAGTGCCTTATTCTTCTCCTTTTTCCGCGTTCAGTTTGTTTGTCAATGTGACAGTATTGTCTCCCCTGCTGTGTAGTAGTGGTCCAAGAATGGCCAAACTTATATACAAATTATGGTCTTCAAAGGTATCAACCTTCGCTCAAGATTACACTTGACAAAGATATAAATAGAAGAAATGCTTCTACTTCAGGAAGTCTCACAAGGTTTTAAAGAAAAGCAAGCATAACAACTGAGTTCATCTATTAAGTTGTCATGGACTTATTATTCTCCCACCCCTTCTGTGAGGAAATATTGACTCCTATTTTCTGAATCTCCAGTTGAAGGGGATTCAGCAACTGTAATTGACAAGCTCTGTATGGTTTTGTATGTTTTTTAAACCTGAGTATTACGTGTGCACTGTCGCATAGAGATTTATGATCAATAAATTTTCTATTTTCTTTTCTTTTCTACCCGTGTCCTCTACTTTATTATCGCTCTTTTGTGTGAGAATTCGTCTAGTCAGACATAGAGAGCAGACATTTGTCTACATTTTCATCTGACACGAGTTTTTCTTCGGCTAGTTTCTCGGCGTGAGGTGTGGAAGGCGCCAATCTGCATAGCTCAGAAATGAGACTTGTCGCAGTAGGTGTGAAGACGCACTTTTGGCAGTTATGGCCAGCGTCTAAGTTAATGGGAAGTGTTAAGAGAGAGAAAGGGGGGAGAGAGAGAGACCGGCGCTATTTCGGGTTTTCGTAATAGCGTGGGATCCTTTGTCTGTTTCATATATCTACCCGAGTAGATTAGACTATGCATTCAGTTCTCCAAATTTTGCAGTAGACAGGTTGCTCGTGCTAAAGAAATAAGCTTGCATAGCGAAGTTCTTAGTTTGACTCGACATTTTGCCGAGCTTCTAGACTAACTATATGAGTGAATAAATTCTAAGTTTGTGAGATCGCCTGTAGTTCTGTCTGGAGGTAAATATATTATAGATCTAGTAGTATTGAGTGATTCAGTGATAACCGCTTATTTCATTTTACTAGTTAGATTTCTGTGCATAAGTAATTAAATTGTAAGTCTGTTATATTCTCAAACTGACGTGTTTCAGTGGATAGCAAAATAAATTATAATTTCTAGCTTAAACTCATGCAGATGTAAATGAATTTAATTAAACTGCTAATAATCAGTCGAGAATATTTTAAACTAACTTATAACTGCACTGATTCATCATTGAGTATTGACGAAATACGTATGTATTTCTAATTCATGATGATTGATTTTATGAATATAACTTATTTCACGAGGAGTTTTAAACGATAAGTCAAGCTCTCCGCTTGCAGTTTATAATGTAAGTTATAACCGAGTAAATAGTATGTATAAGTATTTTTTATGTTGTTTTTCTTTATTCAGTGAAACTGGGGTAGCCCAACTTTACCAACGGTTTTAGTACTGAGAAACATCTGTGAAGAACTAAAACATTTTTTTTCTTAAAGACTTGGGTGTATAAAGAAAAACCTGTCTGGCATTGCGTTGGCATCCAGAACGACAGAGTACCCATGACATGAACTTTAAGATTAAATGAAGTAACGGGCCCATCGAGCCAGATTTAATTCTTCCTGAGAAAAAACTCAAGAACATTTTCAGCCCTTGTGGCAAGTAAAATATTACTATCAGTAACATTCCGACGGAGTTCTGACTAGTTGTGGTGTGACCAAATAAAGTCCTGTACTGAGAGAAGGCACCGACCTGACATTCCTAGTTACTAGAAATCTAAGCTATTGACACTTTGCTCGCTGTTAACGTTCGTGCCTGGACAATTTTAATGTGACAGAAACAGATATCCTCAAATAAGAATAAACAAGGAAACGTTCCCTGAAGTAGTGGATTCAACCTATCTTTGCGGGACTGGGGTTCCCTTGGCCAAGACTACCACTGGAGATTATGTATGTGCATGTCCTAAAAAAATTGTTTTTTCAGAAGTTGCTGCCAAAGCTGTAAGTACGAATGCAAGCTAGTGATCACGGCTGACTGAATAGAGTGAATGCAGGACTGAGTGATTCCTTTATTGTTGTATTTTGGCACCCATTTTGCTGTCTTAAATTTCTTTATGCAAGTTTTTGTTGCTAACAATATTTTCCTTAGGATAGATCAGAGTATCAAAGTCTGTTCATACCTTTAAAGGGAAATCTTAGACTATAGCATATGTATCCGTGACTCTTTGGGGCTATCACTTTTCTTCTAACAGGACTGTGGGCTATACATCGAGGGAAAAGATCATACCTCTGGGTCTATCATTCTTGTAGCAATTCATTGACTTTATGACTATTTGTATATGCTTGAGGTAAATTTTATGTGTTGTGATGGAATTTTCTGATGATAATTAAAATTCACTTAAACTTAATCAGCGTGTCGGTCAGCTCGTTCCAAAATATCCATATAATCATTGTTATAGTTTTTCCACGTCTGTGCGTCTAACTGTCGTCACTTGTGTGTGTGTGCACGTGAGTAATATATATATATATTCAATATATATTTTATAGACTGTCTGACTCCTCTAGATCTGTTGTAGAAGATAGGCTGAAAAAGAGAAGATTCTCGATATCAGGGACAGCCTCTAAAAATTTCTACCATCTCACTCGTGGAAATCTATTTCTATTATTATCTCTCACTGTGGCTATCACTTATTCTAATCTATTCAGAAGGGACCAACCCAAGTCTTAATTCCCCTATTAAAAATCTACGACATGCACATTCGCTCAGTAATGATTAAATCGACTTTATATTTATATTTACATATACCAAGTTTAATAATCAGCAATGAGTTAACAGGATTAAAATAAATAAAGTTGTTTATAAAAATGATGCGATGATATTTGACCTCATCGGATGATATTAAATGTTGATGGATAAGAGAATGTAATTCGAAATGTCCATTAGCTTTGCTTATATGTTGCTTAACTGACGATATGGGGTCAGTTGGCGTCTGCTTCAGTCATTGTTGGTTCTCACAGGTGTTTTGAACAGGCCCTTCTTTTCAATAGTCAAATATGGTGGCAGTAGCACATCCCTTGCAACAAGGCCGTGGTACTTACTTTGGTTGTCCAGGCAAGCTTCATCAAGACCCGTCCGATGTTGGTGTCTAGCATCGACTGCTGGCAACTTGTATCACAAGCTAAGAGGAAAAAATACCTATTTTTAAGTATTGTGTCTCCTGATATGAACATCAGGAGACTTCCGCTTCCATCCACCACTTCATCTTCCTCATAATTGTAACCCTTCCTTAGAATTAATTTTAGACTCAGTGAGTCGGATTAAATTGCTGTTGTACAGCGGAAGACGACAATTGATTGATATATATATATATATATATATATATATATATATATATATATATATATATATATATATATATATATATATATATATATATATAATCTTTCTAAAGTGTTAGAGTAATAAGTATATACACTATTGACACACTCAATAATACATGTACAATTCATTGACGTTGAACGTCTTGGACTTACAAACGGGACAGGAACATAAGACTCCTACAAGGCTAAGAGGGTCACACGCCCAACGGTGTAACAAATAAAGGGAAAACCTCAACTAATGTTCTATCCCTTTAATAACAATATAAGCATGGCCAAATATTGACGTAGTGAGATACAAAATGCGTGCTACCATTACAAATCACTGAATATATTTGAGATATCAAATAAGCCCCGTGGCCTCAAATGACCACCACTCAACTCAGTGAGTGTAGAGGCAAACTACAGGGAAACATTATACTTACTACAATACTCACAACTGGAGAGCAATAAACCTACATAAGCCACTATTTCAAATTTGTTGAACAGAATAAGTTCTACACCCCAAAATTCCCGGACTATCAAAACTAAATTTGCACACACACACACATACTGTGCCGTCATTTTTGGCCACACTTGCGGTATCACAGTACCGGCTTCTCAAAAACACTTATCTGCGGCCACCTCCGACACACAAGTCTAATGGCTTCTATTTCCCACCAAAATTCAACCAGTCACGTGACGGCTGTTTATGCGGTAAATCTAGCGATCAATCGAGTTTCGCTCACCGCATAAATTAGGCAACTGCTCCAAACTAAGCAGCTCAGTCACGGCAGCCAAAACCCACCGTGACAACCATGATATCATCATTCACGCTGTGCTCTATTTGGAACCTGGGGCCACCTCTGTTATTGTTTCATAGTGCGGAAACCCGCACAATGCAGTCACCAGCTCTTGCAGTGGTGGTTCATGAGGCAAATCATTTTACTTGATGAGGTTGCCAGCCTCAAATGCAACTGTAAATCCACAAGCCATTTACATATGTGTAATGCAAAATATAAAATGAGAAAATGTACATATTACAACTTACTCCGATATCGGGCGCATTACCGACATTTTGCACAGGAAACGTCCGAATATTGTTATTTTAAGATGCCGTCTTTCAGGTGTTTAGGGTTACTGAGTATACTTTCAACAAATCACGCTGTAGGCTGGTTCCGAGGACTCGTGACATCCAGTACTAAAGTTGAGGTGTCATACTGTGTAATTTTAGAAGATCATGTATACACTGTCCTGTCCTATACTGGAATCCTGATTCTATTCTTTATCCTGGCTGACTGGGATTTCTCCTCGACGAGATGGAAATGCAGGGAAGTAGTCTTACAGTGCTGTAAGTTTTAAGCGAAATTTCGCTCCCACGCACATATTTCTCCGATGAGGGAAGCTCCAATCAGAAGTAGTTTTATTTTAGCATTTAGATGCCAACCAACTGAAAATAGGCGTCTCATTTTGGTAGGGGTTTCGCCACTCTCATGTAGAAAATTACTGAATGACACATAAGATATTCCCCTTTCAAAATCGTCTGACCGTCCTCTATGTCCCTATACGGTCTTGCCACTTCCGTGTCGCCTGTCATGTCTACTAATTTCACCACGTCACTAATCTATCACTGACAATCTCTTTCAAGATGTTACTTTCTAATTGGTTTTTATTATAACAAAGTATGAGCGGAAGCAGTTACCTCAGTTTTCGTGCTCCAAAATCACAATTGTTATCTTCCGTCAGCCTTTCAAGCTGGTAGGGAGTGCAAAATTAACACCTTATCTAAAGTTTCCTTCTGAAATCCAGATTGGACAACTAAGACAACATGGTTTCGTGGCAATTTTAGCCGACCATGTTCACGAATTAAAAGTTCGTTAAGCACCTTCCCCGACAAACGTCTGGGTTTAACAATAAGACTGTTGCTAAATGTAGACTCTTAACCGTCTGGTTAGCGATTAAACAAACAACCATGTGGACGTGACTGCAAAACAGGTCACGCGGTCTGTTATCCGTAGGGAGTGACAAGATATGATACAAGGTAACCTTGGTCGATGAGAGCGAAAAAGTGTGATAAGGAGCGGTTGAGAAAAAAAAGAAAACGAAGGTCACATGAGAAGGTTGAAGGAGGTCACAGGAACAGGTAACCTTCGAGTATTTTATTCGTCACAGTCATGTTAAATCTGCAGGATTGTAGTCAGGACGAAGTCTACAATCTTTTCGAGATGAGCTGGGCAGTTTTAGAGAATGTGTTACCGGCCGAAACACTTGTTTGACGGAAGGGGAGGGGGCTACTTCTGACGATCAAATTTCTTCCTGTTGTAACGCTCTGCATTGTTTCCTATCATCATTTCTTCAGCTTTTCATATTAAGAATGTGTCATCAGCGTATCTTACATATATTACATCCACCAACCGATATTCCTGGCATATTCTCTATGGATCTCATCATATTCCAATATTCACATCGCGTGCGGCTATTCGTTGAGCACAGCATGCTGCAGATTGGAGATATCATCTTAACCTTCGGATAACTTACCACGCCAATCATATATACTTGATTTTGACAAGGTTTCTTCTCCATACTGTGTAATTATTCCCTGCAGAATTTCTGCCAGTTTCACTTTCTCTTTGATTAGAAATTTGACAATGCAGGGCTGTGCTACAGTTAACGAGACATGAAGCGACGCCATCTTGAATTAACGGCCACGCGCACAGGAAGAGCTTACAAAAATTATGCCACAGACATTAGTTAATGATGACTCCTTTACAAACCTAGCTTTATTTCATAAATTGCAAACAAAAATACACACACACACACATTCAGGTCTTTAAAAAATTTAGTCCAAAGCAGGTAATGCCGTTGTGGAGTGTTAAAGACGTCACTATACTAGGCCTTGCTTTAGGACGAGCAGTGACCAGTTCTCTTCTTCGCTGCCTTTGCCTTCCCATTTACAGCTTGGCAGACTGGCGAGTGACGTTACCGTGTTTTAAACCTGGTACATATGCCACGAGAGGTGCAATGCTCAAACAACTCTGCCTATCGGACGCCCAAAGGTCATATACCATGACACTCATAAATGTCTTTTACAAACCTATTTTTATTTCCTAAAATAGTCACTCAGACCTAATTATCTTTTATATTTGGACATGCGCCCTAATATAACCGACTAGGTGGAATTTGATGCACCTCGCCAAAGCGAGGCAAAATCTTTTTTTTTTTTTTAATATTTAAAAAATTTCATAAAATGCAAAATTATCGAGTTATTTTATCAAGTCTTATAAAAGTCAAAATGTCCTTTACGAAGCTAGCTTTATTTTATAAAACGCAAAAAAAATAACTCATAAAAGTCTTATGAAACTCATAAAAGTCTTATAATACTTCGTATAAAATTCGTTGCGATTTTTGTGTATTAACCCCCTATATTTCCCAATTCAGTAAAAGCTTCTCTGGCCTTTTGTATTTGTAACTTTATTTGGGTCGATCTCTGCTTCACTACGGCAGTAATCTGTGACATTTGTTGTACTAACTAATTACATGCTTTTCAATGGTCAACACCTCTTTCTTTCTCTGCTATGTAGCAGATATTTTGTATTTTCAAACATTCTTACACTCCTCTCAGCGATAAATCGTCATGTCTGTTTGCTTACCTGTCACTCCCTTCTGGGGAAGGAACTGATAGATAATATTGATCGACAACCATGTTGGTTAATCTCGGGTGTGGCCGACATCCGGCTACGGAGTAACATTAAAATTGTCCAACGCAGTTGTTTAATCGCTGATAAGGCCTGGTGCGTTCTCTGCCAAGATGGTAAAGAGCCGGATTTTGTGTGCTCAAGCGACTGATAACGAAATTACTCGTCTGTGCGACACATTTTGGACAGACATGCATGACATCATCGTTTCCGGCACACCTTGTTACAAAGACATTACTTTAGATTAAAGTAATAATAATTTATTTGTAAACATTGCCGAGAGAGGATCGGATGTTTTCATTCCATATACGGGAGACGTGACCTTTTGCATCACGCATATTATTTCATGCGGAAATAATTTTGAAATTAACCCACAAAACACGCATGTTGAAACGATTGAAGTTTTCTTTGCATTGTAACAAAACAAATGCGGGGGGGGGGGGGGGGGGGGGGGGGTAAGAAGGGGGGGGCGCAATATAACCTGACATGTTTCAGTGTCAAGAATGTGAGAATTGCTTGCCAAGACGAAACCAGACAGCCAGAAGTTAGAATTCAGAATTCCATTTATAAGACTAAACGTTGTGAAACTGAGACACGGAGTCATAGAGGGAATCATTTTTTTTAAAAACGACCCCGAAGAACACGTGTAAGAGGCCTAGTCTTCTTCTTCTTCTTTGATCCATAGCCGCCAACCGTCAAAGCAGTCAGTGGCCATCACGCCTGGGGGCGTCTTGTAGGGCAGCAACAAATTGATTCCACTTTGCTTAGTCGGCGGCCATCAAGAGGCCTAGTCAAGTGCCTTTATTCATCTGAGCAAACTGTCTGTGAGCCAAGATAGGCGGAAGTTGTGCATTTTACATTTTATAATTTTTAATACAAACATGGGAACTTGTATATATATATATATATATATATATATATATATATATATATATATATATATATATATATATATATATATATATATATATATATATATATATATATATATATATATATATATATATATATATATATGAAAATAGTACCATTTGTACTGGTGGACTCCATGTAGCAATATTATTTACTTCATAGTTCTATCTTAATTGGAATCTCGCATATATTCGTATATCCGGGACGCATGTAATCTGGAGAGGCCGAACGTTGTAATCTACGATAATAATAATAATTATAGACCCTTCAGTCATAACTGACTTTGGGAATGCGCCCCTGAAGTGACAGCCCTCAGCTGCTCAGGTGCGATCTACAGCTTCATCCTCCCATGTTTCACGATTTATGTCCAGTGCCCTCATGTCTTACATACACACATCTTTGAAATCTCAGCTGCTGTCGCCCAACTGTTCTTTTGCCATTTGCCAGTTGTCCATACAAGAAATCTTTCGAGATGCGACCATCTTCCATGCGGAATTTACGATTATACGAAGTGTTTTAAGACGTTTGTGAGCTTTATAAGATTATTTTGCACTATATGAAATAGAATAAGACAGAGATGGAAAGGCATTCGACGATATCGAAATAAGAATACTGTCACGGAATTGCCTCCCCTGCTTTTCAGTAGTGGTCCAATAATGGCCAAAACTCAAGCGTATATAATATGGGCCTTCAAAAGTGTCTACCTTCGCACAAGATTACTCTTGGCAGAGTTGTAGATAGAAGAATAATGATGCTTCTATCTCAAGGCAGTGTTCATAAGATGTTTCGGAAGTCAACAATAATGCTGCATTGGCAGGGCAATTGTTAAATTATATCGGTCCGCCGCCTTTTATGAAGAATTAAGCAATTATTAATTTCAGCTCGTTCAAGCCCCCGCCCTGATTTACTTAGTGGAATTCTTCTTATTGTGTTATAGCTCTGTTTAGAGTGTATTTAGTAAATTGGCGGAGATAAACATGCTGTACATTCATAATGATTAAATCGAAGATAAATTTGTACAATTACAAATAACAAATTTAATAATCATTTACGTTATAACAGTTTAACAAAAATTAATAATGATTGATCAGGAAAAATATCATCACTGTTGTGATCGACTGCTTATTTTATGTAAGAAGTCACTTGACAGCTTATAGGTTTTACTTAGCTGCTAATGGTAGTTTCTTCTCCTGCTGGGTTTTTTTGGGGGTTCTGTGCAGATAGGTCACTGGAGTTCTCGCGTCTCTGGTCAAGATTGTAGGGCGCAGCACGTTCCCAGAAATGTCAAGGAGTGTCTACGAAGTTGGTCACTCGTCTTTAAGTTAAGGCCACTTTTCCCTTCTTGTTCCAGAGATAGTCCCCTCAACTGGTACCACCAACAACTATGGTAAAAGAATAGAAACAAAACGCTCTCCTGAGTATTGCGTTTTCCGACACATAGTAATGGGTCCCTTTCTCCTATTCCACCATCCCATCTACCTCAGAATTTACCATCGATGAGAATTAAGCGTAATCCCTCTAGAGAAAGCTTTCTTTACATTCAAATGAAAAGGTTATTAGTATAGATAGAATGTGTTTACATTAACATCTACACTGATGGAAAAGTGTTCACAATATAGATTGAATATGTTTCATTTAAATAACTAAATTCATCAGCGGAAAACAAGGTGCAAACAATATTACATTAGTAAGAGATAAGCAAGGAAATTTCATCAAGACAGCAGAGGGACAGGAAACAAGATGGGCAGAGCACTTCAGAGAAACTCTGAACAAAGAACCACCAGAGAAACAATTGAATGTTCCTGAGGCTGAAAACGATCTAGATGTAAATACAGACATTCCACGAAAAGAAGAAATCATCACAGCAATCAAAGGGTTAAAGAACAGAAAAGCTCCTGGCCATGATAACTTAAATGCAGAGCTATTTAAGACAGACCCTGAGCTAGCAGCAGAACTATTAGAACCACTATTTGCACAAGTGTGGAAAACGGGGACAACACCATCAGAGTGGAAGAAAAGAATAATTGTCAAATTGCCCAAGAAGGGAGATCTTGCAGACTGCAATAATTGGAGAGGAATCACTCTTCTCTCAGTTCCCAGCAAAATACTAGGCAGGATAATTATACAGAGAATTTCAAAAGCAGTAGACCACAAACTGAGGAAAGAACAAGCAGGATTTAGAAAGAACAGAAGATGTGTAGATCGTATATTCACTCTCAGGAACATCATAGAGCAATGCTCAGAATGGCAAAGACAGCTGTACATTAATTTCGTTGATTTTGAAAAGGGTTTTGACAGCATACATAGGGACAGTTTATGGAAAATACTGAGGGCTTATGGAATTCCAAGCTGCATAGTGTCAATCATAAAAAGCCTCTATGCCAACTTTACGTGTTGTGTTGGGCAGAGCAACCTAACCTTTGAGGTGAAGACAGGAGTACGACAGGGATGCCCCTTATCAACCACTCTATTTTTAACAGTCATAGACTGGGTGATGCGCCAGACAACAGAGGGCAGTCCAAGAGGAATAAGATGGACTACATTTTCTACATTGGAAGATCTGGAATATGCAACTGACATAGCACGACTAGCACATTCACATCAACACATCCAGGAAAAAACGGACAGACTTAATAAGTTTAGCCAGCAGGTGGGCTTGAACATCAATTTAAAGAAGTCAGAGGTCATGACGCTCAATGTGAGCAACCCTGAGCCCATATCAGTAAGGAATCAGCAACTGGTACAGACAGACACCTTCACATACCTAGGATGCATAGTAACACCAGACGGCGGGGCAGGCAAAGACATCAACATCAGAATGAATAAGGCAAGAACAGCCTTTTTTTATCCTAAACAACATCTGGAAGTCCTCTCAATACAGCACAAGCACAAAATTAAGATTATATCAGAGCTGTGTGCTGAAGAAGAAGAAGATGTTTTCATTTACATCTACACTGATTGAAAAGCTTTGAAACTTTCATTAATTTTAAAGTGCATATGTTTAAATAGACATTTACACTGGTTTGAAAATGAAAAATTATAATTAGAATGCACATCATTTCTTTCATCTTTCCCTGCCTGCTCCATATGGAACTTGGGACTACCAATGCTTTTTAATTCTCTTTAAGAAACTAGTTATAAAGCAGTCACCAGCCCTTGCAGTGGTGGTTCATGAATTCCTCATTCTATATGATGAGGTTGCCAGCCTCAAATGACTTGAACGTCCATTTAGCAATTTTTACATATCAATATTCACGTGACAATCCACTGACAACTCTGCAGAAGGTCTTCGACAATATGAAGAAGCGTGTTCTGGCATGTCTTGAGACCCATGGTGAACATTTCAAACATCTGTTGTAGAAGAAACTAACTATGGGAGATGATTAGCAGGTCGTGATATTTTTTAAAAACAGCTTTTACTTATCTATTTGCGTCTTCATGAAATACTTATTACCCAGAGCTAGTGGCGACTCGTCCTTAGGGGACATTAGGGTCCAGCCCAAACAGCACCTTAAAAACTAAAACCTGTTTTTCATGTTTTTTTTTTTTTTTTTTTTTTTAATGGTGACAAATAACAATTCCCTGTGAATATATTATAACTGCTATTATTCTACGTTGAACTTCTCTCAAGCGTTCTCTCTCCAATACCTTCTCTTTCTGCTGCTCCATATTTTTGATGAGGTCGAGGGATGACCGAGAACCATCCCTCAGAATGCATAAGAATTTATTGAAATATGTTGATTTTTTTTCCTTAAGAAATGTATATGTCTTAACGCTGACCAAATATGCTTAAATGCGCATGCACAGAATGTTCCGATGGGGATACTTTTAGAGATCACCAATAAAATTAGAGTCGTCTGTTCTTGGTACTAATTAATGTTACTTTTGCTTTCGGCAAAACGACCGTTGGCAATAATTATTACCACACTTATTACAACATCTAAACCGGAAATTAATAAGAGAAGGAAGAACGTTGTGCCTAAATAATGTGCAAGAGCTAAGAGGAGTGGCGTCACAACGAACAACCTGGAGAGCACTGGTTTCTGCCTTATGCGCCGTGTTTGGTGCTTAAAGAATTTATTATTATTATTATGACGGGCTTTTACACTAGTTCTCTAAGAAAGTTCGTCCCATCCCGCATGACATTTTGTTGCAGTCTGGAAACTAAATAAAAGTTGAGCGCTTCTGGCCTTTGCACTAAACTGCACAACGCTTAATATAGCGAGCATCTTTTTTCGCACTAAAGTTGCTTCCCTTAGCGTTATGTACTGACAGAAAAAGCTGGGATTTTATATATTCTTCTTCTTCCTCGTTCGCCCTGAAAAGGACGGTGGTTGCGTTGTGTCTGTTTAAGCCGTAGCTGTGATATCTGCACCTTTCGGTCGACACATCCGACTTCAGCACGGCATTTTTTAGGGACCGGGTTTGCCTTCACATTTCGATCCGTACTCGCTCAGCCAGACTGCATTGCTGCAGACTGTTTCCAGGACCACCACGTGGAGGTGGAGTACGGTCTTGACCAGCTCTGGTTCGCTGGTCCTGATGCAAGCAGTCAAGCTATGGGTCGCTGACTGCATTCACTATTGCTGCATCTTGGGGTCCCGGATTTTATATATAGGATTATTTAGTATAATAATATATAAGCGACGGTCCATTCCGCCAATTGCTTGGTTCTGGGACCTCCTGGGCATGCCTGGTGCACCCAGGCAGTAGTTACGCCACTGGCCATGAATCATATGCGAATGGATAAAAATTGGTGCATCGTTGAAAAGCAACGATCAGTTATTTCTCCACGTGAATTTTCACTATCTATCTATCTATCTATCTATCTATCTATCTATCTATCTATCTATCTATCTATCTATCTATCTATCTATCTATCTATCTATCTATCTATCTATCTATCTATCTATCTATCTATCTATCTATCTATCTATCTGTCTGTCTGTCTGTCTGTCTGTCTGTCTGTCTGTCCGTCCGTCCGTCCGTCCGTCCGTCCGTCCGTCCGTCCGTCCGTCCGTCCGTCCGCCCGTCCGTCCGTCCGTCCGCCCATCCATCCAGCCTTCCGCCCATCCATCCATCCATCTAACATCCATGATCACCCATGGCAGACTAACAGATACAAGCAGACAGACGGACGGACGGACGGACAGACAGACAGACAGACAGACAGACAGATAGATAGATAGATAGATAGATAGATAGATAGATAGATAGATAGATAGATAGATAGATAGATAGATAGATAGATAGATAGATAGATAGATAGATAGATAGATAGATAGATCTATCGTTAGTCTGACTTTCTGTTTAGAAACTGTAATTCTTACGTAACATTAACAGTTTTTTGGGGGGTTTTTTTTGCTTCCTAAATTATGCAGTAAATTTGCTTGTTTTATTGACCGTGCGATGTGCGCGAATATAAACGTAAGTCGGTGCTGGCGTGTGATGTCATTGAATATTCAGTTTTACCTGGTACAAATGATAACGACAGGTGTACCATTTAACCTTATAGCTTTTCACTTCTACGTGGTTTTTTTTTAATCCCTTGCGTGTGCGATATTTCCTTTCCAGTTACTTTGTTCTGTTTCGCAAATTGAGCGTATGTAGACAATACGAGATAACGAATACAAGTAGCCAGGATGTCTATGGCTGGATTGTATTCTATTGTAAATTAATGGACGCACTGGAAATATTCAGTTCATTAATTACTAATATTTAATGGTGCATTTATCAACAGCTGACACTACCAGCTGCGTGGTGAGATATTTCGATATGCAGTTATATTTCAATTTTGAGAGATGTTAAGAAATTAGCACTAGGATGATCAGTGAGACAAGACAGGCCTTGCTAGAACTTTCTTGTAACTTTGAGAAATGACAAGTTGACAACTTGTTACATTCTTGTATTGTTACTCTCTTCCACACATGCATTTAAGATATTTCTTGGCGTCGTTGAAGTCTATTGACTTTTGCCCTGCTGTTGTCGAGGAGGGTTTGTTTTGTTTGACTTGATAAATGTCACGGTTCAAGAAGGCGGGGTTCGCGCCCCTTCTTCTGATATAATTATTTTTATAAGGGGGGATAATAATTTCTAAGGGTCGGTTATAAGTTAGTAATTGCTAGTGGCTATAATTATCTTTTTTGTTCTTTTAGCACTACAGTATAATGCGGTTACCCTTTGGACCTGTATTTACATTTATAGATAAGTTAGACTGATACAAGATAGGACGGACAAACTGGCTGATGAGTGAGCAGGTGGGATAATTGACAGACCAGTAGATGTACAGAGAGATAAATAATCAGCTCGGGCGTTGGCGCAGCTGCCGAGTCCTTTTTAGGGCTTTATGCTAGCGGATAGATAATGTTGGTCATTTTCAGGACTTAGTATCTATCGACGCTGATCGGGTTAGCAGTCAACAGAGTTGACTTATTTTTGGGATAGTAAATGTGCTCTGATATAACCACCTAGGTTGAAAGATACGCGCCTCGCCAAAAGCAGGCAAACGCCGATCTTCCCCCCCACCCCCCCTCCTCCCCCACCCCACCCCCCCCCACCCAAAAGTACAGAGAGATGGGTGGATAGATGCATTAAGAGAGGGACGGAAGGATAACTTGGGACACACATTTATTCAGGAGGGAGAACGAGCAGACAGATTGGAAGACAGATATGTAACTTGGAAACTCCGCGCATCATTTTCTGTAGAACAATTGATCAGGAGAAATTTAAACTAAAGCTCCAATAATGTATGTAGTTATAATAAGTGTCGTCTTCTTTTTCCTCCTTCTCAACGTTCTTATTGGCAAAGTCAATTGTTTCTTTGACAGTTTTATTGACACAAAGTCAGTGGTTTCTTCAGCAAGTTTATCAGTCATGGGCAGGCCATCCGAGAGCTTAGAGATGTGGCCAGAAGAATTTCACATTGTGATCCCCATCGTCGTTCTGAAGATGGGTACAAAAATTATTTTATTGTAAAGAAAGGCATTTTTAAAAAAAGGCTGAGTAGAGATCTCCCCTCTTGTGAGGTGAGGCCGAGACCAAATGGCACTGCTAGTCCACTCTCTCTTAGGGTGGGGCCATGGGTGATCGCTATTGTGCATTTCTGTTTTTGTCAGATGTTGAAGAAAATTTTTTTTTTCTTTTTAATTTTCGTTTCGTTGTTTGATTCTGCTGAGCTGAAAGAAGGATGTACACAACAGTTTATCATGTATCTTTATTTCCCTATTGAAGGATGCGGTCTTTGTTATGGGAAAATCCACCGATTACATTACCTGGAATCCGTTTGTAATATTTTCTTTAATTAAATTCAAGTTTAAGTATCTGGTGAATGTGAACACAGACTACAGAACAAATGCCACATTCGCGCGTGCCATGCCTTTTGCTACTCTTTGTATAACATGGGCAAAGATATAACTTTTTTTTTAAATGTATTACGTGCTATTTTTAGCCAGTCGGCTGTAACCGAAAAAAAAGGGGGGGGGAGGGAAACCACAGCAGGAGGATTATTATTACGATTATTGTGTTTTTTTCATGTCATGTCTCAGTTGTTCTTTGACCGCATGTATTCAGAGTCTGAATATAGTTGTCAATGAGGCAGATTACAGCAAGGAATGAATTGGAACGGAGGTTCACAGGTTTGTGATCCGTCACGTGACCTCCACGGCAAAAATGAAAGGAACTTTTTTTTTTTTTTTTTTGAACCTGCAGAAGCTTTGTGTTTCCGTCACAGGTTCTCGACGCTTGCTTACCTCTGATAATTTTGAATAGCGTGGCTGGTTCAGGAGTAAAAAAATATTATCTCCATTCTCTGAAAGAATAGAACAAAAGTTATATTTTCATTGTTTAACGATTTTTTTTTTTTTTCAAAGCCATTGCTCTTTTTTGGGCCGTGCAACATATTTTCCTAAGCCAGTCACGAAACGAGGTACAGCTGATACTGGGATATATGTCCAATGTCAAGTCTATTTGTTTTAAATAAGTGTTCGTTTAGTTAATCGAAATGTCCTACCGCCGTTGTCGGTATTTACGTGTTTGTAAAAACGACATACACGTAGTTCTTTCTTTACGCGATCTATACGTTTCCGAGACCCTCGCGTAAACAGAAATTGTGTAAATGAAAAACGAGTTTCTCATTCCAATACATTTAAAGGAAGGCGAATGCGTTCCATCAGTGCTGTACATAATTTAAAAAAAATAAATAATATAATACATACCATTCGTGTTAAGTACATGTACAGAAATTAAAATTGATGAATTTAACATACACTTTTCCATCCTTTAAATTATGCTTTTGCACGCGTAGCAGAACATACAGATGTGTCTGATTTAATACTATACTTGATTATTTCCTTGTTGCCCTTGATGGTGCGTAAAGTGCTTTCACTTAAATGCAGTGTACTCCTTATCCTGGCAGTTGACTGACCATTTTCATAGCGCTTTATCGCGTTCAGTTTTTTATCTAGTGTTATGGACATTTTTGGTACGTTTTTTCCGAACTAGTAGTTGCACTGTCACTAGCTGCACGCTAAGAGGCCATAGGTAGTTAATTGATTTCATTAATAAAGTTTAAGTGACAATTAAAATTCTAAATGTATCATCTGTTGTCTAAGTGTATCATCTGTTGTCTAAATGTATCATCTGTTGTCTAAATGTATACGAAATACCCGTATACTAGCATAATGACGAAACACAGAGCACTTAGTTCGAGATCTGTAGAACAAAACTGAAAACGTGAAAATCAACATCACGTGGGTGATGTCACCATCTTGCTCTAGTTGACGCGCAGATAAAATACTGTAAAATAATGTCTAAATATCGGGTCGCGTAACTTCGAGTTTGGCGCGTAAACTAAACAAGAATGTCTAAAAATTGGTCCGCGTATGTTCGAATTCGCGTAAATTCTACCTGTACATTATTACCTGCAATAATGAAACAATGCCCGAGGATCCACAACAGTAGGTGGCCCACTCTTACCTAGCCTCCGCCTATGTCCGATGTGTGGTTAAGGGCTAATGACATGTATTGCCCGGGGTCTAGATCACTGTCAGTCCGCCCCTGGTGTTATGTCAGTCAAACATGTTACCATCTTAAAGCCAAACATCCGGCAGCAAGTAGTTAAACTTTAATTGTAGTAAAGTAGCCGGCGTATGTCCAACCCTCGTCTTTTAGCACGTGCTTGATTGGGAGCGTTATAATTCTAGTACGAAACAAAGACAAATAAATTGAACTAATAACTAACTCCACCTCCACGTGGTGGTCCTGGAAACAGTCTGAAGCAGTGCAGTCTGGCTGAGCGAGTGCGGATCGCAATGGGAAGGCAAAGCCGGTCCCTAAAATGCCGTGCTGAAGTAGGATGTGTCGACCGAAAGGTGCAGATATCACAGCTTAGGCGTAAACAGACACAACGCAACCACCGTCCTTTTCAGGGCGAACGAAGAAGAAGAAGAAGAACTAATAAAGTAAATGAAATAAGATTGTATAGCATTAACATGATTAACATTGAAATGGCAAGAAAGAAAAAAAGCAGATGTCCAAAACTTTGATTATATGCTTGTTTCCGACGGCGGTGTGGCATTTTCTGTCTTTTTCAGTCATCTGTCTTTAGTTGTAAGGGAAAATAAAGAACACGAAAAACAGTATTGGGTGGTTGTTATATAATATAACTAACTATTACACTGGCTTCATAAGTTTAATTTATTTATCATGTTATATATGTGCTTGTTTTCTGTTAAAGTTTCCAAATGTATCTCTGTGTTTGTGATATGACGATCAAGGTCTTTCACTCAATATTTAAATCGTCCCTCATAACATTTAAATCGTTCGTATTTGCAAAATTGTGTTACACGAATAGCATCAGACAAGTGCGGGGAGGCTGGGGGCGGAAGAGGAGGGGGGGAATTCCCGTCCATTTTCCCCCTCCTTTTTTTCAAATACAGACTGCGATATTGTTAGATTTGAAATGCAACGCGGGCGCATGATGCCAACTGTTTTGCGTCTCAAGCTTACCGCTTATATCAGAAATATTTTTGAATTTGGTAACACAAAATTCAGGCTGAATTTTAAAAATAAACTAGTACTGCAATAATTAAGTGTTTGATATTTTATATTTGAAACTCCCACAATTGCGTGATAATAATTCACCAGGAAAACGTATTTTCAAAATTTTGTTGTAGTCCGATTTCACAGTATATAAACCGGTAAATTTATATTCAATTTAACAGTACGTCCTGGACGAACGAGAGAGCCACTTGATATTCTGCGCAGAGAGAAGTCAAGAGGAAATCGCTGTAACAAACTAATCTTCAGCAAATGTTTTCTCACCAAGTGAGACAGCCCTGTATAATAACTAAATAAATCATAAACTTTAATATGATAAAATAATACATCATTTTATGATATATTCTTCTTTTATTACTCAAAGTATTAAGACGTTTTTACTTACAGTAATCATTTGTTAATAATAATCAGGGACATACATTTTTCTTCTCATAATCTGAATTACTGTGAAGGTTCGCAGTGTCAGACTGTTTCTACTTCATTGTTCGTGTGACGTACGTCTAGTTTGACAAGTGAATTTTCCCTGATTTGATGGATGATTAAAGGGACTTTAGCTTTTCATAACATTAGAACCCCTGAACATCAGTATTGTTGTAACTTTTCATCAACGAAGAGTAGCGGCTATGATCAAAGCAGTCAAAGACGATCCCCAGAACAGAGAAGCAGAAATTTAGCATCTCTGTGCGAACACTGAACTGTTCGCAAGATGGACACGAGCGGTCAGAAGAAAGCTTCTTGCAGACTTTGCACCTCTGTGGCAACCGGCAGGCTTGCCCGAAAGACTATGGAACGGGAGAGACGGAGCGCTCAGCGTAGCGGATACGATCTGAGGAATCAGGAAACTCACCGCGAACGAGGCTAGTCTCGCAGAAATTTCACATCCTCGCGCGAGCAGCCTGAGACGAACGAAGATCTGAAGCCAGTCGGGCCATCGCGGTTAGCATGGCGGCTAAATAACTTCGACTTTCCCTGGGATCTGAAGAGGCGCGAAATTTTCACACGACCCATTTAACTTACATTCCCGTTAGATATATACAGAATCTGAAAAGGGCAACTTTATCATTCGTTCTGACAGAATTCTAAGATTCACTAGCATATAGTTAAATTCCTGCTAGATTTCATCTAAATTGTAGGCTATTGGAGTGAATTCTTTTCTGTGCAGACGGTAATTTATACTTTAGCTTCGAGTGATCAGTGGTCTAGTTATTTCATTTTTATTTCACTGGATTGTGGTGTAAATTTAAACTTATTAAATAAACCCATTTTCAAAGTTCCAGTGCAAACTAAATGTTACATCTATAGGTTAATTTCCTAATACAATAGCCGCGTAAATTAATTTTGCAACTGTTAAGGGAATTGTGACTTTAATACAGTTTAGTTCTGTATAGACAGATGTGCTTTTAAAATTATTAACCTCACGGAGAGTTTTTTCTTGATTTATTAATTAAAGACGCGAGCGCAGAAAATAGTCTAACTGTAAATGTATCGCGCGTTAGATTTTAATATGATTTCATTGCATTTCATGTTTTTTCTATTTGTATCCAGAGTGATCTTTCGAACCTCGCATCCCAGCAATTAGGCAGCATTTAAGCAGCCATTACGCAGCAATAGAATATATATAGAGCCTTGCCGACCCAGTTCGATTACTCCAGTGACATATGAACTTTTTTAAAGCTAAACTTGTGGCGACCTGTTGCGGGTCTCGCTCCTCTGAATTTAACTGAGAACAAAGCCACCCAAGAAACACTTTTAAAATACTAATTCATAAAGTCGTTAAAACTGGAAGCAGAACAGTCGCCAGTAGCAATATTCTACTCATGCTCTCTTTTTGTGAAGAAGAACATAGATTTACCTGAACACTGTCTGTCAAGTATATTCAGTGGATTTTAACCCCCCCCCCCCCCCCCCCCCCCGAAGAAGAACCTATCTCAGTGTTTTTTAGTTGTGACATTACGGCAAAAGAAAGTTATCTCCACCAGCTGTGCCCATCTTAGAAACCACACCATACCTCACACTTAGCCAAGTGCTTAAGCCATTCATTAGGAACTTTTTATTAAAAAAAACAACAACAGTAGCCTTTACGCTTCACCGTCTGGCGATTTTTTGAGACTATTAGCTACCAGCCCACCTCGATAAATCTGGGGCCTGACACAGAAGAAATAAAAAGACAATTTCCATTGTTCTACGGTATTATCTGCTGTTGTAAAATTCCTAGGAAGTGCCAGAATTCACCATTTGGTAAGTCTGTGTGTGTGCCTGTGTGCTGGCCAGCCAAGAGTGTTTTTTTTTTTTTTTTGAATGAAAGGAGATTTAATCTTTTTTTACCCTTATAATTAGTTCGACCTAGTATTAAGGTGTACTGTATTCATTGTACGGGATTTTTCCTAGCGGGATTGTTTAACTGTGTTCATTTCCCCCTCCCGTAAAATTTGTTGGATAAAGGAAAACATTTGAGAACCCTAGCTTTTCCTCTACCCCCTTATCACTGTAACCCCTTGCCTCAGAGTAATAAATTTACCATTGGGTTAAATTGCCTATCTCTGATCATCATCATCACAAACCCCCCTTGTCTTTGGGACTGGTTCTTTTCTGTTAGTAAATACAAGCGGGAAAAGGTGTATGAGTGTAGTGAAATTGACAGAGATACAACGGTAAAATCCCTCCAAAGATAACATTTAAGGATAAAAACATAATGCGTAGGCTGCTGATGTACATGATCGCCTAGACCGCGGGTCATCATCCTCCATAATAATTGACTTGCTAGACAGGAGGGGAACGGCGGATCAAAAAGAAAAAAAATATGACTGGAAAGGCTAAGGAGACGCAATTGGGGGGGAAACGGAGAAAAGTCACGTTTCCCAAGTTGACATAAAAAGTAAGCAACTCCACAGAAGGGACCCTAGATATGTTACGCCACAGTCATTTATTGGACGCTTTTGCGATACCAGGCTTTTGATTTGAATGGAGCGGTAAAACGCAGATGTTAGGAATATTACAAAAATTAAAAAGTAATTTTTTTCTTAATATTAATGTTAGGAATATAAAAATTAGCTGGCCGGATGGCCTATTCTGAGCAGTGAACTAAGATGGTCTTAATTTTACAAACGGATAGATAATATTGAAGATAATGACAAAAGACAGTGTAGTTCACATCATCGACAGACTGTGTTGAATAAAAAAGTGTCGCAATTTGCACACAAAAACACGACCTTGGACGCAGGTGTTCAAATTTACTTAGTATGGAGGAGAGGGTTTTTGAGCGGTAGCTGTGTCTAAATATAACTTTTAACGACAAAATTTTGGAGGGGAGAGAAAGGTTGGTTCAAAAACCAAGCACATTTTTTTAGAAACACAAGTAGAGACGGACAGACTAACAGATAAACATCCATACTTGACTGAAGCATGACTGAAATGACTTTAGTGTGGAAATTTTGAAATTCAAATAACCTAGGCAGTGATTGGCCACAGACAATCATATCATTAGCGCTCAGACGCGAAAGTGGGGCCATTCTTCAATAGTTGTTCAGTGATAGACACATATTTTAAAGTGTGGTGATTCCATATGAAAGCAAGTGAAATAAATTTAGGGACGCCATACTATAGCCAGCAGCTCAGCTGAGTTTTGCTAGCAATTCTGTGTTATTTATTCATAATCTGGTAAGATTGAAATTATTTCCTTATATATTTTGAATATTGTTTCATGTTCGAGTGATTTGATACTGCCATATCGAAATCTAGCCTTACAAACAAGTAGGGATTTGCTCTAGACCCCCCGCCCTAGTCAGGGTCTAGGGACCAACAATGTACATAAACTCCAGCAAGGATTATGCAAGACAGATCAAGTGTTGAGAATAATGATACATATTACCTATCCTCTTTTAGGGCCGAAAACTAATAAACATTTTTCAGGATCTATAGTCTGGGAGGATCTATCTGATGTAAAACCACCATGGTAAATGTGCTGTTTGGTCAGAGAGATCTGACCTGTCTGTATGATGTGGTTGTTGTGTCACTGTTGTGTCCAGACGTGGGTAGAGAATAGATTTTGACACATGGCCCATACTTTGATTGCAGAGCTGCGAGTTTCTGTCGTCAACAAAGCAGGGTCTATTCAGTTGGTGACTTTACTCGAGTGTATCTGTGCAGTATTTGTGACAGAGACCACCATTATTGCCCGCCAGCACGGAGAGGTGGGACCACCTGATTTCAGCACCAGAGCGACAACTACCAGATGAGTGAGCCTCTGGTCTGCTGGACTTTCACCAACGCCCTTTAGTTACTAAGAACCCCATAAAGATTCCCACCATTTTCTGGACACTGTGTAGTCAATATAGACAGGTGTGATGAGGCCACCCCAACAGCACAAACAGTACTATCCTCCCAAGTAGATGAATACTAGAACATTTTAATAAAACTAACTAGTATAGTACATATATATGTACACTATTGCATTTATGATATAATATTCTATGCATTTCTTTTCATAATCTCTAAATCCTTTTAAGTTCTGGTCAACCTAAAAAATTGACACAGAACAAAATAAATGTAATATACTTATATCAAAAAATTTTACACACGTGAGTTAGTTCAGTGTATTTTAACATTTATTAATATTATTAGTCTTGTTAATATCTGTGGGTATATTTATAATCCATTACACCACACTACATATCATAACCCTAGACACTTTACGTAGCCACATTCATTAAAAAAAAATTAAGTGTGAGGTCGTAGTGGTAGCAAGAAAGGCCTTCTGACAATTCACCACTACATTTTATCTCAGGAGCCTTCACAGCTGGCCTCATACAATTTACATTTAGTAATAACACCATCATACAATACCATCAAACACCACTACAATATTGGGGTCTTGTCCAGGGATAATTAGCCCAACAGTAATATTAGGATCTCCTGGTGGGAGAAATAAAAGTAGGGAAATAAATTGTAAAATTTCCCTTAAAATTAAAAGTGTCCCTGCAGATAAAAGTTGGTGAATCTTCACAGCCAGTAATAATTAATTAGTTAACTGGTTAGTTAGAATTAGTTAGACTATAGTCATAAGAAATACTTAGTGTATTTACTGGTTAGAGATTTATCTTGTATATTATTATATTGTCTAAAAAGTATGGCGGAGCTGGCAAAATTTAGATCAGCTGCTGTGCTCACCGCGAAGGAGATGGGAATGGATGGTCAAATTTTAATTCAATACGTAACGACTGAATGTGATAAATATATTGAAAGGGAAGATAGAAAGGTAGCTGAAGAGAAGAGGTTACAAATTGAGGCTGATAGAGAAATTAAGAGGCTGCAGATTGAGGCAGAAGAAAAAAAAGGTTGACTGCCGAAAGGGAGGCAGAAGAAAAACGACAGCAAAGGGAGGCAGAAGAAAAACGACAGCAAAGGGAGGCAGAAGAAAAAAGGTTGACTGCCGAAAGGGAGGCAGAAGATAGAAGGTTGCAGAGGGAGCACGAATTACGACTAAGGGAGCTGGAATTACAAGGCCCGGCCCCTGAAAATGGTGCCAGCCCTTTTGCCTCAGATGCTACGCCCAGTCTGGGAGCCTCAAACTCAGCTATGGGGTTTCATTTAGACCATTTTGTTGAGAAAGACGATGACATAGAGGGGTACCTAGGACGTTTTGAGTTATTAGCTACTACATATGGGTTAGAGAGAGAGAGGTGGAGTTTAAAGCTATCACAGGGATTGAGGGGTACTTCTTATGAAGTATTTGCTAAAATGAACAGGGAAGACCAAGACAATTATGACATGTTAAAGCAGGCTTTGTTATTAAGGTACGAGAAGAATGGTGAATTTTATCGTAAGAAATTTAGAAATGCTAAACTGTTGTCTGGGGAGACATACCACCAATTCTCTGCTAGACTAGAAACCTATTTGGAGAAATGGACGGCTCTGGGGAAGACCCAAGATCTTAAAGAAATGATCATGATTGAGCAATTGAGAGAGTCCATGGCTCCAGACATGAGAAAATTTCTCATGGAACAAGGTGCAGAGAAGTTGGGGGAAATTTTAAATGTTGCTGAGAGGTATCAGGCAGCTCAGGCAGAGGTAAGTGGTGCTAAGAAGAAGCACATAGACAATTTTAAAGCTCCACAGCAATTTAATAAATTTGATACTAGAGAGCAGGGAAATAAAGGTAGGACAAACTTTGAGCGGCCAAGAAATGACTATCGCGACAGAAACTCACAGTTCAATGACCAAAAGTTCAATGAAAGAAAACCGTTGAACCAAGGAAAAAGATGGTGTAAATGGTGCAAGAAGGATAACCATAACACCGAATTTTGTAGAAGGAAACCTTCAAACATTGCTGCAATGAAGTCGGGGACGCAAAGATTAAAGGTTAATCCTAAGGGACAACAGGAACCTTATCACCCCCCAGTTTGTGAGGATGTTATTTGTAATGGGGTCACCATAAGGTGCCTTTATGATACAGGTTTGGATTATGATTCAGTTATGAAGTCTAGCCTAGTGGACCCAAGTCAGTATACCACAGAAACAGTGGAAATACAAGGGGCGACTAAGGACATACCACTCATGACACTTCCCATCGCAAGGATAACGGTGAAAACTCGCTATGTGGAAGGAGAAATCAGAGCAGCAGTGATAGATGAACCAATCTACCCTCTGATATTGGGGTGTAGATACGTCTTCTTGTGGAATCCCGAGAAACCTGTGATAATGGCGACAGTGCAGACCAGGTCACAGAAGAAGGAGGAAGAAGGTGAACCTATAAATGCTCATCCAGAGGAGATGAGGAAGGCGCAGGCTGAGGATAGGACACTCAAGCCCTGTTTTAAAAAATTGCCCAAATGCCACACACCTCCGAGAAAGGGGGAATATTTCATGAAGAACAAACTCTTATACAGGAAGACAGGAACTAGATCCACTGGTCACGGACAGTTAGTTCTTCCCAAGATATATAGGGCAAACTTAATAAGGAGCTTACATGTTGGAACAGATGGTGACCATGAGAAAGTCGGTACCATCTGCCAAAAGATTGCTCGAAGATACTATTGGCCCGACGTAACTGTCGATGTTGAAAACTTTGTAGAAGCATGTGGCGTATTTCATGAGGGAACACCCACAAAGGGAAAATATGTGCAGGACCTAGAAACGCCACGGGGCAACTTTAGGCCTGAAAGGAAAACTAATTATACTCGGGTAGACAAAGTGGAATGGGAGCCCCCTTTTCACACCCAGTCTTCACTTGAATGGATTAACATGGCCACTATGCGAAGAGTACAAAGAAGAAATTTTACCCAGGATAAGATGACAATCCCTCGGTCAGACTTATATAAACTGGAAGAACAGACAAGAGAGCGAAGATCTCTCAGAAACAATCTTAAGTGGGGAGACAAAACCCAGAGAAAAATTGGTAGTGGTCGATTTGTGAGTGATGATTCTAGGAAGAAAAGTCCTCATTATAAAGCTTCTAAGGGACGGGACCAGACGGGTTCCATGAAAAATAAGTATGATAAATTAAAGATCCAGATGTAATCTATTAAGGACCTGGACAGATGAGAAGGCGGAAGAGACTGTTACCTCATCGTATCAATATGTGAACGAACTGACCACTCGTTTGAAAGCTGGATGGAAACTGGCAAATGATAATTTGAAACAAGCCAGGAAGAAACATGCAGCATATTTTAATAGGAAGGCAAAGGACAGGGAACTGGCAGTCGGAGAGAAGGTGCTGCTTCTACTACCCGGAAGCCAGAATAAATTACAAATTGGTTGGCAAGGTCCATATACGGTTCTAGAGAAGGTGTCTAGAACAAACTATAAAATTGACAAAAAGGGGAAGGAAAAGTTTATCATGTAAACCTGTTAAAGAAGTATCTGGACAGACCACTCCAGGAAAGCACCCCTTTATTGACCTTGGCTATTGCAACCCAGATGCAAAAGGAACCACTCACCTCACATGAATACCCATTACATCCTTGTGAAACAGCAGCACAGGTAAAAGTCAGTAAGCACCTGACTAAAAACCAGAGGGAGAGAGTTCAACAGGTTCCGGAGGAACATACAGATGTATTAACAGATAAACCAGGCCATACAAATTTGCTACAGTATGACATGAAACTGGTAGACTCAAACCCAATCTGTATGAGAGCCTATTCTATTCCGTTCGCGAAGGAGAAGGCATTGAAGGAAGAAATAGAGTATTTGTTGAAGGAGGGGATTATTTCGCACAGTGAATCATCTTTTAGTTCTAGTGTCGTTTTGTTGAGAAAACCGTCTGGGGAACACAGACTGTGCATAGATTACAGGAAACTGAATGCTGTCACAGAAGGACAAGTGGATCCATTACCAGACACAAAACAGTTATTTGCCAGACTGAACAAGGCAAAATATTTTTCAAAAGTGGATCTTAGTAAAGGCTATTACCAGATCCCAGTGAAGCCTGAAGTGAGACCTTATTTGGCTTTTAGCACTTCGGATGGACATTATGAATTCAATATGCTACCATTCGGACTGAAAAATGCTCCGAGTGTGTTTTCAAGGATGATGCGAAAATTGTTGGATCCCCTGAATAACCCCTGTATCACAAATTTCATGGATGATATTCTCGTCGCCACCGAGACATTTGCAGAACACATTGAAGCTCTGGAGATGTTGTTTGATAGACTTCGGGAGGCAAACTTAACTGCTAGGCCAACAAAATGTTGTATTGGATGCAAAGAGTTGGAATTCTTGGGGCACACTGTACATCAGGGTAATATGACCCCTGATCCTAAGAACTTGGAAAAACTGCAGAGAGCACCTAGGCCGCAAACAAAAAAGGACGTGCGATCATTTGTGTCGTTATGCGGATTTTATCAGAAATACATCAAGAATTTTAACGCTATATGTGCTCCTCTGACTGATTTGACTCGCAAGGGACTTCCAGATAAAATTATTTGGACTGCACAATGTGAACTAGCGTTCCAAGAGTTAAAGGAAAAACTCACTAGCAAGCCTATTCTCAAACTGCCTGATTTGACACAGGACTTTGTCTTAAGAACCGATGCAAGTAATGTAGGACTCGGAGGGGCTTTGTTGCAAAGATCATCTTCACCTGATGGGGAACTGAAACCAGTCGCTTATGCAAGCCGCAAATTGAATAAGGCGGAACAAGGATACTCCACAAGCGAAAAAGAATGTTTAGCATTAATCTGGGCAATAAAGAAGTTTCAAATCTATCTGTATGGTAGGACATTTGTGGTGGAGACGGACCATCAGCCTCTCGTGTTCTTGTCTCAGGCTAAGCATGAAAACGCAAGATTGCTGAGGTGGTCTTTATTGCTTCAACCTTATCAGTTTAGTATCCAATATATCCCAGGCAAATTGAATGTCGGTGCAGATTTCCTCAGTCGGCACCCCTGTGATCAAAATTAGAGTAGTGGCAGACGTGAGGAGTAATTTTACCTATGTGTATCGCTGGTTTTGGAACTTGCCATAGGCATGTTTTCAAGTGGGGAGATGTGTAGTGAAATTGACAGAGATACAACGGTAAAATCCCTCCAAAGATAACATTTAAGGATAAAAACATAATGCGTAGGCTGCTGATGTACATGATCGCCTAGACCGCGGGTCATCATCCTCCATAATAATTGACTTGCTAGACAGGAGGGGAACGGCGGATCAAAAAGAAAAAAAATATGACTGGAAAGGCTAAGGAGACGCAATTGGGGGGGAAACGGAGAAAAGTCACGTTTCCCAAGTTGACATAAAAAGTAAGCAACTCCACAGAAGGGACCCTAGATATGTTACGCCACAGTCATTTATTGGACGCTTTTGCGATACCAGGCTTTTGATTTGAATGGAGCGGTAAAACGCAGATGTTAGGAATATTACAAAAATTAAAAAGTAATTTTTTCTTAATATTAATGTTAGGAATATAAAAATTAGCTGGCCGGATGGCCTATTCTGAGCAGTGAACTAAGATGGTCTTAATTTTACAAACGGATAGATAATATTGAAGATAATGACAAAAGACAGTGTAGTTCACATCATCGACAGACTGTGTTGAATAAAAAAGTGTCGCAATTTGCACACAAAAACACGACCTTGGACGCAGGTGTTCAAATTTACTTAGTATGGAGGAGAGGGTTTTTGAGCGGTAGCTGTGTCTAAATATAACTTTTAACGACAAAATTTTGGAGGGGAGAGAAAGGTTGGTTCAAAAACCAAGCACATTTTTTTAGAAACACAAGTAGAGACGGACAGACTAACAGATAAACATCCATACTTGACTGAAGCATGACTGAAATGACTTTAGTGTAGAAATTTTGAAATTCAAATAACCTAGGCAGTGATTGGCCACAGACAATCATATCATTAGCGCTCAGACGCGAAAGTGGGGCCATTCTTCAATAGTTGTTCAGTGATAGACACAGATTTTAAAGTGTGGTGATTCCATATGAAAGCAAGTGAAATAAATTTAGGGACGCCATACTATAGCCAGCAGCTCAGCTGAGTTTTGCTAGCAATTCTGTGTTATTTATTCATAATCTGGTAAGATTGAAATTATTTCCTTATATATTTTGAATATTGTTTCATGTTCGAGTGATTTGATACTGCCATATCGAAATCTAGCCTTACAAACAAGTAGGGATTTGCTCTAGACCCCCCGCCCTAGTCAGGGTCTAGGGACCAACAATGTACATAAACTCCAGCAAGGATTATGCAAGACAGATCAAGTGTTGAGAATAATGATACATATTACCTATCCTCTTTTAGGGCCGAAAACTAATAAACATTTTTCAGGATCTATAGTCTGGGAGGATCTATCTGATGTAAAACCACCATGGTAAATGTGCTGTTTGGTCAGAGAGATCTGACCTGTCTGTATGATGTGGTTGTTGTGTCACTGTTGTGTCCAGACGTGGGTAGAGAATAGATTTTGACACATGGCCCATACTTTGATTGCAGAGCTGCGAGTTTCTGTCGTCAACAAAGCAGGGTCTATTCAGTTGGTGACTTTACTCGAGTGTATCTGTGCAGTATTTGTGACAGAGACCACCATTATTGCCCGCCAGCACGGAGAGGTGGGACCACCTGATTTCAGCACCAGAGCGACAACTACCAGATGAGTGAGCCTCTGGTCTGCTGGACTTTCACCAACGCCCTTTAGTTACTAAGAACCCCATAAAGATTCCCACCATTTTCTGGACACTGTGTAGTCAATATAGACAGGTGTGATGAGGCCACCCCAACAGCACAAACAGTACTATCCTCCCAAGTAGATGAATACTAGAACATTTTAATAAAACTAACTAGTATAGTACATATATATGTACACTATTGCATTTATGATATAATATTCTATGCATTTCTTTTCATAATCTCTAAATCCTTTTAAGTTCTGGTCAACCTAAAAAATTGACACAGAACAAAATAAATGTAATATACTTATATCAAAAAATTTTACACACGTGAGTTAGTTCAGTGTATTTTAACATTTATTAATATTATTAGTCTTGTTAATATCTGTGGGTATATTTATAATCCATTACACCACACTACATATCATAACCCTAGACACTTTACGTAGCCACATTCATTAAAAAAAATTAAGTGTGAGGTCGTAGTGGTAGCAAGAAAGGCCTTCTGACAATTCACCACTACATTTTATCTCAGGAGCCTTCACAGCTGGCCTCATACAATTTACATTTAGTAATAACACCATCATACAATACCATCAAACACCACTACAATGAGGTACTTCTCCTCAAAACCCCCTCCCCCTTGTCATATTTGTATTCTGTAACCTTTGATTTCTGACTGTAAATTGATAATTATTTGTGACTTGCTTTTTATGATAATAAAAGTATTAAAACTTTATTAGCATTGGTGTCGGCTGGCCCAAATCAAACATTCCCCATATTTGTTATCGTAGTCGGTATTCATGTACGTTGTGCTTCAGAATCACCAAATCGGTGTGTGCGCCTGAGCGACTGGAACTGACAAACAATTGTTTGTTCAGAAGAGTGGTAGGAATAGTTTTTGAGAGACAAATATTGTCGTAATAAGAGACTGTCCTTACTCTTCCCAGCACTTGTGAATCTACTACCTGACTTTCCTAAATCCTTATTCCCACAGAACCTTCACTATCATTCTACACTCTAAAGGGACCAATATCCATCAGAACTCTCTCAGAGAAAAATTACGACAATATATGGTTAGCTCGTCCGAAATTCTGAGCCTAGTTAAAATAGAGTGCGGTTGATTGTCTTTGTGAAGTAGGGTATAATTTTAAAAAAGTAATTACTTCCCCTAGACCAAGCCTTTTAGTATTTTGGGCCGACCACACAATAATTATTACAGGTTTGTTTCTTTCCGCAGGAGCAGCAAGTAGTGATAATAAAATATTTGTCACCTTTGTATTCTCTGGCAGAGAAAATTGAAATTTTGTTATATAATTGCTGGGATTGCGTGACTGTTTTCAGTCACAAAAGGTTTTTGGAAGTTAGAAGAGCTGAGCAAAGCTAAAGACGCTTGTTCTAAATTTTTTAAAAATCTAGTTAATATCGTCTCTACTCTTTAATTGACTTCAGAGGGCAAAATTTGTTAGTGGAGAATTAAAATTTAGGAAAAAAAAATTTTTCCTTTAAATTGTTTTTCATAAATGTTTCTCTACTTTTAGTAAAAGTAAATTTTTTTCCAGTGTAACTTACCATGTTAAGTGGCATAAGTCGCTTGCGTTAAGAGTCTTAAGTGACAATAATAGCAGCGATAAGTTTGCACATTCCAGAGTTGGGGGTAACACAAGTAAATTTATATTTTGGGATTTTTCTCGTAGCGGCTTTGAGTTTTTTTTTCCCCTTCTTGTTTCTTCTTACTAATTCTCTAGTCTTAGAAGCATCCAGTTCTTTATCATGGCAGAGAGAATTAGGATAAGATCCATTCTGAGACAGGAGGCGAAGGACTCAGGGTTAGAAGGAGAAGCCGCGAACCTGTTTGTCAACAGGGAACTTGAAAGGTATGACGCGGAGCAACAGAGAGAGGAAAAAGAGAAGAAAGAAGCGGAAGAGAGGGCAGAAGCTAGGAAGAAAGAAGCGGACGATCGTCAATTGGAGCAGAAGAAAATTGAGGCAGAGATTGAAACACGCAGGGAAAGAGAGAGAGAAACGGAAAGACAGCACGAATTGGCGCTCAAGGCTTTAGAGAGTCGGGGTGCCTCTACTTCTAATAATGGAGAGCCGTCTTCACCCCAGTCTCAATCAGTGGACCTCTCCAGTACTCAATCTGCCCAATTAACTGCGATGTCTTTTGCTTTAGAGTCTTTTCCTAGCCCCAACGAAAAAATTGACAGCTACCTAGAAAAATTCGAGAGACTCGCGACTCTGTATGGGTTAGAGAGTTCCCGCTGGGCACTTAAACTCTCAACGTCACTGAAAGGCAATGCTTATGACGTATACGTGAAGCTGAGACCGAACCAACATGATTACGACATGCTGAAGAAGGCCTTGCTAGAGCGGTTTGAGATGACTGTCTGTAAGTTTCTGCAGTTGTTCAGAAACAGCCGAAAAGAGAGCACGGAAACATTTCCCCAGTTCTCTTCACGTCTCACGGGTTATCTGACAAAGTGCATAGAATTATCAGACCTACCTCTTACATATGAGGGACTACTTGAACTTGTTCTTGTGGAACAGATAAAGTCAACTTTGTCAAACGAAACCCGTAGATTTTTGGCTGAACAGGGGGCAATCAGGCTTGAGGACATCCTCAATAAGGCCGAACGCTATAGCAATGCAATGGCCGAACTTCCCAGCACAAAACGTATGTGGCGCCGGCTATTGCACGCCACACGCTAGAAAATATATAGGATTTTGGTGCTGATGAGCGCTGCACGATAGTAATTTGTCGATATGTGTATTGCGCACATGACGTGAGCAGTGTGGAGGAAAAATGGACAGACCGTGTGTTGACCCTGAATGAGCGGCTTGTGTGTGTGTTCTGCCTAATGGTAGAAATATGGGAAATGTTAAAAGAGAAGTGTCTTGAAACATATTAATGTTTATTAAATACAACGAAAGGTAGGAAGAGGAATGAGGTAATGTTTATATGGACCTACGGATTAGAGAAGTTGCTGAATCTACCTAATTATGCATGCTGTGTAATGATGTATTGTCTACGTGAATAAATAATGGAATGTTACTAAAATATCCAGCTGTTATATTGATCGTTGTGTGGAATCTTTGAGATATAGAAAGTATCGTTAATGAACTATTGTGGCTGTCCTGAATCTTGTGGACCTATGATATATAAACCTAGACACAGTGTGAATACGAGCACAAACAATCAACTGAAGAATATAAACTTTTAACCCCACAGATATGGGAGGCTCGTTCCGTTGGAGAGGAATTAATTGTTTGGAATATGTACAATGCTGTACTGTGGAAAGTACGCAAGATATTAAGCACACGTATTTGTGGAATCAATAGAAATTGCAATTTTTCGTACGAGGTCATGCCAAGACCTTGGACTGTTGGGAAGACATTATTACCAAACAACATATATTCTATTAAAGTCGCTGAACAGATATTTGACTGCCTACGAACAGATATGATATTGACACAATATATTGCGGTCACAAGTTACTATGACGAATATTGTCACCTCGAGGCCATTTCGCGTTGAATCGTTGTAGTGAACCATTACATCAAGATCACCTGAACGGACTTGTAAATCCTAAAGTAAAGTTACCAGTGAACATTTATTATACCAATAATATGAATCGTGAGAATCATGACGGTATCCAGAACCGGTCTTTTGGGTCTTTCAAGCCTGACAAGTCTTTCAACCCTGATGTCCGAGAAATCATTTCGGTTGTCTGCAATGGTCAAGAAGGATGATTTAATCTTTTACGTACGTCATCAAACAGATTTGCTGACTACTTGGATTTCGTAATCAGGAACATGGAACGTCTTGAACAGGACACTTATACGCGTTGAGCAACTCAGACTTTACATTCTTTCCTTGACCCGTGTTTATTGCATAGATTCAATGCTACTTTGCGAGGTTGATGCGTCTTGTCTACAACGGGGATTGGCGGTCGTGGATTTTAATCATATAAGTGAATATATGTTGGTAGGGTCATGGTCTCCGGTCCTAAAAATGTCAGGCACATCTTATTTTTGTGTATCTTTGATGTTTTATGTTTTCTTGTGGGCGACACTCAATTATATCTTTGGATGAATTTAGTTGTCGTCGTTCTATAGATTTTGATTGTATTGATCTCTTTCAGGGATTCAGCATTTAGTGCTGTCGTATTTCCGCTCTGACTGAGATTAATATTTTCTTAGTTGTTTAGCTGTGCTGTCACGTAACATATTGTCGTGGAATTCTTATTTAGTTCAGTATGATTATGTTCGTACCTGTAGTTCTTCTCTGACTTTCTTTTTAATATGTACAGCAGTTCTATGTGATTGTATCTCGTCCTGTACTGTTTATTGACGGTGGAAACAACTGTTTTATTATATTGTAGGATTTTATGACTTTTTACATTGTTGTCTTTTTCCTGATTTGTTTCCAGCGTTGTCTTTTAGTCTTTTGTCTAATGTGATGTTATGGCATGCTTTTACATAGGTATTAATGGTAATATTTATTACTTGCTTGTAATTATATGATATTGTTATTTGCTGATTAATATATGATGATTACAGATACTCTTTGAGAGTAGTGGATAAGTATCATATACTTCAGAGACAAGTATAGCACACAAAACGAATAAATACTGTATATACAGTTGGTGTTGAAAAAGGTTTGAATTACCTTACGACTAAGTATAGTCATTGGGCAACAAGTGGGAGAGATATACATTTTGAATCTATAGCCCATTACTCTTTAATTTCAGTAGTATGGCTGACTTTGTGAAGGTTAAGGCGGGATTTATACAGAATGGGAAGGACTTGAATTTCTCGGGTGATGATCTTATAGCCTATGTAAATAAAGAAATAGTGGAATACAAAGAAGAGAAAGAAAGAGAAGAAAAAAGACGAGAAAGAAAGAGAAGAAAGAAGAGAAGACAAAGAAAAAGAAGAAAAAAGACAAGAGAAAGAAAGAGAAAGAGAAGAGAGGGAACATGAGAGAATGGAGAGAATTCGTTTAGCAGAAATTGCTGCAGAACAAGCGAAATTTGAAAGAGAAAAAACTTTTGAGTTAGAAAAATTGCGCTTACAATCTTCTTTTTCTAGGGAATCTTCTGGTACTGGATCGTCGAAGATCATTAATTTAAAATTACCAAATTTTTCTTCATTCCATGACGATATAGGATTCTTTCTTTTGAGATTTGAATCAAGAGTTACGGCTTTAAATTTACCTAAGGCCTCATGGCCTGAACATTTTGTCGGGTTACTTACTGGTGAAAGTTTACAAACTTTTTTTAACATTGCCGATGACAAAAGAAACGACTATGAATCCATAAAAATCAGTATTTCTTCGCAAATATTGTTTAGACGAGGAAGGATATCGTTTAAAATTTAAATCGATGGGTCCTATGGAAGGTAAGGATGTCGAAGACTTTGTGTCTTCAGTGAAGATGTGTCTAAACAGATGGATTGAACTGTCTAATATTACTAAATCTTTTGAAGGACTTTATGATCTCATCTTAAGAGACAAAATTTTATCTTCTGTGAATACGGAAATTTTCTCATTTTTTCAAGAAAGGAAGCCTACCGATATAGGAGAAATGGAAAAATTAGCTCAACAATTTTCGGTCGCACACCCAAACTTGCCTTTAGGTAAGACGAAGGTCCTAGAAACTTTGCCAGCTTGTGCGGTCACTCATGATAGATCACGCACTCGCAGCATGGACCGACGGTATAGAGAAGACTATCAAAATTCCTATAGAGGTAGATATAATTTCCCTCATAATCATTCGCCCTCACGGGGTATAGAGAGACGCAACTTTAAAAATAATAATAAAAAGTCATGGCAAAGAAATAATCAATACTCCAATAATAATTACACTCACAAACATCATTTTTCGGCACCCTCACGTAATGATTACAATAACAGTAATTACAATAACAAACATCATGTCTCACCACCATCTCGTGATGATTCTTCTCGCACGGACAAAAAGGGGTACTATCGGTCTGACTGTCCAGTGGATCGGAGAGGAACACATTTTTCTAGGAGTCAAAGTAGAGGAAGATCACAAGCTCACGCTTGTCAGATTAACGTTGGTAATGATAATATTTCCAATAATGAGAATAATACTCACGCCAATGCATGTAGTTTTGATTTAGAAAATAGTGGTAATTGCACAGAATGTATGACTCTATTTCAACCTGGATCTACTCCATGTCTGAGATGTGGACATGCTCTGCCAGTTTTGTCTTTAAATGATGGGGTTGGCTCACTCGTGATCCATAGAGGTTGTGTTTTTGACACACCCGTTTCTATTTTACGTGACAGCGGATGCACCACCATTGGCCTAAGGAAGGCACTAATTCCTTCTTCTTGCTTTACGGGAACCTCTATAAAGTGCGTAACTTTTGGTGGAACTGTTGAATCTTATCCGCTGGCAGATGTGGTAATAGATACTCCTTTCTTTTCGGGAAAAGTAAGAGTGTGTGCTCTCGATCGATCTTGTTGTGATTTACTTATCGGTAACATAAAGGGGGTTAAAGAGTGTTCTGAACAGGATATTATTGATTGGGAGAGAAATCATCCCTCCTTTGCTAACGCGATCACAACCAGAGCACAACAAGCTGCAGAGACAATTGAATTAAATTCTTCTATACACACTCAACACATTACAACTTGTCATTACATTGACAAATATATATTTATAGCAAAACAACAAATGGATCCTTCTTTGGGACATTTATTCCCATTAGCTATTGCTCGAACTATTAAACATTCTAAAAATTCAAGACATTGGTTTCAAATGCAGGATAATATTATGATACGATGTTTTGATAATTACTCTTTCATTCTCAAACAAGTTATAGTACCTACGTCATTTCGCGCACTAGTCTTGTCAAATGCGCATGACGTACCATTTGCTGGACATATGGGAATTTCCCGTACGGCTTATAGATTACTAAAACACTTTTATTGGCCTGGGGTAAATAAAGACATTTCAACTTATTGTAAATCTTGCGCTGAATGTCGAAGTGTTGCACGTAAGGGTGCACATCAATCAGCACCGTTACAGGTCACGGATATTGCTGTACGCCCTTTTTTCAAATTGGCTATTGATATCATAGGACCACTGTCTTTAAGGTCTACCAGAGGTTTTCAATACATATTAACATGTATTGACCTGTGTACGAGATGGCCAGAAGCCATTCCTTTAAAAAATATTACCACAGTGTCGGTAACAGATGCGTTGCTGTCTATATTTTCACGCATCGGGTTTCCGGAAGAAATCCTCTCTGATCATGGATCTCAGTTCGTGTCAGGTATGATGTCAGATGTTTTCAACACACTTCGTATCCGTCACTCTCTTAGTGCTATATTTCACCCTAGCTCTAACGGGGTCGTGGAATGTTGGAATGGGACATTAAAACAATTGTTGGGGAAGGTGACTACATCATTTCCTCAAGAATGGGATCGTTTTATTCCTGCTGTACTGTTTGCGTACAGAGAGGTTCCTAATCATTCTGGTTTTTCGCCTTTTCAGTTGGTATTTGGTGCGAACCCAAGAGGACCAATGTCTCTCTTACATGATTTGTTAATGGAATCTGATGTGAATAATAATAATAATAAGAAATCCACTTATCAATACGTTACAGATTTACGCCAATATCTTGTGGATGCATGTCAGGTGGCGACTGAAGCATCTGAGATGGCAAAATATAAGACCAGTTCTCGCATTAACCGAGATAGACGACTAACGTCTTTCTCAATCAATGACGATGTTTTTGTTCTCCTGCCACTCAAAGTAGATCACTTGTTAGTAACATGGCAAGGTCCGTTTAAAGTGGTTGCAAAGAGAACGGACGTGGACTACGTCATCAATATGCGGGGTAAACAAAAAACATTCCATGTTAACATGCTCCTACCATACATCACTCGTCCTCCTCAGTTACAATTCATTTGTGATGCTATCATGAACCAACCTACCCATCATGCATCTATCGCGTTGGTGGATGAGGTGCAAACCAATTTCGCTGATGTACCTTCCACGTTTCCGGTAGCACCTATTAAGTCTTCGGAAACATGGAATGATGTTATAATTTGTACTGATTTACCTGCAGATCATAGGGATCAAATTCGTTCTATGTTGGTATCCTTTCAGGATGTTTTGTCTGATCTTCCGGGACGTACTAACATTATCACACACGAAATCAAATTGTCAGATTACACCCCGATTTCATTACGACCATACGCCGTTCCTCTACATGTTAGAGATCAGGTGGAAAGTGAAGTAGATGGTATGTTAAAACTGGGTATTATTTCACCGTCTGATTCACCTTTCTGTTTTCCTATGGTGGCAGTACGAAAGAAAGACAAGTCAATTCGTATTTGTATTGACTTTCGTCGCCTTAACAAGGTGACCATATCCGATTCTGAACCAATGCCTTTGCTGGAGGATTTGTTGCCACGCCTATCATCCGCCACTTTCTTCAGCAAGTTTGACCTATCTAAAGGTTACTGGCAGATTCCTCTGGCTGATGTATCAAAACCTTTGACTGCTTTTGCCACTTCTCGTGGATTGTTTCATTACAATGTCATGTGTTTTGGTTTACGGAATGCTCCAGCGACCTTTGTACGCATGATGCGTCGCGTTTTAGGTAATCGCACCGATCTCATTTCGTATATGGACGATATTTGCATTTTTCATGATACTTGGGAACAGCATATCGCTGGGATACAGTCTTTGCTCCAAACTCTCAGAGTACATAACCTCACAGCTCGACCTTCCAAAGTCGAAATTGGGTTTACTGAGATTTCATTTCTGGGTCATAAGATTGGCCGACATACAATACAACCTGATGAGTCTACACTAAAAAGGGTACTGGATCTTGCCATACCAACTACTAAGAAACAAGTTCGTAGTTTGCTGGGACTCATAAACTTTTACCACAGGTTTATACCACGATTTTCCCTTTTAACATCTGTTTTATCTGCTCTGACAAAAAAGGGTATGCCTGACAAAATAATATGGAACAAAGAGTGTGACCATGCCTTACAGAACATCTAAACACAATTTTCAAAAAGTCCAATACTAAGACTACCAGACTTACGACGACCTTTTCTCGTGGTTACAGACGCATCTCTGAAAGGAATCGGGGGATGTTTAATGCAGACCTTTGATGGCGAGTGCCACCCGATATTCTACCTCAGCAGAAAACTTTCAGAGACAGAATCCAGATATCCAATTGTGGAAAGGGAACTTTTGTCATTGGTATGGACATTACATAAACTACAGAAGTTCTTGGTGGGTACACATTTTAAATTATACACTGATCAAAAAGCCCTCACATATTTACAGACTTTTAAATCGACTAATGCACGTCTCACCCGATGGGCGCTACAAATGCAAGGGTATGATTTTGAAGTTTTACCAATAGAGGAAAGGACAATGTCCTAGCTGACACCCTCTCTAGAGTTATGTAATAACTCGAATACGGAAGTGGACAATAATTACTTATTTATTCATATTGTTATTACTGACATTATTTTTTTTCCTTTAAAATCTAGATAGATATCATTTAATCTCGCTTCACATTATAATTGCCGGACTGAAAACTAAGTTTTCAGTTGTTCGAGGGGGGGGGGGGGTAATGTGGCGCCGGCTATTGCACGCCACACGCTAGAAAATATATAGGATTTTGGTGCTGATGAGCGCTGCACGATAGTAATTTGTCGATATGTGTATTGCGCACATGACGTGAGCAGTGTGGAGGAAAAAATGGACAGACCGTGTGTTGACCCTGAATGGGCGGCTTGTGTGTGTGTTCTGCCCAATGGTAGAAATATGGGAAATGTTAAAAGAGAAGTGTCTTGAAACATATTAATGTTTATTAAATACAACGAAAGGTAGGAAGAGGAATGAGGTAATGTTTATATGGACCTACGGATTAGAGAAGTTGCTGAATCTACCTAATTATGCATGCTGTGTAATGATGTATTGTCTACGTGAATAAATAATGGAATGTTACTAAAATATCCAGCTGTTATATTGATCGTTGTGTGGAATCTTTGAGATATAGAAAGTATCGTTAATGAACTATTGTGGCTGTCCTGAATCTTGTGGACCTATGATATATAAACCTAGACACAGTGTGAATACGAGCACAAGCAATCAACTGAAGAATATAAACTTTTAACCCCACAACGTAAACCCACAGATGAGCCATCTCGAAAACAAAATCTAGAGCAGTCATCCTATTCTTCCAATTCCTTTCAACATTATAACCAACGAGATAATAATACCCAGAAACCTCCCCAGGAAAAATCGAAATTCTACAAAACCCGATACCCCCAAACAACAATTCTGATCAACCCACCAAGCCTACGTGGCAGCGCGGCCACCAAGGTCAAGGTAAAGGGAAGACCCCTACACCAGGAACGTCTGATCAGGGCAAACAAACCGGTCCAAACCGCATCGGATGTTTGCATACAGCCTCGAAACGTAGAGTCAATGTCAGTGATTCTCAACCTGAGGGGGACCGACCCTCAACGCGAGGAACTGTAATTTTGAACGGTACCTCTACTACTTGTCTTTTTGACACAGGATTAAGTTTTGATTGTATTGTCGCCAGACACCTAGTCAAACCCGGTCAGGAGACAGAGGAAACCGTCAAACTATGTGGAGTTTTCAAGAGTGATGCACCCAGGACGCTTCCTATCGCACTGGTAGAAATACACTCTGATTTTGTCAGAGGTGTTATTAAAGCGGCCATAATGGATGATCCTATCTACCCAGTTATCCTGGGATGTAGATATGTGTTTATTGGGAGACCAAAGGAGCCGATTGTGGCAGCGGTAACCACAAGAGGGCAAGCTAAGAAGGAGAGGGAGCCTGCGCCAAATTTGTTGCCGAATGAACTGAAGGAGGCGCAACAAAAGGACCCTACTCTGGAGCCCTGCTTTAAAAAACTGCCCATGGCTAAGGACCCCAGACACAACGGAGACATCTTTTCTAAGGATGGCGTATTGTATCGTAGAACGGGCAACCCGGACACGGGGAATAACCAGCTCCTAGTACCGACGCAGTACAGAAGCCAGATCTTAGAAATGGGGCACTCTCTTCCCTTTAGCGGACATATGGGACAAAACGCCACTATTCAGCGAATAAAAACCCACTATTGAAGGCCAGGAATGAACTCTGACATCATCAGGTATGTGAAATCCTGCGCCCAGTGCCAACGGGTAGCACCCAAGCACTTGACACCCCCAGTACCCATGGGGCAAATGCCAATAGTAGGGACTCCATTTGAACGGGTTGCTGTCGACATCATTGGACCCCTGGAAAGGACCAAAAGAAGGAACAGGTTCATCCTGACCTTAGTCGACACTTGCACAATGTGGGCCGAAGCTGTACCGCTAACATTCATAGATTCCAAGCATGTCGCAGAAGCCCTCGTGCAAATTTTTACACGGTTGGGATTCCCTCAACAAGTTTTGACGGATAATGGATCCCAATTCCGTTGCCTGTTAATGGAGGAGATCTTTAAGATCTTGAGGGCCAAACATATCCACACAAGTCCCTACCATCCGGCCGGAAATGGGCTCGTGGAACGTTTTAATGGCAGCCTCACCATGATGTTACGTAATCTGGGTCAATAGAAACCGGAAGACTGGGACCTATATATATCGGCTGCCTTATTCGCCTACCGAGAGGTTCCCCAAGCGTCTACGGGATTCCCGCCTGCTACACTTTTATTTGGCAGACCTATTAAGGGGCCACTTGAAGCCTTATTGCGGTCCCTGACAGACCAAAAGGCTGAAGAGACAGTCGTCTCTGCAAGCAAGTATGTATCTGAGCTCAAGGAAAGGTTAAAGCTAGGATGGGATCTAGCCAACACCAACCTTAAGAAAGCCCGCGCTAAACATGCTAAAAGATACAATAAAGCTGCAAAAGAGAGAGAGAGAACTCCAACCAGGGGAAAAAGTTTTGTTGCTACTTCCAACCGGAAGCAATAAACTTCGCATCGGATGGCAAGGGCCGTTTACCGTCCTTAAAAAGATCTCACGTACCAATTACAAGATCTCCATCAAAGGAAAGGAGAAGGTCTTCCACATAAATCTGCTTAAGAAATATTTGAAAAGACCGTTGCCATCCTCCGAGCATCTCCTGGCTGTTGCCATAGCAACGGAAGACGAAGAAGATGATGATGGTTGCATGGAGTACCCATTGGAACCCACAGAATCCTTTAAAGATGTCAAGTTCGGCGACAATCTCTCACCGGAACAACAAACAGAAACCAGGGCGCTACTGAAGCAGTACAGTGCAGTCTTGACGGATGTACCTGGTCGAACAAATCTCATCGAATTTGATATGAAATTAACAAACGAGACCCCTGTTCGAACCAGAGTGTACCCCATTCCGTACGCCAAAGCTGATGCACTTCGTGGAGAAATAGACAAGCTGTGTCAGGCAGGAATTATCAGCGAGTCTACATCTACAGTTCGAGTGTAGTACTGTTGCAGAAGCCTAATAAGGAAGTTCGGCTGTGTATTGATTACCGGCTGCTAAACGCCGTAACGGAATTCCAGCCCGAACCGCTCCAAACTGTTTCTGAGTTGTTCACCAAGCTCAGCAAGGCAAAAATTTTCTCCAAGATAGACCTCAGTAAAGGCTATTATCAAATACCAGTCAAGGAGGAAGTTAAACCTTTGCAAGCTTTCAGCACTAGTGAAGGACATTACACATTTAATGTGATGCCTTTCGGATTGCATAACGCACCAGGAGTGTTCACCAGAATGATGAGAAAGCTGTTAGAACCTTTGCAAAGGCCCCATATCCATAATTTCATGGATGACATTTTAATTGCATCGGAAACCTATGAAGAACATATTGCTACGGTTGCTATGCTCCTCAGGAGACTACAGGAAACTGGTCTCACAGCCAGACCTAGCAAATGTCTCATAGGGTTTGAAAAGCTTGACTTCCTTGGGCATACTATTTCTCACGGCTGTAGTTGGCCTGTTAAGAAAAACGTGGAGAAAATAGTGGCAGCAAAAAGACCCCGAACAAAGAAAGACATCAGGTCATTTCTATCACTATGTGCCTACTATCAGAAATACATCCAGAACTTCAACGGACTCACGGCACCTCTGACTGACCTCACCAAGAAAGGTTGTCCTGATAAAGTCATGTGGGATCAAAAGTGCGAACATGCATACAGCACTTTGAAAGGACAGTTGTCGGCATACCCCATTCTAAGGTTACCTGAACTTAAGTAACCTTTCGTACTGAGAGTTGACGCGTCAGGTCAAGGCATCGGGTCAACATTGTTGCAAGCCGAGGACAGTGACCCGAATATGCTATTCCCAGTAGCTTACGGCAGTCGGAAACTGAACAAGGCTGAACGCAACTACAGTGTCGTTGAAAGAGAATGTCTCGCTCTGATTCATGGCATCAGACGCCATCATGAGTTCCTGTATGGTACTTCTTTCACAATAAAAACCGACCATGCTCCATTAGCTTTCCTTGGTGCCAATAAGGAATTCAACGCAAGGATTATGCGCTATGCATTATTATTGAGCGTTTATTCCTTCAAAGTTGAATATATTCCAGGAAAACAGAATGTCGGAGCTGACTTCTTGAGTAGAAACTGGTCTACAGAAAAAGAAGAGCAAACTGAAGATACCACTCATCCTAAAGTCACCAATCAGGTCACCTCCATTGTCAAGAAGGAAACATAAAAATGGTTTCATGTCTAAAAGTGGGGACGATTGTGACGTACGTCTAGTTTGACAAGTGAATTTTCCCTGATTTGATGGATGATTAAAGGGACTTTAGCTTTTCATAACACTAGAACCCCTGAACATCAGTATTGTTGTAACTTTTCATCAACGAAGAGTAGCGGCTATGATCAAAGCAGTCAAAGACGATCCCCAGAACAGAGAAGCAGAAATTTAGCATCTCCGTGCGAACACTGAACCGTTCGCAAGATGGACATGAGCGGTCAGAAGAAAGCTTCTTGCAGACTTCGCACCTCTGTGGCAACCGGCAGGCTTGCCCGAAAGACTATGGAACGGGAGAGACGGAGCGCTCAGCGTAGCGGATACGATCTGAGGAATCAGGAAACTCACCGCGAACGAGGCTAGTCTCGCAGAAATTTCACATCCTCGCGCGAGCAGCCTGAGACGAACGAAGATCTGAAGCCAGTCGGGCCATCGCGGTTAGCATGGCGGCTAAATAACTTCGACTTTCCCTGGGATCTGAAGAGGCGCGAAATTTTCACACGACCCATTTAACTTACATTCCCGTTAGATATATACAGAATCTGAAAAGGGCAACTTTATCATTCGTTCTGACAGAATTCTAAGATTCACTAGCATATAGTTAAATTCCTGCTAGATTTCATCTAAATTGTAGGCTATTGGAGTGAATTCTTTTCTGTGCAGACGGTAATTTATACTTTAGCTTCGAGTGATCAGTGGTCTAGTTATTTCATTTTTATTTCACTGGATTGTGATGTAACTTTAAACTTATTAAATAAACCCATTTTCAAAGTTCCAGTGCAAACTAAATGTTACATCTATAGGTTAATTTCCTAATACAATAGCCGCGTAAATTAATTTTGCAACTGTTAAGGGAATTGTGACTTTAATACAGTTTAGTTCTGTATAGACAGATGTGCTTTTAAAATTATTAACCTCACGGAGAGTTTTTTCTTGATTTATTAATTAAAGACGCGAGCGCAGAAAATAGTCTAACTGTAAATGTATCGCGCGTTAGATTTTAATATGATTTCATTGCATTTCATGTTTTTTCTATTTGTATCCAGAGTGATCTTTCGAACCTCGCATCCCAGCCATTAGGCAGCATTTAAGCAGCCATTACGCAGCAATAGAATATATATATAGAGCCTTGCCGACCCAGTTCGATTACTCCAGTGACATATGAACTTTTTTAAAGCTAAACTTGTGGCGACCTGTTGCGGGTCTCGCTCCTCTGAATTTAACTGAGAACAAAGCCACCCAAGAAACACTTTTAAAATACTAATTCATAAAGTCGTTAAAACTGGAAGCAGAACAGTCGCCAGTAGCAATATTCTACTCATGCTCTCTTTTTGTGAAGAAGAACATAGATTTACCTGAACACTGTCTGTCAAGTATATTCAGTGGATTTTAACACCCCCCCCCCCCCTTCCGAAGAAGAACCTATCTCAGTGTTTTTTAGTTGTGACATTACGGCAAAAGAAAGTTATCTCCACCAGCTGTGCCCATCTTAGAAACCACACCATACCTCACACTTAGCCAAGTGCCTAAGCCATTCATTAGGAACTTTTTATCAAAAAAAAAACAAACAAAAACAACAGTAGCCTTTACGCTTCACCGTCTGGCGATTTTTTGAGACTATTAGCTACCAGCCCACCTCGATAAATCTGGGGCCTGACACAGAAGAAATAAAAAGACAATTTCCATTGTTCTACGGTATTATCTGCTGTTGTAAAATTCCTAGGAAGTGCCAGAATTCACCATTTGGTAAGTCTGTGTGTGTGCCTGTGTGCTGGCCAGCCAAGCATGTTTTTTTTTTAATGAAAGGAGATTTAATCTTTTTTTACCCTTATAATTAGTTCGACCTAGTATTAAGGTGTACTGTATTCATTGTACGGGATTTCTCCTAGCGGGATTGTTTAACTGTGTTCATTTCCCCCTCCCGTAAAATTTGTTGGATAAAGGAAAACATTTGAGAACCCTAGCTTTTCCTCTACCCCCTTATCATTGTAACCCCTTGCCTCAGAGTAATAAATTTACCATTGGGTTAAATTGCCTATCTCTGATCATCATCATCCCCCCCCCCCCCCCTTCCTTGTCTTTGGGACTGGGTCTTTTCTGTTAGTAAATACAAGCGGGAAAAGGTGTATGAGGTACTTCTCCTCAAAACCCCCTCCCCCTTGTCATATTTGTATTCTGTAACCTTTGATTTCTGACTGTAAATTGATAATTATTTGTGACTTGATTTTTATGATAATAAAAGTATTAAAACTTTATTAGCATTGGTGTCGGCTGGCCCAAATCAAACATTCCCCATATTTGTTATCGTAGTCGGTATTCATGTACGTTGTGCGTCAGAATCACCAAATCGGTGTGTGCGATGAGCGACTAGAACTGACAAACAATTGTTTGTTCAGAAGAGTGGTAGGAATAGTTTTTGAGAGACAAATATTGTCGTAATAAGAGACTGTCCTTACTCTTCCCAGCACTTGTGAATCTACTACCTGACTTTCCTAAATCCTTATTCCCACAGAGCCTTCACTATCATTCTATACTCTAAAGCAGTGGTGGCCAAGCTAAGGTTGGCCGAGAGCCAGATTATGGTAAAGGGTAACACCCGAGGGCCAGACCTATAAAATCCTTAAAAAATAATGTTCTGATATTTAGTTTTACATATATAATGAACCACGTACAGAAAGCAACGGCAAACTACTTTACTGCACATCTGCCAAGACATGTATACCAGTCTTCGAATTGAAATGACTGTAAAAAAACAATAATTAATCTGTTGTTTTAATTTGTTTTGTAATTTGTAATATGACATGTAATTATTTATTTCAAACATACATTTGTGTGTTATTTCATTGTGAAGAGTGTGGCTTCAATCAACAATAAGAGGCCGGCCAAAACAGGTTGGCGGGCCGGTCAAAACTGGTTGGCGGGCCGGATCTGTCCCGCGGGCCGTAGTTTGACCACCGCTGCTCTAAAGGGACCAATATCCATCAGAACTCTCTCAGAGAAACATTACGACAGTTCGCCGCTGTTGACTTTTTATCAGCTGGCATAGACATTTGTATATTTATGTACAAAGGCAATCTGTTAAAAAAAAGTAATTGATCTCACAAATGAGAAATGTACTGATTACTATAATGACATGCTATAATTACAAGATACCAGTATTACATTTTCATTGATTGTATTATAGATATACACCATTACTTGCAGTCACGCCCATAACAGCTAAATGTGCACACGACTTGCTGATCTACACCGTCGTAACATTACAATACAATGACTAAAAATAACTACATGTTAGGCTAAGTGTTACGCATAAGAATTTTGCTATGGTATCTGTGTACTCAATTTTTCTAATGCAAGGTATATAACTCTTGGAATTGAAGTTACTTTTTACTTTAAGTGGTTACCTGTTCTTATGCCCTTCGGTTGCCGGTATTATTGTGGTTTGACCGATCTTGGGTCATGTCCATTTATGGAGCGCTCAGGCCCACCTTTCTTGTAAACGTTTAGCAACCTGCGTCGATAGTTATTTCCTATCCTTATAAGGCTCGATTTTAAGTGTCGTTCTTAGAATATGCCCATAGCTTCGGGGTTGTGTGAATTGTATTCAAATCGAACGTTTCTGCGCATGTCTGTTTTTTGGTTGTGGGTTTTGTACAAGCTTCCGCCCGGGAGTGTCGCAGATTTTGTGGAGAGAGCTAGACGCGTTTCAGCGTCTGTGTTCATATTGTCGGGGAATATGGAAGTCCTCTTATACTGATAGTTTATTTCAGACGATTTTCCCCTTGTGATTCTAAGCGCCTGGAGGCGTGTGAGTTGTGTATTTATTCCTGAAGAGAAGGTAATTGCTCTACTTGATTATCATTGTCGCTAACTTTTATGATTGACATTTTGTGCCTAGTTGCCAACTTTCCCTGGGCGGGAAAGAGTCTACGTTATGAGAAGTTTTCAACTCACGAATCACCATGTTGTTATGCATCTGGTTGATGCATGTCCTAAAGGCTATCTGCTTGTTGGACTTTGCTGCTCTGGCGGTTCCACGTCAGTTTAGGTTTGATACCGTTGTTATTAAAGGAAATCAGAGGACATTACTTGATACTCCAGAAGTCATGCCTGTCTTGCTGGAGGTCAGAGAAGGAGAAGGGATTTAATCTCCTACATATATATATATATATATATATATATGTATATGTATATGTATATGTATATGTATATGTATATATATATATATATGTATATATATATATATATATATGTATATATGTATATATATATGTATATATATATACATATATATATATAAATATATATAAATATAAAAAAATATATATATATATATATATATATATATATATATATATATATATATATAATAATAATAATAATAATAAAATTCTTTAAGCACCAAACACGGCGCATAAGGCAGAAACCAGTGCTCTCCAGGTTGTTCGTTGTGACGCCACTCCTCTTAGCTCTTGCACATTATTTAGGCCCAACGTTCTTCCTTCTCTTATTATTGTTCTTCTGAGTGTTTCTTTTGGTCTTCCTTTTTTCCTCTTACCCTCAGGAACCCAAGTGAGCGCCTGTAGTGGTATTCTGTTGTTTTGCATTCGTAGGACATGACCGATATAAGACCATCGTCTTTTCCTTATATAGTCGGAGACATATTTCTGCCTAGAGTCTTCTCTTATTTGTCGATTAGTCTTGAATTCTTTCCAACTGATGTTCATGAGTTTTCTAAGACATTTGTTCTCGAATTTATTCAGCTTGTTCTCCAATGATTTTGTTATTTTCCAACTCTCACAGCCGTATGTTAACACTGAGATAACATTTGAATTAAACAGACGAAGCTTGGTATGTATATTCAATGATCGTAATTTCCAAATGTTAGATAATCTATTGAAGGCGCTAGCTGCCAAAGCAATTCTAGTATGGATTTCTCTTGTTGTGTCACCATCCTGAGTCATTTTACTGCCTAAATAATTGAAACTTTCAACTTTCTGTAGTTTTTCCCCGTTCAAGATGATATCAAAGGTCTCGTTAGAAAAGTTCATAGCTTTAGTTTTAGAGGCATTTATTTGGAGACCGATTTTAACCGAGAGATGACACAAATTATTTATTGCTTCTTGGGATTGTCTTGGTGTTGAACTTAAGAATGCTACATCATCTGCGAAATCCAGGTCCCCCAGGAATTTTCCATTTGTCCATTTTATACCCAATTGTTCATTGTGGGTATAGTTTCTCATAACCCAATCAATAGCTATTCCAAAAAGTAGTGGTGACATAATACAGCCTTGTTTCACCCCTGTTTCTACTGTAAACCATTCTGTATTCCCTTTATTTGTTCTAACACAACATCTTGCATTGTCATATAGCGCTTTGATTATATTCACATATTTTGTTGGAAAACCATAGATTGTAAGTATCTTCCACAATGATGGGCGGTGTAGACTATCAAAGGCTTTTTGAAAATCGACGAAGGTGATAATAAGTGTGTAACTGTATTTTTTTCCTTGTTGAGGTGATCACTGGCCCAAGACAGTTTACATGTTGTTAGATGTGTAGTGCGAGCGTATGATGAGTTGAGTGTGGGTGCGAATGAAGACGCGAATGTGTTTAGGCTCGTATAGATGTAGATCCTGCAACCCATACTCTCACATGCAGTAATCAAGGATGCGTTGACACTGCAGGCATGTTTCAAGACATTTATTGACGGGAACACACATAATATCAACAGGAACAGTCAGTGTAACAAGGTCATGCTGACCTGACATCGATAGGTATACATTTGGCATTCAAAAAGGTAAACATCAGAATAGACGTGCATGGTCAATAGCAAAGTTCTTCAATAATGACAGTTCGTAGCGTCGCCCTTGGCGTCTCTGACTAAACGCGTCAGATGCCTTAGTTACCTTGACACACAGGTGCAACTTGGCACTCCCTGCCAATTGCACATATCAGGCTGTAATATAATAGCCGGAAGCACAGGCCTCGTCCTAACGTCGGCCGTGTACTTCTGTTAAATAGGTTATCACCAACCCTGCAGTAATACTTATTGTAGATAGAAGTTCCGCCAATCTGCGGCTCCCACAATATATCCTCGTCACTGGATTTCTGGACAATATAAGACTAACAGTCTTGGATGGCTACCTCGAGCACAAATATATATAAGTTCTGAAATGGCGGATCCGTGAACTGCTGTTCACCCTAGGTAATCCTTTACATGTTCTGCCACCGAAAAGCGTAATAATGCATAAAGGTCGGTATTACCTGGTAAATGAATCCTCAGAACTACACAAGGAATTCTGTCGTCATCCCGACGCACAGAGATTCACTGGGGAAAACTGCCATAGCAGTTACTTCGAAGATTCTCCCCGAAAAACAATGGACTCTTGGTCCCTTCAGAAAAACAGGACCTCCCGGCTTCCCGGAAGTATATCTCACTCCCGCTTAAAAAACCTTCCCATAGGCCCACGCCGAACTGTCAACCTCTGACCCTAAAGGTCAAACACAATGAATGAATAAACAAGGGAAGACAACCCCTAATCAACCTGACATCGCAGGTAAAGACACAATTATACTTATGATACAAACATAAGCAAATAACTTGACAGATGACTCCGTCGAAAATGACAGCAACATTACTACCACCCCCCTGTAAAAAAAAAAAATGCAATTTTTTTTTTTTTTATATGTTCATGAGCAAGATAGCACCAGTATCACTTCTGTGCTCATGCAAACAATGAACCTAATATCAGGTACAATAGAAGAGGGTACAAATCATCTCCCAACATAGGAGAAAATATTTCCTTTAAGCGAAACAAACTAAGGGATACCATTCAAGAAACCTAAGTTACTGGCAATACCAATCATATATCAAACATTACTAAATAATATAATCATAGCAATATACAAATGTCAATGCTATTTTAGCAACATATCACTGATGGATGGACAAAATGAAATTTGTTAAATTATCTAAACATCATCCAAATACATTTGTATTACAACATATTATGATATTAAGGACAGACCTAAGTCTGAAAATATATCAGGAAAAACTAGGACACAAGATTTAACTGGAATCATGTGGGCATCTAGACAATATGTCCGCCATCACATTATCCGAACCACGGATAGCTCGCACCGTGAAATGGAAAGGCTGAAGAGCAATAGCATAACGAGTAGATCTCGAGCTCTTCAAATCCTTACTTTGCATAGCCGTAAGAGCTTTTTGGTCGGTTTCCATAAAGAAATGCGCGCCCAGAAGGAACCTTTGTAGCTTAAGAATGGACCAAACCATAGCCAACAATTCACGGTCCAAAACCGAGTAATTCCTTTCTGCCGCATTCAGCTTCCTAGAAATATACATTACAGGATGCAGAGTTCCTGAATATTCCTGCATTAGTGCCGCTCCAATGCCAGTGGAAGAGGCATCACTACGAAGGACAAAAGTCTTATCAATCGTCGGTAGTCTTAAGATAGGATGAGATGAGAATAAATTCTTAACCTGATCCAATGAAGATTGGCATTCTTGGGACCAACGCACCATATTAGGAGAACCTTTTTTCAATAACGTTGAAAGTGGTGCCATAATGGAGGACAGATTCTCAATGAATCTTCCATAGAATTGTATCAATCCCAAGAGACTACGCACTTGCTTTTTTGTCTTCGGAACCGAGATATTTAATATCTTTGAAATGTTTTGGTCCTCTGTCTTCAACAGACCATGACCAACTCGATGACCTAGGAAGGAAATTTCACTAAACCCAACAAAAGCTTTAGAGGGTTTAGCAGTCAAACTATGCTCACGTAGAGTAGATGCAATTCCTTCAGACCCACATAGTGTTCTTCCCAAGTATCGCTGAAAAGACAGATGTCGTCTAAATATGCAATGACATCTGCACGATCTGATAGAATTCGTCGCATCATGCGCACGAAAGTCGCTGGGGCGTTCATAAGCCCGAAAGGCATAAAATTCCATTGAAACAGACCCCTAGGTGTCGAAAAAGCAGTGAGAGGTTTGGCGTGTTCCGTCAATGGGACTTGCCAATAACCTTTCGACAAGTCTAGTTTAGTAAAGAATTTAGCTTTAGAAAGTCTAATAAGTAGATCATCTAATAACGGCATAGGTTCAGCATCGAACTTCGTAACTTGATTTAATTTGCGATAATCAACGCAAAGACGTATGTTATTGTCTTTCTTTCGAACAATAACTATCGACGAAGAATAAGCTGAAGTGGATGGTTCAATTATTTGTAGTTGAATCATTTCATCCAATTCTTTCTCGACTTGTGCTTGAAAATGAATAGGTATTGGGTATGGTCTTACTCTGATCGGATTACGATCAGTAAGTATGATGTCATGTTCTATGACATCTGTGTGTCCAGGAATGTCGGTAAGGACATCCTGATATGATTGTAACGTAGAGGATACTTGACGTTGTTCCTCAAAAGACAAGTTAGAAGAGACTGTAACGTCTCTCCACGATTCCGTTGAAATAAGTGGAATCGTAGGAAGAGGTAAGTTCACGTCAGAAAAAATAGTTTCCTCATCCTGTATAACGGACAGGGATGAGATGTGACCATGTTGAACTGGAGAGTCGTCCGTCGCCTGGAAAATAGGCTGTAAATAGTCTGGACGTTCAATAAACTCTGTTAACATATTTATATGGAAGGTTTTATGCCTTCCATCCACATCGACAATATAGTCGACATCAGAAATTTTCGAGACTATAGTGTATGGACCCTTCCAAGAAATGAGAAGTCTATTCTCTCTTGAGGGCAGTAAGACATATGCTTTGTCTCCAGGACAAAGTTGACGTAGGCGTCTTTTCTTATTAGCAAATCGCCTAGCTTTTTCTTTCGCAAATTCGGAAGATGAAGTTGCTAACCTGCACGATTCGATAATCTTTTCTCTAAGAGCTATAACATATTCATATGACGATTGTGTATCATCGTCAATATTATCGGAAGTTATCAAATCGTGTAACAAGGACATTGGCCCGCGCGGTTGCGCGCCAAAGACAAGTTCGAAAGGAGAAAACCCTGTATGCTCGTTGGGAACCTCTCTATAGGCAAAGAGGACTGCAGGTAAAACCCTGTCCCAATCTTCAGGATGATCCTCCGTTATCTTGCCAAGTAAGTTCTTTAGTGTCCTGTTAAGACGTTCTACCAATCCATTGGACATTGGATGATAAATACTACTGAGAGACCTTTTAATGTCTAGCGTAGCCATTACCTGAGACATAACGTCCGAAATTAACTGAGTGCCGTGATCCGACAGTATTTCTCCGGGGAATCCCAGACGAGAAAATACGAGCCAAAGAGCATCAGCGATATCGACAGTTGATATGCTCTTCAGAGGAATAGCCTCTGGCCAACGCGTGCACATGTCCACGCAAGGTGAGGATAAATTGGTGTCCTCTGGCTGACTTAATTTTGAACGGACCAATGATGTCTATAGCCATTTTCTGAAACGGCCGAATCGGAATATCTGCAGCCTGAATAGGAGCAGCATGTCTCGGACCCCTAGACTTGACCTCTTGACAAATTTTGCAAGATCGGCAATAAATTCGGATGTCTTTATTCACGAATGGCCAAAAGAATGACGCAAGGACTCTAGTTTTAGTTCTGGAAAAACCCATGTGTCCCGCACACTGAGAATCGTGTGCATGCCGAAGAATTAAGGCTCTCATACACTTAGGCACAAGAATTTGCGAGTGCATAGACTTGTCCGAGTGTTGTACCATTCGTACCAATATACCATTCTTCATAGTGATATACGATTTGTGATTCGTATTTTGATTGGGATCCCCTTTCTTTGCAAGAAGGAAGTATTTCTTCAAAGAAGGATCCTCTTCTTGACGTTTAACAAACGAGTCATGGGAAATCACCAAGTGCTCGTCTTGGCTATCAACTTCATTACTATTATAAGATGAAGTTGGGGGATTAAGAGCTTGAGCTCTTGTCACCACTGCATTGACCGTTTGAATGTTTTTTTCTTCCCAACTAGAAATTTGTTGCGGGGTGCATTCCTTAACCCCATGAATACGACCGATTATAAGATCCGCAATAGGATTAGGAAGAAGACATGCATGGACATCTCCTGTGAAGAAAGGAGTGTCAATCCTAATAATAGCAGTAGGATAGCTTTCCATAGTACCACCAAATGTAACACATTTGATTGTTTTTCCCGTGGCACAGCAAGGATCTATCAGAGACTCCTTAACCCCGACGGTAGTACATCCCGAATCGAAAAGTACTGAGACTAGCCTATCATTTATTAGACCTTTATGTAAGATGAGAGATCCTCTCCCATCATGCGCAACTGTAGCAGGTAGAGCAGGAAGAGGGTGACCACAACTTAGCGTAGATACAGTTGATGAGTCAAACAATGTTAAGCATTGGGGGCATTCAGTTGCTCTCCCAAAATCGAAAGCACAACCAGTGATAGCCCTAGAGTTACCACTATCATTTACTGTATTACAGACTCCATCAAACTCTTGTTGCGCAGAGTTTGCCTGTTGGTAAGGTCTTTTTTTGTTAAACCTAGGTCTACCTCGATTATCATTTCCCCTGTAATTATTTCGACTATCATTTCCCCTGTAATTGTTATCATATTGCCTATTGTAATCATCATTCCGGTTTGAATCCCGGTTTCTAAATTCACCATCGTCATAATCTTGACGTCGAGAATGATTACCTCGAAAATTTGAATAGTTATTATTTGGATAGCCTTTACGAAAGTGTCTCAAATTATTACCACTAAAATTACGAGAACTACCATCTTGTCTCCACTGCATAGACGAAGAACCATCATGTGTTGGATTACTCCGCTTCTGAGTGTAATTTTGATTACTTCCCCTATTCCAATTTTGTTGAGCACCCTGAAATTTTTTTTCTGAAATTAGGGCCATATGGTGTTGCCGAAGCAGCTGGCAACCCTTCTTTCACTTTAGAATTGCTAACTGTAGCATGGGGATGTGCTGTGGCATACTGATAACAGTATTCCTCCATTTCTTTTAAGTTTTTAGGCTTACGCTCATGAAGGAATGCAAGAAAAGAATCATTAACAGATGACAAAACCTTATCTCGCAATAATAAGTCCATTAGACCTTCATATGTTTTCTCAATCTGAGACAACTCAACCCATCGTGTAAATGTACGACGTATCTTTGTAACAAAATCAGAGAAATCTACTCCATTTTCTGGCAACATTGTCCTAAAACGAAGACGATAGTCTTCTTGTTTTAATTGGTATTTCTTTAGTAATGCTGCCCTGACAACATCATAATTAGTCCTCTCATGTTCGTCTATTGTCATAAGAGTAGTCACTGTGTCACCTGTAAAAAATGGCATCAGTTGTTCAACATATTTTTCCTTTTTTATGTTATGCGTATCGCACAAAAATTGGAATCTATCTAGATAATCTGCTACGTCATCCTTTAAAGGATTGAAATGAGGCAATTTAATCCTACTAACAAACTCCTTTGTCGTACTCGAAGTTGTTTGCTGAGCACCCGTACTCGCCAATTTCAATTTCTCTAACTCCAAAATTGCGAGTTTTTCATCAAGTTCCATCTTCTGTTTTCTTTCCTCATGTTCCATTTTCCTAATTTCAGCCTCAGCAGCAGCTTGAAGTTTTTTTTCCTCTGCAGCAGCTTGAAGTTTTTTTTCCTCTGCAGCAGCTTGAAGTTTTTTGTCTTCCATTTCCATCTGGAATTTTCTTTCATCAGCTGCAGCTTGAGCTTTCCTCTCCTCAGCAGCATCTTGAGCTTTTCTCTCCTCAGCCTCTCTTTGATACCTTCTTTCTTCAAGTTCTAATCTTCTATTCTCAGCTTCTAGCTTCTTTAGTTCAGCTTCTGCTTTCAATTTAATTTCCTCTTTTTGTTTCTTTTCTTCTGACTTTAATGCAATGGCGAATTGAGCAGATGAATATTCTTCCAATTCTTTACCAGACTTGCCAAGGGTCAACCCTTGCTGGATGAAGAAATCCAATGTAGACATTCTGTCTAATGAGATCAGAAACCTGAAAAAAAATTAAATAAATTACCTTATCCCACTTCAATGGGAGACAAGTCTGAAATGCTAGACTTGTATACTCACTTCACTTTATTTTACTGTCTTAATCTTTGTAGATAACAAGTCTTTTATCAAAGAACTTGTATAAATATCTTATATAATATTATTTAACAAACTCTATATGAAGAGTCTACCTTATCAATAATATCAAAACATGACCAAGTATGTGTATGTAGACTGTGCATGACAGTAATGTAGTACAACCAAAAAAAAAATACAAAGACAAAAATACAAAACAATACAAATGGCAACACTGTTTTAACCAAAATGTGTAGAGAAATACACAAGAAAGGAGAGACCTACAGAATACAAACAAAACAAATCGACAATCAAAACTGAAAAACAGACAAAATATTACAAAAACAACGTTAAGTACAATTACATCACAGCTAACATCAATAGCGACCAATTGTCACTAGCAAATTTCCAAATTAAGAAAATTTGCACCTACAGACCGCTTACAGTAAGCCTCGATCAAGTGGCATATTTACCGTAAGACCCACCAACCGAAAAACCCGCAGAAAAATACACAAAACAGTAGAAGTGACATAAACATATAGCAATCAATTTCAATGTGTTGCAGAACAAGTTCAGTCACAGCTGAAACTAAAATAAATTTCTTGCTCCTTGCGAACACAGAAACGAAATGTCAAACGCGCACTGAACGTCAAATCCACTGTAACATAAAGTGGTATTCACGAACCAAAGTTACTATGACCTTCTCAAATTAGGGCTTGCACATTGAATGTTTACAATTTCACGTACTGTTTACAGACACTTGACCTCCAACAATGTAGCTTGAATACTCTGACCTAGAAAAGTCTGTTGTTGAATGAAACGTGTAACAACCCGCAGTACTGTTTACAATAGGAACCCGCCTTCTATGCAGTTATGGTCCACGTAGCAAATGCCTAGTAGTTCACTTCAGTACTTGTCTTGTTATGCTTTATGTAGCATTATAATATAAATGCTCGTACTGTTTATTTGTGTCAACCGTTGATGACCTATATCTGTCCTGTTGTAGCCAAAACTTGCAAATGTAGAATTAGCACTGTGTGTTACGGCTGTCCCGTGTGTAGCTTAGACCCACAGATCAGAAGTGTAATGTGTACTTGTCCTTCTTGTAACTTTCTCGACAAAACTGGAGACATCATACATGTAACAGCCAACCAGGAATGTAAATTTCTGGATCCATAAATGTCAACAATAATGTCAAATGCTCGCTCTGTTCTTTTTAAACCCACAGATCTGGTCCATCAGAAATGTAAGTTTCTAGGCCACATTGGCGACAAGAAATGTATCATAAGAGCCCACGTAACTGGTCCACCAGAAATGTAACTGTATTTTTTTCTTGTTGAGGTGATCACTGGCCCAAGACAGTTTACATGTTGTTAGATGTGTAGTGCGAGCGTATGATGAGTTGAGTGTGGGTGCGAATGAAGACGCGAATGTGTTTAGGCTCGTATAGATGTAGATCCTGCAACCCATACTCTCACATGCAGTAATCAAGGATGCTTTGACACTGCAGGCATGTTTCAAGACATTTATTGACGGGAACACACATAATATCAACAGGAACAGTCAGTGTAACAAGGTCATGCTGACCTGACATCGATAGGTATACATTTGGCATTCAAAAAGGTAAACATCAGAATAGACGTGCATGGTCAATAGCAAAGTTCTTCAATAATGACAGTTCGTAGCGTCGCCCTTGGCGTCTCTGACTAAACGCGTCAGATGCCTTAGTTACCTTGACACACAGGTGCAACTTGGCACTCCCTGCCAATTGCACATATCAGGCTGTAGTATAATAGCCGGAAGCACAGGCCTCGTCCTAACGTCGGCCGTGTACTTCTGTTAAATAGGTTATCACCAACCCTGCAGTAATACTTATTGTAGATAGAAGTTCCGCCAATCTGCGGCTCCCACAATATATCCTCGTCACTGGATTTCTGGACAATATAAGACTAACAGTCTTGGATGGCTACCTCGAGCACAAATATATATAAGTTCTGAAATGGCGGATCCGTGAACTGCTGTTCACCCTAGGTAATCCTTTACATGTTCTGCCACCGAAAAGCGTAATAATGCATAAAGGTCGGTATTACCTGGTAAATGAATCCTCAGAACTACACAAGGAATTCTGTCGTCATCCCGACGCACAGAGATTCACTGGGGAAAACTGCCATAGCAGTTACTTCGAAGATTCTCCCCGAAAAACAATGGACTCTTGGTCCCTTCAGAAAAACAGGACCTCCCGGCTTCCCGGAAGTATATCTCACTCCCGCTTAAAAAAACCTTCCCATAGGCCCACGCCGAACTGTCAACCTCTGACCCTAAAGGTCAAACACAATGAATGAATAAACAAGGGAAGACAACCCCTAATCAACCTGACATTGCAGGTAAAGACACAATTATACTTATGATACAAACATAAGCAAATAACTTGACAGATGACTCCGTCGAAAATGACAGCAACAAAGTGTTCCCCTGAAATTTCGTCAACTCCAGCAGCTTTAAAATTTTTTAATCTTTTAACGGCTTGTTTGATCTCGTCCAGCGTGAATTCATCGCAAGTTATTGGCAAGGTGGTTGTGGGTGTTTCATTATTAAAATCAGGTGTTACTGTTGGTGGTGGTCTGTTTAGCACCTCCATGAAGTGCTCAGCCCATCTCTTCATTTGTTCTTTTTCTGTTGGTATTGAATTCCCTAATTTACCTTTAACAGGTGTTTCCATAGCAGTAGGCTGGTGACATAGTTGTTTTGTAATTTGATAAAGGCACCTACTATTACCAGTTCTTGCAGCATTTTCAGCTTCTACGGCCAGTTCATTGATGAAATGTCTTTTATCTCTTCGAGTTTTTGTCTTCACTTCTTTATTTAACAAGTTATAAGTTAGTTTGCAAGATTCAACTGCATTATGTGTACTTGCCGCTAGTAGTTTAAGTTTTGCTGTTTTCCTTTCTTGTATTTTATCCCAAGTATCTTCTCTCATCCATTTTTTCTTTTTATGTACTAGGTATCCGGTGGTCGCTACTGCTGCTTCTGTCATTGCTGTTCTCAGTTGTTCCCATTTAGTATCGATTGTCTTGGTGGTGATATCGTTGTCAATTTTGCCTAAAGCATCGAAATAGTTGTTCATTTTGACATTATATTCCTCCTTTATATCATTTGATTGCAGTCTGTGTACATCTATTCTTCTATTTTTATTCTGTTGGTATAACTTCTTCAGTTTAATTCTCAGTTTAGCTATGCAGAGGTTATGATCGCTTCCGATCTCTGCACCTCTGTATGCTCTGACGTCTTGAACTGATGAGCGAAATTTAGCGCTTATGCAGAAGTGATCTATCTGGTTCTTAGTTCTGCCATCAGGTGAATTCCATGTTATCTTGTGGATATTCTTATGTGGAAAGATGGTGTCTGCCACAACGAGGTTTGATATTTCACAAAGTTCTAGAAGTCTTTCGCCATTTTGATTCATACAGCCTATGCCATGAGTACCGAGATATCTTTGTACTCCATCGTTGTTGTCACCTACTTTGGCGTTAAAATCACCCATGACTGCTATTATGTCATGCTTGGGTATTGTGTTGATGGTACTTAGAAGTGCTTCATAGAAGTCATCTTTTGTGGTATCAAGAGCGTCGTTAGTTGGTGCATAACATTGTACAATTGAGAGCTTGAAAAATCGTGTCTGAAATCTAGCTAATATTAGCCTCTCATCGATAGGTACCCAGCTGACAAGCGATGCTGCCGCCTTCTGTGTCATTAAGATGGCTACTCCCTCTGTGTGACGACCACCATTACCACCAGAGTATATAATTTGCTTCTTTTCTTCTGAAAAATATTTTATGCCCTTCCCCGTCCATCTACACTCGCTGACACCCAATATATCCAACTTATAATTATCCATTTCTTTAATTACTTCTTCCAATTTTCCGTCTTGATACATAGTTCTTACATTCCAGTATCCAATTTTAAAAATCTCCTTAGCCCCCAAGATATTGGAGTGAGTCATGTTTACTGTCGAGCCTGGTTCTGTTTCGGTAACAATAACTTGTTTTACGATAGTGAATTGTTAACTCACTGATCAACCCTCCGATCCAACCGACCGATTCGAGGGTTTCGAGGTCAGTTATAGGAAAATATCTACACCACTAGATACTCTGGTGTATCTTTTATTCTATAATTTAACATAACATGGTATTATCCATCGAAATATACACATTCCTGATGTTTTTCTTTCGGCGTCTTAGGTGAGAAACGAATTTCACCTCCATCTTGGAAGGGTAGATAACTATACATATATATATATATATATATATATATATATATATCTATATATATATATATATATATATATATATATATATATATATATATATATATATATATATCGGCTGTTATAGAAAAGGATGATGGTTTCCACACCTGAATACATTTACAGTCGATTATGATGCATTGAAGCCCATGATTTGATTCACCATTATTATGCTGTCTGCTGTCAAATGTTGTGCTGACTATGTCGATATAATGATGTCTGTTCTACAGTACCTGTGATGTACCTACATGTTAATGTCTACACATCTTGTCATTGTGGCGTCCCAATAAATGATGGAAACGTCACTAGCAGTTACAACGTTCATTGACTTTCTACGTCGTGAGTTTATGTGACGTCCTGTGTGGACTCTACCTTTACTGCTACCTGTTTGACTTCACATCTACATCATATACACAAACCAGACCAAAGACACCATACTTCTCCGTCTTCATCATCTCTGGTGTCTAGTGGTGATACTCTACACTTCAAGTGCCAGAATTTCTACCTTCTACGTATCTTGGAGAGAATTATTTACCTTCTACACTAAGGCTTACGAATGTTTTTGTGTATAACTGACAGTCATCGAGACTGACAGCTTCTGCATAGGCGAGAACTACTGTCGTCAGCGGAGAGAGAGAAAAGTTTCACTATTCCTATCGACAGATAGCTTGTAACCTAGACCACTGTGCATCCACATATGTCACGGGGTGTCCAAAAGATCTTGGTTGTTCTATAGACATCTAAGTCTTTCACCATATCACGCCAGCCGTACTCCTTGGCAGTCAGCCATAAGTATCCAACAGTACTTCGAGCATTAGCCAGATAGTACTGAGGCGCAACAAAGCCATTCATCAAAGCCAGAGTGTCTTTGGCCCAGTCAACCATCAATGGCCAGATAGTCTTGATGAATAATACAGCTAGACACCATAGCCAGAGTGTCCAATATCCTTTTCCAGTTGGAGTTACCCAAAAGTTATACTGTCATAGACTGTGTCCTGCGTGTATATCTTATTTTGTTCGTCAGTGTCACATGGCTAACCCGAGGATTAACCAGGGAGAGTTTTTCTCGGTTGCACATGAGTTATCAATGGCTCAGAATTGCCTTGCAACCCGGTAAAGATAGACTGTAGAGACAGAGGAAGGAAAATCTGGGAAATTGCGATAAGTTCCCATGTTATTGACCCAGTGATTCAGTATCCCGTGACACTATCGTCTCTACTAAACTACCTCTCCTCTCCTTTAGCTCGCGAGCCCCCAACCCCTCTATCACCTTGAGTGAACAGAAGAGTATGAAAAAAGAAATGTACGTCTCTCATACAATTTATTTCCTTTTCTATTGATATAACTAACTTGTGTGTGTAGCAAAAACACGAATACAACATGTATTGACTTACTATATGCAGAACAACAACCAAACACAAATAATATATATGCAATGACAACTAAATATAGATTATACCTGGAAAAGAATGTGGTAATAAATGCATAAAATACACAATCTAATTTTAATTCTATACTATGCTGCAATCGGGTGATGATGATGATGAATGTAGCCTAATACTAAAATGCTAAATAAGTTATCTAATGCCTGGGTCCAGAAAAGAATCCCTTTACTTGACCTATTCCTAATGTCACTGAGTGTAGCGAGAGGAAATATATACTGATGGTGATATTATCCTGGACAAATAGATGTATCAGATGATACCAGGATAGTGCCAGATAAGAGACTGGTCTTACAAGAAATACCCCATTCTCTGAAAAGAGTAATGGTGTATCGACATCAAAGGTATAGTCAAGTTGTATAGGTTCCTAGATGAGATGGTAATGTGCTATCTAGATTCCTATGGGCTCCTCTCCAGACTAACCTTAGACAATAACTCTGCTTGGGGTAATTAACCGACCAACAAGAATTATGAACCAAATTTAAATAATTCGATAAAGACTGTTGGTACAATTTAGAATTTATTTATGTACAAGATCTTTTCTTCTTTGTTCTTTGTTAATTTTTCAAATAAAATTCAATTGAATACAAAATAAAACTATGGGTCACTTTCAAATATTTATATATGTATAACACATGTACAGTTAATTTCTTAAACTAATATAGTTGTAGTGGATTTTGATGGTATTGTATGGTTGATGTCACCTAGTGTGATGTATGAGGTCAGCTGTGAAGGCTCCTGAGATAAATGTAGATGTGAATTACAGAAGGCCCTTCTTGCTACCACTTACGACCTCACACATATCTTTTTTACTAATGAATGTGGCTACGTTAAAAATCTAGGGTACTGATATGTAATGTGTTGTGGTAGATTACACACACACACACACACACACACACACACACACACACAGATATTTAAGAAGTCTAATAATATTAATAAAATTTATAACACACTGAACTAACTCAGGCTGTTTAGTTTTTTTAAAGTTAAATCTTTTGATAAATTTATTTTTGTTCTGAACCAAATGTTTAGTTGGTCAGAACATAAGAAATATTATGGAGTCATAAATGGAATGCAAAATCATATGACATAATAAAATGGAAAATGTGTACTTAATTATTTCAAATGACTGGTTAATACCAATTATATTAAAATAGTCACAGGAGAACTTATTACTAGATATGCTGTTGGGATGGTGTAATCACTCCCAGTCTATGACTGCCAAACATTGTCCGTTGACTTAAGGGATAAATATATATAGTTTAATTTCCCCAATGTCATGGCTTTATTTAAAGGTGAATTAGGGATAATTTAGTTGAAAATTTCGTTGGTGAAAGTCCAGCAGGCCAGATATAACTTATCTCGCCTGCGTCGATCCTGTACAAAAGTCTTGTGGCCCCACCTCTCCGTGCTGGGGGCAATATACGGCTGCTCTGACACAATGATAGACTGCTCTGGTCCACACTTGTATATATTACTACAGCATTTGACACCGCTTTGGTGCCAAATAGAAACTCACAGTTCTGAAACAAAAGTATTGGTCATGTGTCAGAACTCTACTTCCTGAACCACTTCTGCACACAACACTACACACAACAACACCACATAGACTGGGTCAGATCTCTCTGACCACACAGCACATCTTACCAAGTTGGTTTCACATAGTATCAGTCCCCCAAGACTACATTACATCTGAGATATGTTCAATAGCTTCCTGCTATTAAATAAGATAGGTGATATGTTCCACTGATCTCAACACTAGATCCTTTTTCATAGTTTCAGTTAGGCGTGCCTATATATATTTTCTTTGTATGCATGTCTCTAGACCCTGATCTAGGGCTGGGGATCTAGAGCGAACACTTACTTGTCGTAATCATTTTTATGATATGGCAGTATCAATCACTCGAATTATTAAAATATACAGAATAAATATTGTTCATTCTTACCAGAATTCAGAATTGAGAACACAGTTAAATTTACTAGCAAAACTCAGCTGAGCTGCTGGCCGTATGATGGCGTCCCCCTATATAGTTATATTCTTATGGAATTAACACCACCTTGGATTCAAACTGCGTCTCTGAACAGACTTATGTCGAATGGCAAACTTTCACCTCTCTATCCCGCTACTATAAAATGCGTTGACCAATCGCCGACTTCCCCCCTTGCTTTCAAATCTTCAACCAAAAGTCACTTCAGTCAAATCTCAGTCAAGTATGTATTACGGTCTGTTAGTCCGTCTGTCTCTACTTGTTTTTTCATAAAAACACACTTGGTTTTACATGCATTTCCTACACGAATCTGCTGCCTAAGTTATTTTTAGCTACAATGCTCCACCACATTCCCTCTCTTTAATTACAGCTCGATTTTTACGTTTGCAGACTCAAGGCCAAGATTTTGGAAACTTTTAGTGACTTGGGTTAACAGTGCATTCGCTTGTATGATATGAACAATACAGTCTTTTGTCAATATCTTCTTTATTATCTATCCGTCTGTATAAATGAAAGCATATTATTTCTCTGCTCAAGATGGGCTATCAAACTAGCTAGGTTTTATTTTCATAACTCTAGTATTAAGAAAAAACATATTTTTTCTCAAGTTTAAATTTTGAAATTTGTTCGAGAACCTTCCCTCATGTGTTTTGCCGCGGCATTCAAATACAGACCAAGTATCGAAACAAGTCCAAGAAATGACTGTCTCGATCATGAGCTAATGTCCGTTTCTTGTCCATTTCCTTACTTTATGTCAGTTAGGGGACGTGAATTTTTTTCCTTTCACCCCCACTTGCGTCTTTTTTTCCGTTCGAACTTCAAACACGTGTTCAGTCATATTTTTCCTTTTTTGTGTCCTCCGTTCTCTCCCGTCTACAAAGGGTAAACGTTTCGTCTGCACTTCTAACTTGTTAGTTTTAAATGGCGGTGGGAAAGGCTGGCATGGGCGAGCATGTCTCCTAGTATCTTACGCATTATTTTTTAACCCTACATTTCATCGTTAATTTTGGAGATATTTTAACGTTGTATCATGGTGACATCATCACAATAGTTCAATTTCACTGTTTTCTTGCTTCCTGGTGGAATCTGTCTCTACTTTTGTGCTTTCTTGTATAGATGAATCTAAATGTTACTTTATGACTCAATTGACTATCAAATGTCTTCTATATACACCACAGTTTTTCATCATTACATAGTCTATTCGTAGGTGGGTTAATTTGGTGTTGTTTGAAAATTGAAGAGTAGCCCAACACTGAGCTACTTATCTGAAACAAAGTCCTTCCTAGGCCTCGTACAGCAGTATGATTGGATAGAACCCCACCACTGCGGGTCCTCCACTCGACAAGATGACACAGTTAATACTGGCAAAAGCTCTGACAAATTTGAACATCTATTTGCTGATTTGGTCACTAAAGATTGTGTATGACACTCGTGGCAGGATATAACATGAAACAATATATATAACCTACGTAGTATCGCTCATTGTCTCCTTAGCCAGACAGGAGATAGTATGAGACAGTTCAGACAAGCTGTAGTAAATTACAAGAGACATAGTAAGTCATGAATAACACAATTCGTTCAAGTACTAGCACAATAGTTCAATAATTCACTTGTTACAGTTTTGTCCATGATTTGTTTCAATAAAATCATATGGTAATCATTGTGTCATATATAAAATAATACAGAAAATCAATCTGTTATAGTCATTCCTTCCTCCAGTTTGGATAGTCCTTTCCAGCAAGCATAATATCTTTAAAACGCTTTCCACGACCAACTTGCTCAATCCATTCGTTCTACTTAATTAGGACACAATTAAACTAACCCTATACACTTCGGGTTTTCCTCCAGAAATAACACAATGATTCTAGACATGCTAATGTTTCCATAACACACATTGATAATATATTTACATATATATATTTAATTAACATCTCGTTTACCCTCAATCACAGACAGGCTTTTAATGGTTACACAGTCTGCTCACACTTCTGCAGATGGCAACGGAGTTGATATAACTGCTTGTGCTCTGTGTCTATAGTTGGAATTAGGCGGCGAGTGTGTCTGTGTCATGCGTTCTCTCATCTTTTATAATGGCATTGCGGATGTACGAGGTGAAAACTGGACCAAGGTACGTTTGCATGCATCCAAAATCGTGTAGGAGAGGCAAGATGTGCCAAGATAGTAAATCCAAAATAATTTTGGAATCCTTATTTCTGCACCGATTTCCTCCATCTTAGGCTTATTTTACTCATATGCATAAGCTCTATCACTATGAGTATCCATTTTACGAGGGGCGTTCAGAAAGTAATGCACTACATCGTTTTTCTCAGGAGCTGTTTATTCAAAAAGCATGAAATTTATACACAATATACATGGATATGTCATGTAAACATCGGTATTATTCAACATAATCCCCATAAACTTGTACGGCTTTATGCCAGCGCGAAACAAGTGCTGTATTCCTAGCCCGTACCAGATTTTCTCTTGATCATGTAGCCATTTCTTCGCTGCATGAATCACTCCTTCATCATCTTCAAACCTTGTTCTACGGAGTGCATCTTTAAGTGGACCAAACAGATGAAAATCAGAGGGTGCCGAATCGGGACTATAACGTGGATGGGGTAGTACAGTTCAACCCAATTTAGTGATTGCTTCCCGTATTGCCAGACTTGTGTGAGGTCGCGCATTGTCATGAAGGAGAAGCAGGTCTGTTGGATTCTCGTGCGGCCGAACTCTGCGAAAACGTTGATTGAGTTTTTTTCAAAGTCTTAATGTAAGCTTGCGAATTGATTGTCTCTCCTCTTGGCATAACGTCCACAAGAATCACACCTTCAATGTCCCAAAAGACAGTGATCATGACCTTTCCAGCTGAAGGAATTGTCTTGAATTTCTTTCTTCGTGGTGATTGCGGATGATGCCACTCCATTGACTGTCTTTTTGTCTCAGGTTCAAAATGATGTGCCCAGGTTTCGTCACCTGTAACGATCTTAGCCAAAAAGTTCTCTCCATCAGCATTGAAACGCTCCAACATTTCGGAAGAAATTGCTTTTCTTTGCAATCGGTGGTCATTTGTGAGACTTCGAGGAACCCATCTTGCGCACACCTTAGAAAATCCGAGAGTTTTTATAACTGCATTTGCACTACCAATGCTGACTGACAGCTGTAAGGCCAATTGTTGAGTAGTGATTTGCCTATCAGTAAGAATAACGCTCTCAGCGCATTTCAACATTTCTGCGTTGGTAGCTGTGGCAGGACGTCCACAGCGTGGCCGATCAAGCAGCTCCGTATCTCCACTTCCTGATTCTTTGATTCTCTGAACCCGACGACTGACTGTACTCCTGTCGACTGCAAAACTTCCATACACATCACATAGACGCTTGTGAATGTTCACAACAGTTTCCTTCTCTGCAACGAGAAATTCTATCTCAATTCGCTGCTTATAACGCAAGTTGCTAACACGCTCCATTTCAACGGTTTAGGGCAGCCGTATTATTTGGCCAGTTGCAGTGCAATTTAGTGCACACAATTGGCACATGCCATATTTGAAGTGTGCAAAATTTCATGCTTCTATCTTCATTATTAACTGAGAAAAACGATGTGGTGCATTACTTTCTAAATGCCCATCGTATCCTATAGTTTATCCGACTATTCACTGGAGCAGCCGAAACAGGGAAAAACACAACATGGTTCATGTTCCACTGTCTTCTATTCATAATAACTTCGGCTCTACAACACATCCAGTAAATCTATTGCTATCTACCTAAAGCTAATGATCCCTATTATCGAATTGGGTCTTTCTTTATCTAGGTAATCCATGATTAGTTGCACACTGCCTTCCGAAATATCCTTAACATCTACACTTTCGTTTCCTCCATGTCTAGCGATCTTCCGACACTGTTTATACCAAGCTGGCTTTTCATAGGTTAGTAACATCCACTGGGTTTGTACGGTGATAATTTTTGAATGATGCCGAGATATGAATCAGACTTCATTACACTGAGACCCTTGACGTCCTTACACATTGAGCTTGCCTCCGTCTGTATTCACTGGTATGACAATAGCACTATCCGTTCAACACAGCCCTTCTTGTTGACGATGAAACGGCTATTCTCTTCCCCGATGCAAGTCTGGTCAAGGTAACACAAGGATTTGTTGTTGTGTTGAAAGATTGTCTTGAAATGAATATCTAGGCGACAGAATCTTCGTGTTGTGGTCAGTGGTCAGCTTGCTGTAATGGTGTTTTGAAAGTGCTGCGATTTATATACATGTTGGCGTGAGTGGTTAATTGTAGAGTCGCTCCATTACCTCTGGTAATTTCTGATGTCAAAATTTTACATGGGGGGCTGTTTGCAGAATTGCTCCCTTACACTGGTAACTTCCGATCTCAATATTTTGTGTGGGCGGCAATTTGCAGAATCGCTCCGTGACAATGGTAACTTCCGATCTCAATATTTTGCGTAAGTGGCTGTTTGTAGAATCGCTCCGTTAAACTGGTAACTTCCGATCTCAACCCCCGTTTGCTTCTGTAGGTTTGGTGCCTAGATATTGATATCTCTAGGTATTCTGTCTATGCGACCACCATTCTATGTTGCGTTAGATAGCGCTGTATTGGCTATGGGTGTCTGCAGTAGTGAAATACGTGTCGTAGTTGTATATCTAATTGGCCCAAAACACCAGCCAGGGTAATACCACGACTGACAGTTGAAGTTATCTTAAAGCTTCCCGATCTTGTCTTTACCACTGGGATGAATAAAATAATATAGGCCTCATAAGTACTCAGACAATGTATACTATGCATGTGGTGTCTGTGTGTTTTCTTGTCAGTTGTAGCCTGTATGTGCAATCTTATAAATATAATCAAGCTCTTCGCTGTGTTTATTGAAACGTTTAAATGGTAGTGTAAGAAGTAATGGTGTGAGCAAAATGACTGGTATTTACAGTGTTCATATTTATGAAAAATATATATTTAACTGAAACTAGAATGGATGTATATTAATAATTTACAACTGAATGGATGTATATTTAGCAATTTACAACTATAGTACACTAACCTTGGTTCCGTATACAGAATCATTGAACACTCGTGCTATTCCAGCCACGACAGGAACTCGCACTGTGCAAAACTAAACGGTTATACCAAGTCGGCTGGCGGACCGCTATCTCTAGCAATGCAAAAAGAAGGTCCTCCTATGGCTTATAAGGCCGAGATATTGCCTTTAGCTATTTCGAGGTTTTTCTCCTCTAAACACTTTTGATGTCGCTATAATTCGTATGTTCTCTTTCATATTTATCTTAGTCCAGACGATCTGTCTCCACTGTCTTTCATTAATCAAATGTTTCCTTCTCTGTCCCGTGGTAAATGTCCAGCAAACTTTTCCCTCCAATTTCTTGCGCCCATCCGTCTCTGATCTTTCTTTATGATCTGTTTCTAAACCAAATAGTACGTTTGTATTACTTCTGTTGGGTAAACAAAACCGAGCCGTACTGGCGACTTCTTCTAATTGTTACTGGTTGATCTTTTGTACTAATGTCTCCTTGTTATGTACACAATCTATTGCAAAATTGAGTGCTTCCCATGGGCTTACGAAGCGCGTTGCTGCCGTGGACAATAGGTATTCACAATCGAAATGTAGCCTTACTAGCGTCTCATGACAGTCAGCAAGTCGAATACTTGCCGTGTGCAGAGTAACGATTTGTGAGGCTGAAGATTTTTCATCATATTTGTCACCAGTCTAGTCTCAAGTTTAAGAGTAATTAAGTTGTTAAGTAATTAAGTCTACATCATATTTTAACCTTTGTTGACTGCATCATCTTGCGCCATTATTTTTATTTTCTGTTGTGATATTCAACCATATATAGGTAAATAAATTTACATCACAGTTTATCACTTGTTTATATCTTTTTTTGCTGTGGGTGTTTAAGTGTATCATTGTTTTCTTCCGGCTAAACCGGAAGTGTGGGCTCTTGTATCTTTCGGGATCCCAGAATGAAGCTGTCGCTGGAGAACAGAATACCTGCTGAAACCTTCTTACTCTCAGTGAGGATTCACATTCTCTTATTCACTCTTTGTATCCAAAGTAGCCCTTCATATTTACGAGCCATTGCTATGGGGATTGGGGGGGGGGGCCTTTAGTGTGCCGTATGGTCAAGAAAATACTTGCCTAACACCATATTCCCAGTATGCCTACTCAGGCGTGTAATCGGATTCTTTACCTTTTTACCCTTACTATAGGGGGCCTAGGAGATTTATCCCACCTTCAGCTTTGTCATTCCACAAAAACTAAATCACCTTGCCACGGTGTTTACGGGTGTACTTGCTCAATGGAACTGTGATATTACCGTTCTCCTTGTGTAGAGATTCCCACAATGTTTGATTTTGTGACGGAATTTATATTGTTGTGAAATTTGGAAATCCAGGCCTTCTCAACACTTTCACGTGCAGTACCAAATCGTCGCCTCAGTACTGTTTTATTGCGTCTCCACTTTTTACCAAAATTGACCTGAGGCCAAATAGCGACATCATATAATTTAATATTTACTCCTACACAATATGCTACAATTAACAGTTTGAAATCATCATGAAAAAATGCACTTTAATCTAATACACTTGTATATACTTCTCTTCAGCTATTAACCCAGATACTTCAAACGCGTTGTTACTGAAGTGGAGATGGAATGAAGCATTACTAAGGAGACGAAATGGGAAGAAATCACCGACAACTTGCTGTCTGGACAAACGGCAGATGATAGACCTGATTTAGTAGCACGAACGTTTAAGCTTAAAATCGCAGACAGTGTCGTAGCGGAGTGAATCGTTAGAGACTTCACTTTACTAGGTCCAACATCGAGTGACCAGTTTCTTTCTTTGCTGCCTTTCCCTTCCCTAACTCGAAAGCAGAGTCAGGTGTTCATGTATAGCTTTGTAGACTGGAGCGTGACGATACCGTCCTTCGAACCAGGCACCTTTTCCGCTCGAGACCAGTGCTCTAACCACTTTGTCAATCGGGCGACCGTATTTGAAGTATTAGAGAAACTGATTCACTTGTGTAGGCCAGGCATGCACACCATACGGCCCGCGACAAGTTTTGGAAATAAAAGTATAATTTTGGTTTTAATTTTTAAAATTTTGAATATCTTGGCTCCATAATTAACAACAATGGAGACTGCTCAAAAGAGATCAGAAGGAGACTGGCCATAGCAATGCAGAGGTTAAATAAAATGAAGAAACTATGGCATAACACCAGCAAATTAATAAAAGTAAAACTTCTGAGAACGTGCATCTTTCCGGTAGCAACATATGGATGTGAATCATGGACCATTACTCAAACATTAACGAAAAAAATCGAATCTTTCGAAGCAAAGTGTTACAGAAAAATTCTCAGAATATCGTGGACCAAGAAGAAGAAAAATATAGACATCATACACGACCTGAACATCGAGGAAAACTGGCTCATAAACCATGTCATGTCCCGGAAACTGAAATATTTTGGCTACTTTAAACGCCATAGTGGCTTAGAGAGAGCAGTGATGGAGGGTATGGTACCTGGAAGGCGAGGCAGGGGCCGACCAAGACGACGGTGGACACAGGACATTGAAGACACCTTGAACATGACAATGGAGGAGGCAGGAGGGCTGGCTAGAGATCGAGAGTCTTTCAGGCGGGCTGTGATGAGAGCGACGTTCTGCAAAGGACATGCTACATGATGATGATGAGTAGTTAAAAGTGAATCAGAGAGGGCGGACCGGATGCAAGGTAAGGTCTGAAGAGGATCTAGAACTGGCGCAAAGCGGACTGGCCGTCCGTCTACCGCAGTGACTCAACACAACATTCATCGAGTTGATGGCATCATTCGTGTGACCGTCGGGTAACACTGGATGAACTTTCTTCCATGTTGTCCATTAGTAAAGGCAGTGTCCAGAACATCATTAAAGACCTGGGTTATTCAAAAGTTTGTGCACGGTGGGTACCCAGAATGTTGACAGAAAGACATAAAGAAACAAGGAAAACCATAGCCATCAACCTCTAGCACCGTTACGAAACTGAAGGAGAAGAGTTTTTATCGAATATTGTGACAGGTGATGAGACTTGGGTTCATTTTTTTTAACCAGAATCCAAGAGGCAGTCAATGGAATGGCATCACACAACATCGCCGACAAGAAAGAAATTCAAATGTTCACCATCTGTTGGGAAAGTTATGGCCTCCGTGTTTTGGGATGAGAAGGGTGTGATTCTTCTCGACTTCTTGGAACAGGGAAACACGGTGAATGCAGACCGTTACATTGAAACTTTGAAGAAGCTTAGAGGTCGTCTTCGGCGACTTTACCCATTAAAAGATCAGAGAACTGCACTACCGTTGCACGATAATGCCACGCCACACACCGCTAAACGCACCATTGATGCGATTGCAGAATTTGGCTGGACATTATTACCACATCCCCCTTTGTGGTGAACTTCTAAATACAATATCTAAATTAGATCATAACAGTATAGTGCATAAAGTCAAAGATAGGATAGTACTAAAAATTTCGGCGAGAATCGTAGTCGTCACCTACGCCTTCAGCGTATTATTTGATAACGCATGGGCCGAACCAAAAAGGTACCCTATTTTTCAAATTCGTCCTTGAGACAAACGTACCACTTTTCCAAGTTCAAAAGAAATATTTGCCTAGAATACATTGTGGAAGGGAGGAGAACGGATAGATAACCCAACGCAAATCACGTCTCACATTGTTTCTAAAAATAAAACTAACTTGCTAGCTTTGCCCTTAGGCGGTTTTCAGAATACGAGGAAAACGTTAGAAAATGTGGACACTACGGTTATGAAAACACGCTTAGCTCTTATTGCGAATGACGTAATTCTAGACGTGTTACGAGAGACTCTCGTAATTAGCTTGAAAGTACATGGAAAAAGAATTGAACAGGAGGAAGTTTAAAAATAAACAACTAACATAGAAAAAAGATAGAATTTTGAACCAAGCCACTTAGCCCCATAAAAATCATATATTCGTGTACCTGAAGACTTGTTGACCAAGAATATGTTGTTAGTTATCTAAATAGTCCATTAAATAATCAAATATTGGTAATAATACATAGAGAATCGGAGATACTGTCAGGTCAAGTCATGTCTGCTTAGATTGGATAGCATATTTTGAGGGGGAAAATTAGGTCAAAGAAAGGCTAAGATAGTACGATGAAGTGGATTGGATGAAATTTGAAGGAAGCCGAAATATTATTGGCTAACCTAAATATACAAATCTAGTTGGTAATAGTAACACATAGTGGTTTGAGATATTTTTTTTAAGATAAAGTTTCATTCAATGAAAGAGATGCTTGGTCTCATTGGCCAAAGCCTTTTACTTTAACGAAATAGTAGGCTGCTCGCTGCCATTTTTTCGAAATATTCTGAGGAACAAGCAGCGATGAGCAGACTTGTGCTTTGTTTTAAACTAAATGACAACAGAAAGCAGTCTGAACAGAGGCAGTGATGAAAGTGTGCCATATTCTATTGCCTAATTCATCGTTACTTGTTTATATTTCCTTGATATGTGGTAAGATTGATTTTATTGACTTTTTAATTTAAAAGGGTTGTGTGAAAAAAAGAAAAGGCCATGTAAAAGATTGTAATTAAATGGTTCCATGGCAGACTTAGGCATAGCCTAGATGTTGCTCCATCATATAAGGGACTATCTAAGAAGTTTAAAACTACAGGACTATATATATATGATGGTCATACAGGAACATTACACCTATCTTATTGCATGGAAAAGATTACTGCAGGAATGACAGAGGCGTAGCATCCATTAGGGAAGAGAAAAGAAAACTGGTACAAATTGTTCCATCAAACTAAAGTGGAGAAGCAGGGTTGTCAGAGAGAGCTGACCATGTTCTTTTGTATTGAATGTATGTTTACATGTAAATTAGGAGGAATTAGTTTGATATTAAGACAGAACCATAACTTGCATTGACAGGGGTTCCTGCAGGCACTTGTCTGGTGCTGGTACTCGATGATAGAGAAATTCGGCATTATTTCTAAGAGTCTCTGGCACCTGCTGGTATTAAAGAAGTTCAAGACCAGAGGAGACTGATGTGTCTGGCCAAACCAACTACAACTGCTGTGATTCCAGGATCCAGATAAGTGCAATATCTGGCCTGGGACAACTTATCACGACTAAAGAAAAATCTTCTGTATAGACAAAAACGTTCCTCCAAAAGACTAACATAAACAATTCTAGTGAAACAAAAGAACGTTGGGATGATGTAAATCCCCACCCTGCCTCTCAATACCAGTAGTTAAATAGAGTGATTAACATCAACTTGAAAATTTGTAACAATGTACTATGGACATATTGTCTGTTGTATGTAAATATCTTTATATATATTTGTAAATATATCTATCCATCTAAATTGATTCTCATTGAACTGTAGTCCTGACCAAAAACAACTTTAGGCTCAGGACCAATAAAGTTTAACAAAAGAAATTTTAAATATAAAATTTAACAGCTGGAGTTAGTTGAGTTTATCATAGTAATTAGTATATGTTTGTATATGTTTTTGTATTGAGATTCTTAAACAACACTCTTACAATACCCTAGACACTTTATGTAGCTTTCAGTCACGCTAGTCAATAAAAATATAACTTAGAGTGAGATCGTAGGGTGGTAACAAGAAAGGTACTCTGTAACACAGCTGTCCATTGTTTACCTCAGAGACCTTCACAGTTGATCTCACTCAAGTACAACTATATGCACACCATTCTTCTTAACATCTAAACCCACCACACCCTTACAGTCCCGATCTTGCACCTTCTGACTTCCATGTGTTTGGACCACTGAAAGAAGATCTTCGCGGACATCATTTTGAGGACACCGAGACCCTTAAACGCGCCGTACGCCAGTGGTTTAGGAAAAAGGACACAAATTTTTACCGTGCGGGGATACATGCCCTTGTGAGAAGATGGACAAAAATTGTAACAAATAACGGAGACTACATTGAGAAATAAATTTTTGAAGTTGACTTGGAGCTACATTTCAATGTGAATTTTATCTGTTTTCCTGCCTATTGAATGAAATTAAAAATTACAAGGCATTACTTTTTGACCGTCCCTCGTACATGATGATGATAATTATGTGAAAGCCCCGTGTAGTTCCCTAATTAAATTATTACGGAATTGGTTATGACGTACTGGCTTGCAATGTAAAAAAAAAAAAAAAAAAGTTTAATACTGGTATTCTGTATGAATCGTTCTGAACACATGCATGACCTACATGCAATGAACAGTAGAGAGTGTAACACATGTAGAACGAGAGAATGAGAAAGCGAGCGACAGAGACTAAAAATGCTTGTGTGTTCTTTCTAAAGACAGAACACTGTGCCTTGTGTTTCGCGAAACATCAGTTGTTCTAACATAATACAACCTTCGGCGGCACTGAAACAAAACATTCTAAATTGGGACCTAAAATAAAAAAATATTTAAGCATCAACTTTAGCGGAAAAACTTAGTGACTGAAGATGATCGCGTTACTGTTTGATGCTTATCACTGGACGTTACTGACCAATGTAAGTTATGTGGTTATACTGGTCAACTTCCCAACCTTACACAGCGTTGAATCTACAGGTCATGTTGACATAGAGTGAAGGTGTAAAGTGTCAGTTACGCGAATGCTGGACTGTTCGGTGAAGTTGACAACTTATTAATGGTACATTCATACACTGGTTTGCAAGTCAATGATGTTTGAACTGCTGTTGACCATTTCATATGTTTAATAAGGTGACACACATTCCGACAGCACGGATACAGTCATAGGTACATGTTGACACAGTAAATCATTAGGTACTTGAATAGTAGGTGGCAACATCAGACATATTTCATGTAGCATATAAATACAACGGGCGATATAAGTCAAGCATTCACTGTACTGGTGGGCTATCGCCTCATACTTCAGCTGACTGAACGCGTCAGTGAAAATGAATATGTAAACATCAATAATGGTTCACTGATCGAACCTTTTCTTGGCTAAGTTTTCTTAAGCTGTACATTCATCGAAAGTTCATAGCAACCATGTTCAACCACAGTAATGGGTTTTCCATAATAGGAAGATCTCTGCATCATCGTCCGATAATAAGAGTTGTTTTCTTTTCTCTTGACAATGATCCGTTGTGGTAACTGGAATTCAAAATGGCTACCTCCTTGAGTTTCACTCACCCAGGAGGATAAATGATGAGCCGCAATTAATTCAAAATCTGAACATAAATGTTCTCAATGGGTTTCCATCCAGTTCTGAAATCTATAAGGTTGCTTCGTGAAAATACCTTAGAGCTGTTGGATAACCTGTCATCTTCATCAGCATTCAAACAATCCTAGCTGTACGAAGATAAGCTTGCCATCTAGGCCTAGCAAAACAGAGTTCATCAAAACGAAGGGTCTGGTATGTCCTTGATTTAGGAATAAACACAATATAGAACATTAGGAGAATCTCTGACCATATGATCTTGCAGAGACACTATCTCCTTCCTAAAAATCATTCACAGAGATCACTTTTCAACATTCCTAAAGGACCAGCCCAGAAACACACCGCCATGACATCGAGCAGTTTTCGTCGACACTCTCGACGCATGCGTAGAAAAGCCTAATCACCCCTAAGCGTCAGACCAAGAAATAGGCCGACATAAAAATACAAAAATATACGATATAAGACCGAATCTTCTTAAATAGACACGGAATACATATATGTCCGGGCCATAAACATTATAAGCAAGACCAATTTGTTTTCTGGCCATAACAAATGATAAATGACATAGACCTAGCATTCATACGCTAGATCGATATTCAAGAGAGATCACCCATACAACAAAAGTATAAATTAATCATGGGTAGTCTAACTTTGACCGAGAGAGCAATTCTTTTCATATCAAAAAGTCATACTGTTTCCTACGTTCCTTCCTACAGTAATCCGTGCGTCGCATAATTCCATACAAAAGAATATGTGCGCAACAGTGACGAACAGCATATTTTCAAGAAAGTGAACACTGAGAATGAGATAGTTACTAAAGTTAGTGTTCAAATTTCTAATGAAATGGCTGCGGGGGGAAATGCTTCACAGAAGGTGAATTTTCTTTTTAAAATGTATATTGATTGATGTATCAGAGTTATGTTCAGAAAAGAGGAGAGTATTTAAGAGCATCAATTTATCACGCATGACAGTACAAAGAAAGATAACTGACATTTCTACCAATCCAAGTGGCCAGTTAACGCAGAGTGAGTGAATTCTGCTACTATTCTTTAGCTACGGATGCAAGTACAGATATAAAAGACACCGCTCAACTACTTATTTTTATAAGAGGTACTGATAAGAACTTTCAAATTACTGAAGAGCTTGTTGGTATTTGCCTTGCACAACTGATGAAGTGTTGAATTGCGTGAAAGATAAGTTGGAACTTGATTTATCAAACTTGGTGGCCATTTGTACTCTGGTGCTCAAGCTATGTGCGGAAACATTTTGAGGCAATTAACTTGTACTCTTCTTGGGCAGTTTATCGATAGGCCAATAATCAAGCAACGCATCATCATACATCAGCAGGTTTTGTGTAGCAAAGTCTTCAAATTTGAGCATGTAATGTCAGTGGTTGTTTCCTTTGTGAACTACATCTGTTCTAGAGGACTCGAACACAGAACGTTTCGAAACTTTCTTGAAGAGGCAGACGTGGAGTACAGCAACTTACTGTACCATACTGAAGAGAGGTGGTTGAGAAAAGGACAGGTGCTCCATCGTTTCGTTGCTTTTAAGGAGGAGGTGGCAACATTCTTAAAAAGTGGATCAAAAATATTTCTGGAACCTGAAAATGAAACCTGGAATCAAGATCTTTTTTTTCCTGGGTGATATTACGCCACACTTGAATGATCTCAGCATTCAACTTGGGGGCGGGGGGGGCGGGGGAGGGGGTGGAGGGCACCGAGAAGGGGGGATTTCTTTTATTTCAAATGTGTGACGCAGTCAAACCTTTTAAAATGAAATTGAACCTTTGGGACCTAAGACGCGTCAACAGTGAGGAATGCAGTTAGCGACCCACAGCTAGACTGCTTGCGTCAGGGTTAGCGAACCAGAGCTGACCAAGACCCTACTCCACCTCCAAGTGGTGGTCCTGGAAACAGGCTGCATCACTGCAGTCTGGCTGAGTGAGTAAGGATCGAAGAGGGAAGGCTAACCCGGTCCCAAAAAGGCCGTGCTGAAGTCGGATGTGTCGGCCGAAAGGCGCAAATATCGCAGCTTCGCTGTAAACGGACACAACGCAACCAACGTCCTTTTCAGGATGAACGAAGAAGAAGAAGAACCTTTTCATAATTCGCATGATATCAGTTTAAAATTGTACCCCTACGCGGGAAATATTCGCGTGGACACAGGTAATATCACCTCTATAATAATTTTGTTAAGTTCTTCTTCTTCGTCTTTTTCTTCTTCTTCTTCTTCTGCTGCTTCTTCTTCTTCGTTCACCCTCAGACGTCAACTTGACTATGTTCAAAGAAAGCAGTGGTCAGCCTGAGGCTGTTGCTATCTCCGTACATTTTTTTTCCAGGAATGATCCTGGTGATAGCCAGCCCAATGCGCTTTCTCTGTTCCTCGTATGTTTGGGCACCTTTGAAGTCATTTTATCGGTGTCATTCAGCAGTCATTTTATCGGTGCCACATTTACACTCATCAGTAGTTCCTATCTTTAGCATTTTCTAAATGAAACATCCTGAAACAATGAACCATTCCTGCCACCTTTTAGCGAAAATACGGAAAAGGCGATCATCGCACCGTGACAGCTAAATTGAACACCAATTAAAATAACACACATACCTTTCAACTTGTTTTTTTTCATGGAGCATTGACAATAAGTCATGATAAATTTGACTACAAAGATCCAATGAAGTTGAAATGGAATCAAATCACCACAGGAGAATTAGTGCCGTCATTGGGACATTTAATAAAAAGAGCACAACATAGATATTTCCCCATTGCATTTTGACGGGTAACTTACTCGTAAAATATAAAAATGTGGAGTCCGACAAGGTTTTCTTCCCATCTATAAATATGCAAACATAAACATGAAACTATAAAACCTACACAGTATATTCATAACAAAAAAAAAAGACAAGTATACATATTTTTTTTTTTCAGAGATCGATAATACTTCACAAGTATGAAAATAAAATTGGCTGGTGATGAGGATGATGGGGGGTGGGGGAGATCTGACGAGAGGAGAAAACAAAGCTAATTAACTGATACAGCTGAACGTTACTCCGGCACGCTCCACAACATCAAAAGGGTGCTCGCTTGAGTGGAGTTGTCACCTGTTACACTAATGGATCAGATTCACATTGCGTCTCTGGGCATTGAAATAACTTCGACTCTAGGGTCCAGAGTCAAACCACCTACGCTTTTCTCTCAAATTTGGGAAACCTGATTTTTTTTTTTTTTTTTTTTGAGTGTGAGGTCGGTATTCAGGTCTTCAAAATCGATACACTTTATTCTGTTAATATTGTAAAATATCTTATGCAGTGGCATACTAATGGGGTGCGAGGGGTGGTTTGCTCCAGGTTGCAGCCTGAAAAGGGGCGCTATTGGGCACTATTATACTAGTATTTACTGTTAAAAACAGAACGATATAGTGGATCTGGACTCCTGATTTTATGCTATATGACTATTACAACCTATAGTCGGAGTCGGACTTCTTAAATTTCCGGAGTCAAAGTCGGACAGTTTGTTTGGCCGAGTCGGCAACCTTGATTAAAAATATACTTGTAGTGTATTTCTCTATGGAGGGGGGGGGGGGGGGGGGGGGGGGGGGGGGGGGGGGGGGGGGGGGGGGAAGAGAGCAAAGATAGGATTCGCCCAGTGTGCCAAATACTTTAAGTACGTCCCAGCTCTTATGAACGGACAAATAGTATGAATATGCGGTCCGATAATGCTGACTCTCTGGTACTTCCGAATTATATATATATATATATATATATATATATATATATCTATATATATATATATATATATATATATATATAAATAAATATATATATATATATATATATATATATATATATTTATTTATATATTTATTTATATATTTATTTATATATCATAATTTCCGCCGTAAGTACTTGGTCGGTCGGTCGGTCTGTCACACTTTGCACACCGTCATTTGCGCACTTTTTTTTTATTTTCGAGAGAGTGCATTAACTTTCAACCACCGCTAAGGGGGTGCAACTGCGGTTGAAAGTTAGACAATAATTGTATTGTTTCCCCTTATATGTACTTTCGCAAAAATAGAAAAAAAAATGCGCAAATGAAGGTGTGCATGAACAGTTTGATTATGTAAAGAATCCAACAAAACGATTGATAAACAGTACATGAACTGGAGTTTCATCAAACTTCAAACGTTGTTCTCAGAGGCAGTAAGTCGACCAAGGCTTTTCAGAGGCGTTAAGTCGACCAGGGCAAGATTTTAAAAGATGCACGAACAATTACGAGACATGCTGTCATAAAAGAAATGTTAGTTATTTAGTCAGTTTACGGTCCATTAGACCATTATCACTGCTCTACATGTCATTTAGGTAAGGTTACTCCATGTCTTAATATTTAATACATCCATATAATTTTCACTACAAATATCTAATGACGGTCGCCTGCAATGAAATGACTACAGTAGTGATAATAAGTCTGTAATACAAGTTACAGAAACAACACACTATAATTAATAACCTGTCAATGTTGACGGGTTATTGCTAATATATATATATATATATATATATATATATATATATATATATATCTATATATATATATATATATATATATATATATATATATATATTTATATATATATATATATATATATATATATATATATATGTTGTTGTTGTTGTTGTTTTGAAAAGGTGATGGGTGGAGAGCGGGCACGTAACAGCTGACAATTATTGTCTCTTCTCGTTCCATCTTGGTCTACCCTATTCAACCTGAAAATTGGTTATAATTGGGGTATTTAGTGTCATTTTTTTTCACTAATTTTGTATTAAATTTAAATAACTATTGTCTGTTGCAGTTGCTGGTTTTAATTTATATTAGTATTTTTCATTTTATTTTCAGTTTTGTATTGTATATAGATAACTATTGTCCTTTGCACTTGGTTTTAATTTGTATTAGTATTTGTTCTTTTTTGAGTTGGTGTTGTTTTTGTTTTTTTTTAACCTCGTTGTCTTTCCTTGACCTATGAGTAGTTAGTAAGTTAGCTAATTTGTCTGTTTTTTTTAATGGGGGGGGGGGGGGGGGGGGGCGGGTGGATGGTTTGTTACTTTTTGTTGCTTAATTTCTAATTTTCTAATTGGTTGAATGTCTTTTCTGAAGTATTATTTTTGTTATTGTCGTTAATATTGTCATTGTTACTAACCTTATATGTTTTCCTTTGTTTTATGTATATATCGTTTAAGTATTGATTGGGCTTCCCATGGGGCATCTATACTTAAAACCTTATCCCCTTTCATGTCTATATTGTCTATACAGTAAGTTTTTAATTTAAGCCTTTGTTGTTCGTACTTTTTACAGTGGATCAGGTAGTGGTCTATGTCATTTTCTTCCTGACATTCTTGGCAATGTGGTTCCTCTATCATAAAGTACGCTGCACCGAGACGGAGACGCCACAGCTTTTTGTTCGACGGTACCTTTAATTCTTCTCTGACCTGGCACCTCCTTGTTGGTTCTTTTAGAAGTTTGAATGCGTATCTGCCTTTACTACTGTACTTCCATGTTGTTTTCCATTCCTCGTTTATGGTTAGCTTCACTTGGCTCTTAATCTCCGATATTCGAAGTCCTGCACTTATATTGTTTTTACTTATTCTTCCATATTTGGCAGACTGGTCTGCCATCTCGTTACCAGCTATACCTATGTGTGCTGGAACCCACACTAGCCTCACCCATATATACGCACACATATATATGTGTGTGTGTGTATATATATATATATATGTATATATATATATATATATATATATATATATATATATATATATATATATATGTATAGATATATATATATATATATATATATATATATATATATATATATATATATATATATATATATATAAGGACCCCGTTACACATCCATTGAGGCATATTGGAAATATGGTTTTAGGCCCATATTTTCTTGACCATTGACCCCGAAGCCGTTTGCAGCATAAAAAAATCCAGCCTACAAATGCGGCAAAGAACAGTATGAAGAAAGCAACACACTACCCCCCTCCCCCCCCCCCCCCCCTTTTTTTTTTTTTCCCCCCCCCCCCCCCCCCCCTCCTCAGTGTCAGAAAAGATTTCGCGTGCGTCCGTGTTCACCATTCAGCGTCCGCTTCGCTAATTAACAGTCAAGACTGCATATTTTACATACTACCTTTGCAGGACAAAATGTCGGTGTCAACGGGTTTTGTCCGTTGCTTCCAAAATCCGTACATAAGAGATCCGTTCATGCGAGCTTTTACAGTAATTGCTGAATGCCGCATCACTATTTGTTTACTTTATGACAGTTTCATGTTTGAATGACTAACCTCTTTTCTTCAGTCCTTAAGGGCATTTTAAGTCAAAACAGCAGAAACATGAAAATTGGGATTTGTCTATACTCGTATAATTTATATTCCCCTGAATCTCAATCTGTGAAAATTATTTGTCAGAACACATTCTAAGTATGTATATTTTGATTTTGTAAATAGTATTTTCTTCAGAAATGATGCTTTTCCTATGAAGACAATCTATGTTTACTCAGAACCTTGTTTTACGCTACTAATGTTCTTATAACTTCTGCATTATTTTGTAAATCAATATCAGATGTAGCACAAATACTTTCCATAGGATAATAAAACTTTTATCAGATCCGATTTTTGAAATCTTATCAACATTTTGATTTATTGCAAATAATGTTGTAAAATTTTGAAAAAATGGTGATTATTTATAGATACAAACTTTAAAATTTATATATCTCAAAATCTACTTATGGAATCAAATATCCAATCTAACAAAAGTTTTAAAATATAATGATAAACATTATGTTTAAATTAGCTAGTGATAGATTAATAAATAAAATAGCCTAAGGAAATTAAAGTGGAACAATATAATCCAATATGGCGGCCGTTTCCATGACAACCAATGATGTAATAAAATCAAACTCTTCATTATGCGTATCTAGGATTGATGTAGGTTAAGTCTGTGCATTTTCACTGAAATCCTGTGATTAATAAAGAAAATAGCATTTCAGTGTAGCTCCTCCAGTAGCATCAGATCTCAGCAGCAGTTAATCACTATGCACCAAAGCTCTCAATGTCCTATTGCAGCTGTGGTTTCTGTAGCGTTTAGCTTCGCATGTTGAGGTTGCTAGCCCAAGAACACCCAGATCTTACGTGTTCATGTCTTACAATATGTTTGAACGGGCCTGTTCTTTCTGTGTTTTCTTAGAGGCCCCAGGGGAATCGTGCGAAGCATAATAAAATTGATAACATTGGGAAGAAACAAACTTATTCCTGACAACTCATCTGTAGGAGATCACTCATGTGGAACATATGTCAGCAACTAGACAAGCACCAGTGGAATAAGATACGAGATATATAACACTGGTATAGGACACATATTGAGGAAACCTAATGACAGAATTACGACGCAGTCCGTGTTCTGGAATCCAAAGGGCAAAATAGGTAGAGGGAGAAGAAAGAACACATGAAGACGAAAACTGGAGACATACATGAAAGGGGATGAAGAAAACATGGACAGACATTGAGCTGATGGCACGGGACAAGAAGACGTGGCATAAGTTAGTTGAAGGCGTATGCTCCTTGAGGTGCTCAAATACGATGCCCTGAACTCGTGTAAGCGTTTCGTTGTTACATAATTGTGTGACTGAAAGGAGTCATAAGGAGTCTGTTTTCTAAAGCTGTGCTGCCATACTCGTTATAGAGAGCTGGCTAAAGCTTACTCATTGTGGCACATACGGGTATAGTCGCATAGTGCCTTTGCCTTTCTTTTTCATTCCCCCACGACACCCTGGCACTTGCCTAGTTCTTGTCATCAATTCCACACTGATGACCTTTTTTAGAACCAGTTCAGAGCTTCTATTCTACGCAAGCACCCATTTATGAAATTCTGTAACTATTAATCCCAATTTTAGCATGTGACAGAATAACCTCGAACGTCATATTTACATATATATATATATATATTCTTCTTCTTCTTCCGTCCTTAGCCAACGACCGTCAAAGCAGTCAGTGGCCATTACGCCTAGTCGCGTCTCAGGGCAACAGCAGATTGGTTTTCTTTGCCATTGTTTCCCATCACGCCTAATGGCGTCTTTAGGGCAACGGCAAATCAATCCATTTGCTGTTGTTTCCGTAATCAAAGTGACTGGCAAACGGGTGATCAGCCCGTTTTATATATATGTGTATGTGTGTATATATATATATATATATATATATATATATATATATATATATATATAGATATATATATATATATATATATATATATATATATATATATATATATATATATGATAGGGTGGGCGAGATGATAATGATGATTATATTGTGATATTTGATCTCTCTCTTTTCACACTCGCACCGACCCGAACAACAATAAAACTCTTGATTCTAGAGGCAGGGGCTGTATTTATTTTTATAACCCATTCAGTGACTCGACAAACATTAAACAAATAAACCAACGAACATAACAAAACAAAACACCCAGCATGTGCCCGATTGCTAGTCTGAAGAAACAAACAAAGCAACGGCTGGTTAAAATCATAGTTAAATAATGATACTCTCATCCTTCCACGCCACCTGACACCCTCAACTATCACACACGCACACACTCATGCGTGTCGTCCAGTGCGACTAGTATGGTGTTGTGCATGAGGCTGGCAACCTCACCATGTAACACAGATTGCTACCGAAAACACTACTGCAAGAGCACACACTCAGCTATCACACACACACACACTCATGCATGTCGTCCAATGAGACTAGTATGGTGTTGTGCATGAGGCTGGCAACCTCACCGTGTAACACAGATTGCTACCAAAACTACTACTGCACGAGCATCTGAATGCTTCATACGGATGAAACCACACTGGTGGCCCCATGCTCCCTCAGGAGCGGAGAAGAGAAATATATATCTCCAAGTGAGCCCACGTGCTCTCACAAACCATTCTTCACATAACCATAATTAAATAATAATAAAATGGACATAAAATAATATTCTTCAACTACATGTACATCAAATACTCTCAGTAATAAGAGTTAACCACCACCTCGAACTGATCCATCTCAATATTCGTCACTGCCCTCTGAACATGTCGTAAGTGGTGACTGGTGCGCCTGGTAACAAGCGTGTCGTATATGACCCCTGATGAGACTGAGAACTCATCACATGAAACACATCGTTACCGTCACCGAAACAACCACAGCAATAGCATCAAAATGCTTATTGTGGGCCTGTAATGGGCACCAGCTGCATTGGTGTTTCCATGCCCCGCCGGGAGCAAACAGAGAAACACCTGTCTCAACGTGCCTTACGCCTTACGCACGCTCTCTAGAAATCTAAATATATATTCTCACCTCAAAGTAACCCACCAAAGATAAACAGCAGGCTATTGATAAGTAGGCTATCGTGAAATACACTTAAATGCTCTTACATAAAGAATAAAATATAATTATTCTCGACTTAAACAAAACTGGAACTAAATACACAACGTGTCACATGGCGTAACATTTACCACGCGGGGCGTGTTATTCAGACTCGCTGGCGCCGCTTTTTATACAGTCCTCGCCACGTGGGTGCCATCTTGCTATTGTTAATCTTATCTAAATTCCAGTGAAATAGCTTCATACTATATCTGCCTTTCTGATGAATGAAATAACCGCTCTTAAACTTTCACATCTATCTATCTATCTTTCTTTCTCATTAAACATTAAAATAGCCACATCGATATACTTTCAGAATTATAGAAAACTAATTCCAATTTAAATTAACTCACGTGCTCAAGGCATTTACAGCTTGGCTCTGTGTGTCTTACTTCGTCTGTTCTCTCTGGGCGGCTGTGGCAAAGTAGGCCCGCTTGCCGGCCGCTATCTCTTTTATAAGCCCAGGTCGAATCACTCAATTTACTGCGCGCTAGGCGTATTGATTTGGCCGCATACCTAACACTCACTATATTTACTTTAGAAGGGCCGACAACAGCAATATACACAACTATTTCTAGAGCAAAAACACCACTATCAAATATAACACACAACTATGCACCAAAACTAATTTCTAGGCGTTATTACGGCCTTTTCATCAATCTTGAAGAATTTACATCCCAGAATGCTTCGCGCACATCGAAAATATGGGCGATAAATATGCCAAAACAGGAAGGAGGCGGGCGTCACCTTTTCGGCCTTATCACATATCTCCCTCCTGATTTTGTTGTCGTTCCGACAACATCACTACCTCTGGCGCTTCACTTGTAACCTCTCAGATCGTTGATGCTGCGCAGGACTCTATCTGAGCGGCGATGCTTTGGGCTGAGCTTCTGGAATAGGTACAACCCGGCTGGGGACCCTCTTGGTCGTCATGTTCCTACGTTGACGGACTGGCAGTTTCTGTGGTCTAGAAGACTCGCTCACCTGTGCCGCGTCGCTGTCTGCCCGTGACTTCTGCCTGTCAGTGCTTGCAGCTGTCGACTTTGAAGGGGGATTGCTCCTGACGGGTTTTACACCCCTTTTATGTGAACAGTGGCTTACGTTCCCCACAACCTGCTTTTGATGAGTCTCCTCTGCTGAACCTTGATTTGCACTCCCTCCTATCTGCTTAGGATGGGTTTCCTCCCCTAGACGAAGGCCAATTCTCTCGGCGCCCTTAGTGTGACTGTTGTCGTGGCCATCTCTTGGCTTGCGCCCTAAAGGCAACCTGGTTGTGACAGTCCGTCTAGGGAAAGAGCTCCTTGAGGGACAGGCGGCTATCAAATGTTCTGGGGATTTGCATCCAAAACATCTCTTCGGAAGCGGGCCTTGAGGGCACTTGGCTGCCATGTGGTCTGACAGGTCTCCACAATTGTAGCATCTTATCTTTCTGGGCTTCCTCTGTGCCATGGGTCGCTTCCTGTTGCCCTTACACTCTTGACCGCCAATACCGCATACAATGACTGCTTCCATGCCCTGGACCGATGGTTTGCTGTCAAATTCTACTCGTTCATTCTTCGCCAGACTCCGGAATCCCTTTCTGTAGATCTTGGTCTGATGTACGAATACTTCAATACCTCCATCATCTGGCGTGATGAACCCCCATCCCCTGTGGACACTATACCACTTGCACATCCCTTTTCGCCTTGTCGGTGCCACTGCGTTTATTGGTGCTGTCAGCTCACAGCTTTCCTTGACGACAGCCTGACTCTCACATACAAGAAGGGCTAGTTGCGGTTCCTGCGGACACACCTCCTCGTCTTGCGTTGGCTGTTGCCGCGGCTGGCATGGTGCTCTCTTTCTCTGCACCTCCTCTTGTGCTGGCGAACTGGACTGTGACATCTGTGCTAGCTGGGCCTTTAGGAGAGATAATTCTGCTTTAAGTGCCTCCTTTTCATTCTGATCTTCTGCACTTGCTATCTGCACCAGTGTCTCTGGCTTCTTGACTTCACAGAAAACAGCACATTCCCTAGGCCCCTGACTCCCGGCCTGGAAATTCCTGGTCGTCTCACTGACTGGTGGTTGCTCGCTGTAGGCTCTTTCTATTATCTTGAGTAACTGCTCAGAGCTGGCCTTGGCTCCGCCATGTATCCGTAATTCTCTAGATACCCATGGTGTAACGTTGTTCCAGATCATGTCTAGCTTGTCTTCTGCCCAAAAAGGCGCCACCTTCCACGCGGCTTCCACATCTTCCACAAACTCTTGCCAAGTGGGACTCCCCTCTCCACTAAATAACCTTATCTCTGGCCCCTTCACGTACACTACCTTCACAGGCGCATTAGCCATCTTGCTGCAAGAATGCACTGCTGGGTGTTTACAATATTATATTTGCTCGTTTGCTATTTGCTCGGTGTCACTGTCTGCCTGATCCTGCCGACGACGCCAATTGTGATAGGGTGGGCGAGATGATGATGATGATTATATTGTGATATTTGATCTCTCTCTTTTCACACTCGCACCGACCCGAACAACAATAAAAGTCTTGATTCTAGAGGCAGGGGCTGTATTTATTTTTACAACCCATTCAGTGACTCAACAAACATTAAACAAATAAACCAACGAACATAACAAAACAAAGCACCCAGCATGTGCCCGATTGCTAGTCTGAAGAAACAAACAAAGCAACGGCTGGTTAAAATCATAGTTAAATAATGATACTCTCATCCTTCCACGCCACCTGACACCCTCAACTATCACACACGCACACACTCATGCGTGTCGTCCAGTGCGACTAGTATGGTGTTGTGCATGAGGCTGGCAACCTCACCATGTAACACAGATTGCTACCGAAACCACTACTGCAAGGGCACACTCTCAGCTATCACACACACACACACACACTCATGCATGTCGTCCAATGAGACTAGTATGGTGTTGTGCATGAGGCTGGCAACCTCACCGTGTAACACAGATTGCTACCAAAACTACTACTGCACGAGCATCTGAATGCTTCATACGGATGAAACCACACTGGTGGCCCCATGCTCCCTCAGGAGCGGAGAAGAGAAATATATATCTCCAAGTGAGCCCACGTGCTCTCACAAACCATTCTTCACATAACCATAATTAAATAATAATAAAAAGGACATAAAATATTATTCTTCAACTACATGTACATCAAATACTCTCAGTAATAAGAGTAAACCACCACCTCGAACTGATCCATCTCAATATTCGTCACTGCCCTCTGAACATGTCGTAAGTGGCGACTGGTGCGCCTGGTAACAAGCGTGTCGTATATGACCCCTGATGAGACTGAGAACTCATCACATGAAACACATCGTTACCGTCACCGAAACAACCACAGCAATAGCATCAAAATGCTTATTGTGGGCCTGTAATGGGCACCAGCTGCATTGGTGTTTCCATGCCCCGCCGGGAGCAAACAGAGAAACACCTGTCTCAACGTGCCTTACGCCTTACGCACGCTCTCTAGAAATCTAAATATATATTCTCACCTCAAAGTAACCCACCAAAGATAAACAGCAGGCTATTGATAAGTAGGCTATCGTGAAATACACTTAAATGCTCTTACATAAAGAATAAAATATAATTATTCTCGACTTAAACAAAACTGGAACTAAATACACAACGTGTCACATGGCGTAACATTTACCACGCGGGGCGTGTTATTCAGACTCGCTGGCGCCGCTTTTTGTACAGTCCTCGCCACGTGGGTGCCATCTTGCTATTGTTAATCTTATCTAAATTCCAGTGAAATAGCTTCATACTATATCTGCCTTTCTGATGAATGAAATAACCGCTCTTAAACTTTCACATCTATCTATCTATCTTTCTTTCTCATTAAACATTAAAATAGCCACATCGATATACTTTCAGAATTATAGAAAACTAATTCTAATTTAAATTAACTCACGTGCTCAAGGCATTTACAGCTTGGCTCTGTGTGTCTTACTTCGTCTGTTCTCTCTGGGCGGCTGTGGCAAAGTAGGCCCGCTTGCCGGCCGCTACCTCTTTTATAAGCCCAGGTCGAATCACTCAATTTACTGCGCGCTAGGCGTATTGATTTGGCCGCATACCTAACACTCATTATATTTACTTTAGAAGGGCCGACAACAGCAATATACACAACTATTTCTAGAGCAAAAACACCACTATCAAATATAACACACAACTATGCACCAAAACTAATTTCTAGGCGTTATTATGGCCTTTTCATCAATCTTGAAGAATTTACATCCCAGAATGCTTCGCGCACATCGAAAATATGGGCGATAAATATGCCAAAACAGGAAGGGGGCCGGCGTCTCCTTTTCGGCCCCATCACACACACACACACACACATATATATATATATATATATATATATATATATATATATATATATATATATATATATATATATATATATATATATAGTGCCGAATTTACATATGGACTGTGCGGGCTGCAGTACAGGGCCCCATAATCTAGGAGGCCCTCTGTATACTGCTAAAAAAATTAAAAAATTCACCATTAATTTTATTCCATTTGAAATGATAAAAATCAGAGGTGTACCTAAGTCAAGAATGTGTAAGCACAAATCCAAAATTCAGGAATACATAAATGGAAGTGACCAAAGCACACATTCTTGATTCCACTATATAGGCATAGTTGCTAGTAACATTAAACACGAATGACTGGATAACAGTTACACAAATACGCACTTTCTGTTAAGTAAAGTTTATGGAGGCTTTAACCCTTTGCTTTTCAATTTAGCCAAAAGGAGAAATTGCGGCAATTTCTTGCCAGCTTCGCCAAAATGCGAATCTATTATAGACCTAAGTTAAATTCCGAAATAAAAATATTATGAACATCAGTAGAGCCTAGAGTAATGTTCCGTGCATTTTGAAATCAAGTGAGGATTCTTTTATACCATTGTGAATCACAATAATATTTAATTTTGACTTCTAGTGTTAAAAATAATGAGTAAGCGATATGAAAGTGGTGCTAGTAAACGAAAGCGACAAAAATAACAGAAGAAAGTACTGAAACATTTAAAGCCAATCACGTCATATGGCTTTGTACAGCTGGCAGAAACCGCCCTGCATAACCTCTCAGATACAGAACATTCATGTTTACAAACAGAAGAAAATAAAATAGAAAACACTGAGCATTCTAGGTAGACTGATGAACAACCAGTTTATATACAGAACACAGCCTCTCAAGAACTTCAAGGAGAACTGTTGTCAGTAACTACCACTACAAATACGGAAACTTCTGGAGAAAGTGACAATGAAGTGAGAAGACCTATAGCCAAAGAATTAACACAAGGCGCTGAAGGAACATCCCACCAGATAGTTACATTAAAAGAAGCAGTCCAAGGTCATTACCATCTTAAAGACTATGAACAAGCAAATAAGCTCAGCGAAAACCCTAGAAATGCAGACACACAAATACCAACTGTTCATGCTACTAGTGATTTCAGAGATAATAATGACGTAGATTTATGGACGACATTGAATAACGAGGAAATATCATTCTGGATTGCAAAAGGCCCATCGGAATGTCAGCACCGGGATCAGCCTTTTCCCAATTCGAAGTGAACATACAAAAACCAAGCCCAGTTCTGTTCAAAGAATGTATTCCATTCCACTAAAGTAAATGGAGAAACCTACCCTAGAGAATGGTTAGTGTATTCTCCCACAAAAGAAAAGTCTACTGTTTTGTGTGCAAACTTTTCTCTAACCAAATTACCTCAACTACAGCTTTAGCCTCTACTGGATTCGATGATTGGCATCACGCTTATCGTGTTCAAACCCACGAAAACTCTAAAAATCATATGAACTCCATGCTAACATACTTAACATGAAAGTGTGGTCAAAAGTTAACATTAAAACTCGAAGAGCAAATCAAAGCAGAGCAGGATTACTGGCGGCACGTACTTCAGCGAGTTATTGAAGTGATCTCCCTTTTGGCAGAACGTGGCTTGGCATTTAGAGGAGATGATGAAACATTTGGTTCTCCCAACAATGGTAACTTTCTTGGATTGCTTGAATTAATTGCCAAATTTGACCCCTTCCAGCGTGCTCACAAAAATCAGTATGGAAGTAAAGGCTGTAGTCAGCCATCGTACTTATCCAAAACCATATGTGAAGAGGTTATCCAGTTGATGGCTAATAAAGTTCGAGAAGCAATACTTAGCGGCATCAAACAAGCAGGTTATTTTAGTTTATCAGTTGATTAAACCCCTGATGTTTCTCATGTTGATCAACTTACTCTTATTGTTAGATATGTTTCTCCTATTGATGGATTACCAGTTGAACGCTTTCTGAGGTTTTTTGAACTGAAAGATCACATCGGAGAAAGTATGGCTGAGCTGATACTGAACTACTTCAGTGAACTTGAAATTGATTTCAGTAAATGTAGAGGACAATCATATGACAATGCAGCTAGTATGGCTGGAAAGTTTAACGGCGTTCAACAAAAAATTCTGGAAATGAACAAGTTTGCAAAGTTTATTCCATGCGCTGGACATTCCCCTAAATCTAGTTGGACGAACTGCAGTTGACTCGTGCCTGGATGCAGTGAATTTTTTTGGTACAATAAATGAGCTTTATTGTTTTTTTCTCAGCTTCTACAAAAAGATGGTCAGTGCTTAAAAGTTTCTTGCCTCCAGAGTCAAAAGTTTCTAAGCATTTATCAGACACAAGATGGGAGGCTCACGCCAAAGCTAATGCAGCTATTAGCGAAAGTTATGCTAACATTGTTGAAGCCCTCAGTCATATTTACTGTGATGAAACGGAAAAAGGAGATACTAGACGAATTCATTTTCATGCTTCACTTTTGGACACATTTGCTAAACCAATTTCATAAAGTTAGTGTGATAAACGAGCGCAAAGGCCTTATTGCTCTATCTTTTCCTACATCTTTCGTATTGTATTTTCTCCGACATTTGCTCTTTCATGCAACATTTGCGATCCATATTTGCTATTTCATCGTTGTGATTACTCGCAACCGGTATCTAGAGAACCACATTTGCTCTTTCATCGGGGGAAATAAAATCCTTTGATTGAGTCCACATGCCCGACATTATCGTTTGAAGCCCACATTGCATCGTGATAAATCAGGTAAAAACACATATGGTCATCCGAATCAAACATGGGCATGCGGTAATTTCTGTGACACCACATTGGACGTCCAGATTGGCCAGGTGACTTCCAGAAATATATAATACCGCATAATCTACTAGAGTGTAGAAGTCCAGTTTTTTACCTTGTGAGGAAGAGATTAAACCCAAAAACGCATAGCCTAATACACGTGTTTATTCAGAGTGGATGATAATTCAGTTCTGTGATTAATTGTGTTCTTAAAGGATTTTGCGAAGGGAAAAGAAGGTTAGTAGATCTTATACTTATTAATACATTTTCTTATTTTTGTTTATTTTAACCTCACAGCTAAAATGTGCGAAAGATAAAGTTTCAAATAATTCTTGGCATAACTGATTAATAAAATCAGAAGATTTTCCTAGAAGATGATAGGATGATAGGAGGTAATTAATAGTTCATATTTCACCTTTATCATCATCACAGTCTCCCATGCGCACACACTCTCATGCACAAGATATTTAACATCATTAGAATTGAACTCAGAGAGAGAGAGAGAGAGAGATGAATAATGAGCAATAGTTTAAATGCAAGTCAACCAGTGATGTTAAATGTGAAAAACTTACGAAGACTTTTGTGTGTCTTCAGTTCATCAGAAGTCTGAGTCTACACGCAACGTGTCTGACGTCTAACCAGAAATAAGTTATCAAAAACGGACATTTGGCTAGCAGAATTCGCCATAGGACATCTTTCATTCCTCAATTAAAAAGGAATATTGTCTCACCCACAAGTCATAAGGTGGACGCAGCATTTTTCGTCACCATATACTGCTTGCTCACAAGTTCAATACATCGTTATCACAAGTTCAATACAGAGTCATCATAAATTCAACTCACTCGAAAGATCATTATTATCTGAAGTCAAGCAAAAGAGCTCAAAAGAGGAATCGCATATTTATACCACGTGCAACACACTCTTAAGCGCATTTTATGAAGCAGACTCGAAAGTATATGAATCACGACTACATACGCAAGATTATGAGTCTACATATCACTAACATTTCGTGAAGATATCCAGTCTGACCAGTACCCTCGGGAGATTAGACAACAGACCTTTTGTTCATATGACAGCTATTAACTGTTGATCAACACTACAGAGATATACTCAAACAGTGAAGGAATATACATAGATATCTCGTCAGCGTTCTCCGTACGACAACAGTATTCATCAGAACGTCCTCAGCTTAGAGATGCCCCACTCGACATAACGTATAACAACTTGGGACATTTTATGCATACATGTGAATCCTCATATCTAGGAGAAGCATTTAGAGACACATGGACTGTGTAGAGTACTCACCATTTTGGTAACACGTATCATATCACATCATCATTTCACTTTACACCAGTTCATTCTTAATTAACTATTACTTAATTAACTGTAATTTTATTATCTCATCTGTGTGTTTTGTGTGAATCATCTTTCACCATCATCACGTTCTAACCATTACTAACCCTATATGTGTGGATATTTCATTAATAAACCCAACGATCGGTTGATCATTATCAAGAGTTTGTTAATGTATCACTCGTGCTGTCGGTGTTACATATTCACCTATAGGAACCTTTCTCTACTCAGATGAGGTTGGGGGCTTTTTCTTTACGGGATCTAAGGGCAGAAGCTAAGGTCGTGGGGAAACAGAACCCTTTCCATAATTAATTAGAAAACACTGTCTAGTGGAAAGCATTCGCATTCCTGTCTTCTTGTCCCTATCTCGAATAGGTCTTTATTCTTTCTTAACGAGCCAATTTCTAGAGACCTTATATCTATATCTCATAGACTATTCCTGGCAAAAATTACTGTAGTAGTTGCCCCAGTGACTCACCACACGACAATTGTGGACTCGTCTTGGGATTAGTGAACCCGGACTTAGAAGGGTGATAAATCACATTTTCATCCCTGCTATACAGTTGCGATAATTGCAAAATTTGTTGGCATTTTGAGGGATTACCTTCTAGACTGACTCTTACTTGTGGTAAAGTGGGATATTATAAATATTTATAGGGGACTTAGTGTACTGACTGAGATCAGCTGTGAAGGTATCTGTATCTAATAAGTGTAGTGTATTACAGATGACCTTACTTGCTACCACATATTTATACCTCAGTCAGAATTATTCTGGAATATTGTGATGACTACGTTGAATGTCTAGGGTTTTGTAAATGATGAAGTGTAAGTCACAACAATAACAGACAGATAAACAATTTAATTTATTCCACCACACTTGACAACAGTTTGACACTCACATACATATAACACTCTATGAGACTATCTTAAATGAGTCACTGGTAAATTTTCAAATATCAATATGTATTAAGTACTTTTCATTAATATATATGTGTCCTGATTCAAAAACAAAGTGAACCAGGAATCACAATCAATTTTAATTACAAGTTATATGTACAGAATTTATCAATATGAATCTTGTAGTGACATATTTTATTAATATTATCTTATGTGTGTCAGTTGTGTAGTGGTACTATGAGGTAATACTGGTTTTGTTTTCAAGCTATGTTGGTATTTGTCATCATGACTTCAAGTGTTTGTTTCTGTTGGAACTAGTATTGGAGATGTTCTCAGTTCCTGGCATTAAAACAATTAATTTCCCCTCTTATTTTTATACAATGTCAGTTTAAGATGGGGTTACATAATGTTGAGCTCCGCTGGCCACATAGGCTTATCTTTCGTGATGTCGGCAGGAAAAGACTCCTCTGCTCGATTGCTCCCCTGTGTTCTGGAGACACCTCACTGTTTGCTATATGGACCAAGGAGTATGCTGTCCGCCTCTGGATTCAGCACAGCTCTGACCAGGTGCTGCTTCAATAACTTTTGGACCACGGTCCCTGAAACAAGAAGGTTGTACCTCCTACTTCATAACTAGTTGATAATCCATTTACAAACTGAACACAATACATAACAAACACTGAGTTCAGAGCGGTAGGCCAACTGTCAGCTTCATCTGAAATAATTTACACCAGTATATTCCTCCCTAATGATTACTACGCCTCTGCAATTCCAGCATTATTTCTTTCTAGTCAATAAGCTAGGTGTCAGTGTACTGTTTGGCAATTCCATGTAGTTTTACTTTCCTCCGACACCTTCTGTTCAGGCTGGAGCACTATAGAGGCTTTACCTCATGTTCGCTACTGAACCACACATATATACAGACATAAATTATCAATTTACATTCAATTTTCATTAAAAGATATCAAATATTTCAAGCTTACCACAATTCATGGAAATAATACAGAATTACGTTGACTGGCACTGAATATAACACAATTTCGATCTGCCGATGTCCCAGGCTTTTATTTAGAAAATTATGCACTGGTGCTCAACGCACTGGTTCTGTAGTAAGTTTATTTGCAAATGTGGTGGTGACCTGACGCCTCTAATTGACTATATTGGCAGGTCTAACCAATCGTGCCATGTCTACCCAATCGTTTGAAAAAAAGTACTCCTACTCCCGTTTCCCCTGACAACGAAAGATAGTATTTATAGCCCGACTAATCGTGTTTAGCCTTACATTTATTGCGCTCCAATCAAATCGGATTTAACATAGAGACCCATTTCCCGTACAATGGTGGGGTGAAAATCTGCCACTGAGCGATTCTGATTTGGGTGTTGTCTGACATCCCTCACTATTTCTTTTGGCTATAATTTGGTAATTCCTAGACTATTTGCGTAACGTTTAACATATTCTTTGTCAGCAAGTCCTAAGGAACCCAAATATACAAATTTAAAGGAGCTAAGTGGCTGCGTTCAAAATATGCACTTTCTTCTACCTCCTGTTTACTTCGAATACGATGTGGTGTCTGGGTACTGTAATGTTTTCAAACGTAAACCAGTATAATGTCATATTTCCTAATAAGCGTTTTTCAGGATTTTAAAACCTAACTCTGGTATGGGTAGTGTTGTTTATCACTGTCGATTTGAAAAAAAGCTAGTGCTTGTGGCCTTACACGCGTGATGGTAGTAATTGTGTATCGCGCGACTGTGGTAGTATTGCCTGCGTCCCTGCTTTCAGCCCTCCCTTCTTTCTATCTTTAGTCCATCTGTCTTTTGTTTTAGGTAACGTAGTGTATAAAAAGACATGAATGGAATTTTAAATCTAGGTCAACCTGCGTATCTCAAGGTTTTTCTTAGAAATGCAGCACATGTTTTATCGTAGAAAGCAGGTATTGAAGCAGTAGGCTTTTACTATCAACGTGAAACGTTACAATTTGCAGACGAAGTAGAAAACAAGGGGGATTTCGAGTACAGTCATTGTGACAGCACTGTTCTTTACCATTCTTCTTTCCTTTTATTGAATTTATGTGTTAGGCTTTACATTTACTTGATAATTTATATATGTGGATTAGAATATTTCACGACATCTCCCCTCTTAAAACAGACATCTTATGTCAGTCCTTTATTCTATATACACATAGATAAATGTAAGTCAACTTGACTTTACTCTGCTGTTGTGCTATCATGGTTTTTTGTAGTTGGGTCCATTCAGAGTAGGCACTACTCATGAAATCTGCCTCAGACCTCTACAACCAATAATATTTTTCGGTTATGTTACTGAACAGCCGCAAGTGTGACTGCTTGTCTTAATGCTGCTTCACAACCCGTATTCACCATTTCTCTTCTCTGAGTCTGCGCAATGACATGTCCAGAGAACATTAGATTTTCCTCAAAATGTACGTTATGAGGAGATAACATATACCTGGTGATAGCAGAGTTTTCGTAGGGGGTCCCATAATCTTCTTATTAGCCTGTATGAAACATTCGGAATATCCTCAATCAAAGAGGCAACTCAGGGATTCATTACGTTCCTCCGAATTGTTTCCATCTAACAATTTTGTCTGATCTCAGGTTTTACTGGAATCTGATAGTAGCCTTTACTCAGATCCACCCTTGAGAAATATTTAGCTTTATTTAGCCTGGCAAACAACTGATTTGTATCCGGCAATGGATCCACCTGTCCTTCTGTAATAGCATTCAGTCTCCTGTAATCTATACAGAGTCTATGTTCTCCAGAGGGCTTCCTTAAGAGTACAACCCCGGAACTATACGAAGATTCACTGTGTGAAATAATTCCTTCCTTCAACAAATAGTCTATCTCTTCCTTCAAAGCTTTCTCCTTAGCAAAAGGAATCGAATATGGTTTCATACAGACAGGTGTGGGGTCTATCAGTTTCATATCATATTCCAATAAGTTTGTATGCCCTGGTCGGTCTGTTAACACCTCTGTATGAGTATCTAGAACCTGTTGCACTCTCTCTTTCTGAGTTTTCGTTAAATGTGTACTGATTTTCACCTGTGCCGCTGTCTCACAGGGGTGTAATGGATATTCAAATGATGAAAGTGGTTCCTTTTTCATCTCCATGGCAATGGACAAGGTCAACAAGTGTGTCTCTTCCTGATGTTCTCTTTCCAAATATTTCTTCAGGAGATTCACATGATAGATTTTTTCTTTCCCCTTCTTATCTATCTTATAATTTGTTCTAGACACCTTCTCTAGAACTGTATATGGACCTTGCCATCCAATTTGTAACTTATTCTGACTACCGGGGAGAAGAAGCAGTACCTTCTCTCCCACAGCCAAATCTCTGTCTTTAGCCTTCCTGTTATAATAGGCAGCATGTTTCTTCCTGGCTTGTTTCAAATTTTCATTGGCAAGTTTCCAGCCAGTTTTTAAACGAGTGGTCAGCTCATTCACATATTGGTATGAGGATGTAATATTTTCCTCTGCCTTTTCATCAGTCCACGTTCTTAACAGCGTTACATGTGGAGCTTTAATTTTGTGGACCTATTTGTCCATGCACCGGTATGGTCTCTTCCACTAGAAGCGCTATAGTGATGATTTTTCTTCCCAGAATTTTCATGAACAAAACGACCGCTACCAATTTTTCTTTGGGGCTTTCTCCCCACTTAAAATTCTTGATGAGAGATTTCCTCTCTACATCTTCTTCCTCCAGTTTGTTTAAGTCCGATTGAGGGATTTTCGGCTTATCCTGGGGTAAGACATCTTTTTGCACTCTCCGCATAGTGGCCATTGTAAAACAGTTAAGTGAAGCTTGTCCGTGAAAAGGGGCTTCCCATTCCCTTTGGTCCACTTTATCAAATTTATATTTCTTTTTATTATCAGGCCTAATTTTGCCCCTTGGCGTGTCCAGGTCCTGATCAATGTTCCCACTTGTGGGTGTTCCCTCATGTGCTATGCTACACCTTTCTACAAAATTCTCAATGTCCCATCTTGCCTTGGGCCAATAATAATTGTGAGCCACCTTTTGGATGATGGTACCTATTTTTTCATGGTCCCCATCTGGTTTCACATGTAGGCTCCTTATTAAGTCTGCCCTATATCTTTTAGGAAGTACCAGCTGTCCCTGACCTTTGGATCTAGCTCCAGTCTTCCTATACATCAACTTGTTTTTCATGTAAAAATCTCCCTTGCCTGGAGTTGTATGACAAGTTGACAATTTCCTGAAACAAGGCTTGAGGGTCTTATCCCCAGCCTGTGCCTTCCTCATCTCTTCTGGAGTGGTATCTAACATAATATCCTCCTCCTGTCTTGAGGTCGACCTGACCTGAAGGGTTGCCATATACACAGGGTTCCTTCTGCAACGGTCAGTGTCATGATTGTCCATCTGACAATTTTTACACCACCTTTTTCCTTGGTTGAAAGATTTTCTTTCATCATATTTCCTTTCATCGAATTGTGGGGTTTTATTTTTATTGTCATACCGTGGCTTATCAAATTGGTGCTTACCTTTGTTTTGATCTCTAGGATCAAATTTATTAAAGTTTGTGGTGCCCTAAAATTATCCACCTGTTTCTTTTTATTACCTGATACCTCTGCCTGAGCTGCTTGATACCTTTCAGCAACATTTAGCAACTCACCCAGCCTCTCTGCACCTTGTTCCATGAGAAACTTTCTCAGGTCTGGAGCCATGGACTCTCTTAATTGTTCTATAAGGACCATTTCCTTAAGATCTTGGGTTTTCCCCAGAGAAGTCCATTTCTCCAAGTATGTCTCTAACCGTGCAGAGAACTGGTGATAGGTTTCACCTGACAGTAGTTTAGCATTCCTAAATTTTTTCCTATAAAATTCTGCGTTCTTTTCATATCTTAACAAAAAGAGCCTGCTTTAGCATGTCATAATTTTCCTGATCACCTCTGCTCATTTTGGCAAAAACTTCATAAGCTGCCCCACGAAGCCCTTGAGATAACTTTAAGCTCCATCTTTCTCTCTCTAACCCATATGTGGTAGCTAATAGTTCATATCTATTTAGATAGCTCTCAATATCATCGTCTTTCTCAACAAAATGATCTAAATGAAAGTTCATAGCTGAGGTTGAGGCTCCCTGGCTAGCAGTGGCATCAGAGGCAAAGGGACTGGCACCATTTTCAGGAGCATGGCCTTGAAACTCAAACTCCCTTAGTCGTAACTCATGTTCCCTTTGTAATCTCTTCTCCTCCTTTTCTGCTTCCCTCTCTGCAGCTAATCTCTTGTCTTCCCTTTCTGCAGCTAATCTTCTTTCTTCTGCTTCCAATTTCTTAGCCTCTTTGTCAGCCTCAATCTGCAACCTCTTAGCCTCAGCCTCAATCTGCAACCTCTTAGCCTCAGCCTCAATCTGCAACCTCTTAGCCTCAGACTCAGCCTCAAATTGCATCTTCTTAATTTCCTTTTCAGCCTCTAACTTTCTTTCGGCCTCTTTTTCTAATCTTCTTTCTTCCCGTTCAATATATTTGTCACATTCAGCAGTGACATAAGAAATCATAATTTGCCCGTCCATTCCTAACTCTTTCGCAGTCTGTACAGCAGCAGATCGAAATTTTGCCAAGTCGGCCATTGTCTAACATGTAAATGTAACAATTCAATCTATCAATAATTATCTAAGGACACTACAGGCACTGAGAGCTCAACGTTATTTATTTTCACCCAAGGATACTTTTTAATTTCTATTATTCCCTGAAGTGAATTACCCCCAATATTTTTAATAGGGAAAGATTCAAAATCCCGAGAGCGAGACCCCAATATATGTGGTAAAGTGGGATATTATAAATATTTATAGGGGACTTAGTGTACTGACTGAGATCAGCTGTGAAGGTATCTGTATCTAATAAGTGTAGTGTATTACAGATGACCTTACTTGCTACCACATATTTATACCTCAGTCAGAATTATTCTGGAATATTGTGATGACTACGTTGAATGTCTAGGGTTTTGTAAATGATGAAGTGTAAGTCACAACAATAACAGACAGATAAACAATTTAATTTATTCCACCACACTTGACAACAGTTTGACACTCACATACATATAACACTCTATGAGACTATCTTAAATGAGTCACTGGTAAATTTTCAAATATCAATATGTATTAAGTACTTTTCATTAATATATATGTGTCCTGATTCAAATACAAAGTGAACCAGGAATCACAATCAATTTTAATTACAAGTTATATGTACAGAATTTATCAATATGAATCTTGTAGTGACATATTTTATTAATATTATCTTATGTGTGTCAGTTGTGTAGTGGTACTATGAGGTAATACTGGTTTTGTTTTTCAAGCTATGTTGGTATTTGTCATCATGACTTCAAGTGTTTGTTTCTGTTGGAACTAGTATTGGAGATGTTCTCAGTTCCTGGCATTAAAACAATTAATTTCCACTCTTATTTTTATACAATGTCAGTTTAAGATGGGGTTACATAATGTTGAGCTCCGCTGGCCACATAGGCTTATCTTTCGTGATGTCGGCAGGAAAAGACTCCTCTGCTCGATTGCTCCCCTGTGTTCTGGAGACACCTCACTGTTTGCTATATGGACCAAGGAGTATGCTGTCCGCCTCTGGATTCAGCACAGCTCTGACCAGGTGCTGCTTCAATAACTTTTGGACCACGGTCCCTGAAACAAGAAGGTTGTACCTCCTACTTCATAACTAGTTGATAATCCATTTACAGACTGAACACAATACATAACAAACACTGAGTTCAGAGCGGTAGGCCAACTGTCAGCTTCATCTGAAATAATTTACACCAGTATATTCCTCCCTAATGATTACTACGCCTCTGCAATTCCAGCATTATTTCTTTCTAGTCAATAAGCTAGGTGTCAGTGTACTGTTTGGCAATTCCATGTAGTTTTACTTTCCTCCGACACCTTCTGTTCAGGCTGGAGCACTATAGAGGCTTTACCTCATGTTCGCTACTGAACCACACATATATACAGACATAAATTATCAATTTACATTCAATTTTCATTAAAAGATATCAAATATTTCAAGCTTACCACAATTCATGGAAATAATACAGAATTACGTTGACTGGCACTGAATATAACACAATTTCGATCTGCCGATGTCCCAGGCTTTTATTTAGAAAATTATGCACTGGTGCTCAACGCACTGGTTCTGTAGTAAGTTTATTTGCAAATGTGGTGGTGACCTGACGCCTCTAATTGACTATATTGGCAGGTCTAACCAATCGTGCCATGTCTACCCAATCGTTTGAAAAAAGTACTCCTACTCCCGTTTCCCCTGACAACGAAAGATAGTATTTATAGCCCGACTAATCGTGTTTAGCCTTACATTTATTGCGCTCCAATCAAATCGGATTTAACATAGAGACCCATTTCCCGTACAATGGTGGGGTGAAAATCTGCCACTGAGCGATTCTGATTTGGGTGTTGTCTGACATCCCTCACTATTTCTTTTGGCTATAATTTGGTAATTCCTAGACTATTTGCGTAACGTTTAACATATTCTTTGTCAGCAAGTCCTAAGGAACCCAAATATACAAATTTAAAGGAGCTAAGTGGCTGCGTTCAAAATATGCACTTTCTTCTACCTCCTGTTTACTTCGAATACGATGTGGTGTCTGGGTACTGTAATGTTTTCAAACGTAAACCAGTATAATGTCATATTTCCTAATAAGCGTTTTTCAGGATTTTAAAACCTAACTCTGGTATGGGTAGTGTTGTTTATCACTGTCGATTTGAAAAAAAGCTAGTGCTTGTGGCCTTACACGCGTGATGGTAGTAATTGTGTATCGCGCGACTGTGGTAGTATTGCCTGCGTCCCTGCTTTCAGCCCTCCCTTCTTTCTATCTTTAGTCCATCTGTCTTTCGTTTTAGGTAACGTAGTGTATAAAAAGACATGAATGGAATTTTAAATCTAGGTCAACCTGCGTATCTCAAGGTTTTTCTTAGAAATGCTGCACATGTTTTATCGTAGAAAGCGGGTATTGAAGCAGTAGGCTTTTACTATCAACGTGAAACGTTACAATTTGCAGACGAAGTAGAAAACAAGGGGGATTTCGAGTACAGTCATTGTGACAGCACTGTTCTTTACCATTCTTCTTTCCTTTTATTGAATTTATGTGTTAGGCTTTACATTTACTTGATAATTTATATATGTGGATTAGAATATTTCACGACATTACTATAATTTGTCTATTTCATAGGGGGGATAATTTATATCTCTAAAGCACGAGTGATAATTTTTAAATTGAGTATCAAACGGACAGATTAAGCACTTTTTGAGAACAGAGGATACTGTAGGGAACTGAAAAATTTTTTTTTCAGTAACTGCTGGAGAAATTGTTATCATAAATATTTAGCAAATTTTTCATAGAAAACTTCGAGATAATCTGTTATATAATTTTCAGAATATGCTGAGTGAGTGATTTTTTTAAAAGAACTATTTGAACTTGATTACTAATTTAAACCTAGAAGGTTTTAAGAGATAATTACTTGTGCGAGTCAAACAATTTGCTTGGAGGTCACTGCCAATTTTTCCATTCGTGAACCCATACTGCATATCATGGCAGATGCCGCAAAAATTAGAACTAGTTTAATGGAGGCAGGGCGTGAATACGGGTTAAGTGGAAAAGATCGGATGAAATTTGTGAGTGAGGAGACTGATAAACTCCATGCAAGAGAGATAGAAGTGCAGAAACTTGCAATGGAGAAGGAGAAAGCCGCAGCAGAAGCAGCGGAGCGGAAGGGGAAAGCCGCAGCAGAAGCAGCGGAGCGGAAAGAAGCAACAGAAGCAGCGGAGCGGAAAGCCGCAGCAGAAGCACCGGAGCGTAAAGAGAAAGCAGCAGCAGAGCATGCACTTAAGATGAAGCAACTGGAAATCCAGGGGCAGACCAATCAGATAGAGCTGGCAAAAAGTGCAGCGGCTTCCAACTTGGATGGAGGGTACTCACCCCGCTCAGATGGTGTGCCTACTTCGCAACCTGCACCACCCAATGCCATGAACTTTCCGCTGGAGCCTTTTTCAGGAAGGAACGATACCATGGACGCCTTTTTAGACCGCTTTGAACGCTTTGCAACAGGGTTTGGGCTTGAAGAACGGAAGTGGAACTTGAAACTTTCCCAGGGCCTAAGAGGAGCCGCCTACGAAGTTTTTAATAAACTTCCGGCCGGAGAGCAAGATGACTACCAGGCATTGAAAAAAGCTCTCTTGGTGAGGTACGAGCTTCATTCAGAGGCTTACCGAAAAAAATTTCGAGGTTCTAGGAAGGATGCAGGAGAGACTTTCTCACAGTTTGCAGCCCGTATTGAAGACTACCTAGTGAAGTGGTGTACACTGGGAAACTTTACCGAGAACTATGACGGGTTGAAAGAGCTGATTGTGATAGAGCAACTAAAAGAGTCTATGTCGGTGGAAATGCGTAGATTTCTCACTGAAAACGGCGCTGACCGGTTAGAAAATATTCTTACACTGGCAGAGCGATTCCAAAATGCTCTCATGGAGTCTCAAGGAGCCAGAAAGAAGTTTTCGGATCAGGCGCCAAAGCAACCTGCTCGCTCCCAACCAGACCAACAAAGCAAAGGACCACACATCTCGCATAAACAGCACGCAAAACAAGATAACTACAAAGAGCAAAACAAGAAAAATGCTGCGCCGCACCAGAGACAGGGAGATAAATGGTGCAAGTACTGTCGCTTGAACAATCACAACACTAATGAGTGCAAGCGCAGACCTCCTCCCCAACATGCTGCCTGTCTGCAGACAAAATCGTCACCTCGGAAGGAGCAGAGAACCGGAAACGTTTCTCATCCTCCCGTCATCGAATCAGTCCTCGTAAACGGACAATCTGTGGAGTGCCTTTATGATACAGGACTTGCTTTCGATGCGGTGGTCAGGGCATCTCTTGTCACCCCTGACCAAATAACAGAAGAGAGTGTCGACATCCAAGGTCCGACGAAGGATGTTGCACCCATGACACTGCCAATTGCACTTATCAGAGTGGAATCTCGTTATGTGACAGGAGAGATTCGTGCAGGTATCATGGAAGAACCAATCTACTCTTTAATCTTGGGATGTAGATATGTGTTCCTTGGAGAACCTACTCAACCACTAGTCATGGCGGCCGTACAGACTAGAGGACAGTCAAGAAAAGACGCAGAGCAGGAACCTCCTACCAATATCCTCCCCGAGGAATTGAAGAGGGCCCAAAGGGAAGATTCCTCACTGGCGCCCTGTTTTAAAAAATTACCTAGGACACACAACCCACCTACCAAGGGAGACTTCTTTATGAAAAATGGATTGATGTATCGCCGAGCTGGAAATGAGGGACAGGAACACAACCAATTAGTAGTTCCTGCAACCTATAGGAACCAGGTGCTTGAGATGGGCCACTCTATCCTATTTAGTGGACACATGGGAATGAGCGCCACGACTCAAAGGATCGCCTGCCACTATTATTGGCCAGGGATCACCGGCGACATTGAACGTTTCATCAAGTTTTGTCCTCAGTGCCAGAATGTTGCACCAAAACACTGGACGGCACCCGCGACCCTTGGGGAGATGCCAATCTTGGGCACCCCATTTGAAAGAGTGGCCGTGGATATAATTGGACCTCTGCTGAGAACTAAGAAGAGGAACTCCCATATCCTTACCTTAGTGGACACCTGTTCCATGTGGGGCGAAGCCATAGCCATACCAGCATGCGACTCAGTGCATGTAGCTGACGCTTTACTGAATATCTTTACTAGTTTGGGCTTCCCGCATGAAATTCTCACAGACAACGGGTCACAATTTAGAGGCAAGTTGACAGAGGAGGTGCTTAGAATATTCAAGACTAGGCATATCCATACTTCGCCCTATCACCCCCAAAGTAACGGGCAAGTACAGCGGTTTAACGGGACGCTCACCTCTATTCTTCGGAAGTTGGCACAGGAGAAGCCAGAAACTTGGGATCAGTATCTTCCTGTCGCATTATTTGCTTATAGGGAAGTACCGCATGCGTCAACTGGAGTTCCTCCGGCCACATTACTCTTCGGAAGACCTATTAAAGGTCCATTAGAAGCATTACTAAGAACATGGACAGATGCCAAGGCAGACGACACTGTCACATCAGCCTTCCAGTACGTCACAGACTTGAAACAACGCCTGAAGACTGGCTGGGAATTAGCCACAGCGAAAGTACGGGAGGCTAGGCGGAAACATGCCAAATATTACAATCGCAATGCGAAGGACCGAGAACTAGCAGTAGGAGAGAAGGTGCTACTTCTTCTGCCAAGTAGCAGTAATAAATTGCAGATTTGCTGGAGGGGACCCTACAAAGTGGCGGAAAAGATTTCGCGCACCAACTATAAAATCGCCGTGAACGGAAAGCACAAAATTTACCACTTAAATCTGCTTAAGAAGTTTTACGAGCGAGCCCCTACCGAACCAGCGCACCTCATGACTAAGGCCATTGCTATGCAAATGGAAGAAGAGCCATTATCATCCGTAGAGTACCCGGTGATACAGGAGGAATCACATTTAGATGTGAAAATAAGCTCCACCTTAACGGAAGCGCAGCAAGAAAAAGTAAGGAGATTGATGGAAAACCACGCCGACTCTCTGACAGACAAACCGGGCCGGACAAACCTGATGGAGTTTGACATGGAAGTCACGGATCCTACGCCCGTCCGAATGAGAACCTATCCGATTCCGTATGCCAAGGCGACGGCATTAAAGCAAGAAATTGATTACTTACTTAAGGAAGGCATAATTTCGAAGTCGGAGTCCCCTTACAGTGCGGGAGTGGTGCTGTTACGCAAACCCAGTGGAGAACACCGCCTGTGCATCGACTACCGACAGCTGAATGCGTTAACACAGTTCCAGCCAGAACCGTTACCGGACCAGAACCAGCTATTTACTTAGCTGAGCAGGGCTCGCTATTTTTCAAAGATCGACCTCAGTAAAGGGTACTATCAAATACCGGTAAAAGCTGAGGTGAGGAACCTGTTAGCCTTCAGTACTCCAGATGGACACTTCGAGTTTAATGTGATGCCATTTGGACTGAACAATGCTCCTAGTGTCTTCACAAGGATGATGCGAAAGTTATTGGATCCTTTGAATCATTCCGCCATCAGCAATTTTATGGATGATATCCTAGTAGCTACTGAGTCGTTTGAAGAACATATATCAGCGCTATCCCTGCTGTTTAACAGACTCAGAGAAGCGGGACTAACCGCCCGCCCAACCAAATGTTAAATTGGGTGTGAACAGCTAGAGTTCCTAGGACATACTATATCCCATGGGACCATGTTCCCCGAGACTCAAAACGTTGAGAAGCTGAGAAATGCACCGAGACCGTCCACTAAAAGGGATGTCCGGTCATTTGTATCTCTCTGTGGATTCTACCAGAGATATATAAAGGATTTTAATAGCCTCTGTGCGCCGCTTACATCGCTAACCAAGAAAGGAAACCCAGATAAAGTGACATGGTCAGCAGAATGTGAACATGCATATGCACTCTTAAAAGAGAAACTCACCACAAAACCTATTTTACGGCTTCCGGATTTAACTAGAAAATTCATCTTGCGCACAGATGCCAGTAACATTGGAATCGGGGCTACATTACTACAGCCAGATGACAGAAGCCCACCAAATCTATTTCCGGTCGCATATGCGAGTCGGAAGTTAAACCGAGCAGAACAAAACTATTCCACAATCGAAAAGGAATGTTTGTCCCTCGTCTGGGGAATACAAAAATTTCAAGCATACCTGTACGGAAGGAAATTTACAATCCAGAGTGATCACCAACCTCTGACCTTCCTCGCCAATTCAAAGAATTTGAATGCTAGACTGATGAGGTGGTCGCTTGTTCTACAACCTTACACGTTCCAAGTGGACTATATCCAAGGAAAACATAACGTAGGAGCGGATTTTTTAAGCCGTCATCCTATGAGGCAGGACGGAGAGCACAAACAAGTAGAGAAAAGGGTGGAAACCGAAGAGAAAAACGAAGATGAGGAAAATGATTAAGGAATCCCGAGCAAGAAGGCTTAGCTCTCCTGAGTACGATTGACATCACACTTGAGGAGGGGCTATTGTGATAAACGAGCGCAAAGGCCTTATTGCTCTATCTTTTCCTACATCTTTCGTATTGTATTTTCTCCGACATTTGCTCTTTCATGCAACATTTGCGATCCATATTTGCTATTTCATCGTTGTGATTACTCGCAACCGGTATCTAGAGAACCACATTTGCTCTTTCATCGGGGGAAATAAAATCCTTTGATTGAGTCCACATGCCCGACATTATCGTTTGAAGCCCACATTGCATCGTGATAAATCAGGTAAAAACACATATGGTCATCCGAATCAAACATGGGCATGCGGTAATTTCTGTGACACCACATTGGACGCCCAGATTGGCCAGGTGACTTCCAGAAATATATAATACCGCATAATCTACTAGAGTGTAGAAGTCCAGTTTTTTACCTTGTGAGGAAGAGATTAAACCCAAAAACGCATAGCCTAATACACGTGTTTATTCAGAGTGGATGATAATTCAGTTCTGTGATTAATTGTGTTCTTAAAGGATTTTGCGAAGGGAAAAGAAGGTTAGTAGATCTTATACTTATTAATACATTTTCTTATTTTTGTTTATTTTAACCTCACAGCTAAAATGTGCGAAAGATAAAGTTTCAAATAATTCTTGGCATAACTGATTAATAAAATCAGAAGATTTTCCTAGAAGATGATAGGATGATAGGAGGTAATTAATAGTTCATATTTCACCTTTATCATCATCACAGTCTCCCATGCGCACACACTCTCATGCACAAGATATTTAACATCATTAGAATTGAACTCAGAGAGAGAGAGAGATGAATAATGAGCAATAGTTTAAATGCAAGTCAACCAGTGATGTTAAATGTGAAAAACTTACGAAGACTTTTGTGTGTCTTCAGTTCATCAGAAGTCTGAGTCTACACGCAACGTGTCTGACGTCTAACCAGAAATAAGTTATCAAAAACGGACATTTGGCTAGCAGAATTCGCCATAGGACATCTTTCATTCCTCAATTAAAAAGGAATATTGTCTCACCCACAAGTCATAAGGTGGACGCAGCATTTTTCGTCACCATATACTGCTTGCTCACAAGTTCAATACATCGTTATCACAAGTTCAATACAGAGTCATCATAAATTCAACTCACTCGAAAGATCATTATTATCTGAAGTCAAGCAAAAGAGCTCAAAAGAGGAATCGCATATTTATACCACGTGCAACACACTCTTAAGCGCATTTTATGAAGCAGACTCGAAAGTATATGAATCACGACTACATTCGCAAGATTAGACAACAGACCTTTTGTTCATATGACAGCTATTAACTGTTGATCAACACTACAGAGATATACTCAAACAGTGAAGGAATATACATAGATATCTCGTCAGCGTTCTCCGTACGACAACAGTATTCATCAGAACGTCCTCAGCTTAGAGATGCCCCACTCGACATAACGTATAACAACTTGGGACATTTTATGCATACATGTGAATCCTCATATCTAGGAGAAGCATTTAGAGACACATGGACTGTGTAGAGTACTCACCATTTTGGTAACACGTATCATATCACATCATCATTTCACTTTACACCAGTTCATTCTTAATTAACTATTACTTAATTAACTGTAATTTTATTATCTCATCTGTGTGTTTTGTGTGAATCGTCTTTCACCATCATCACGTTCTAACCATTACTAACCCTATATGTGTGGATATTTCATTAATAAACCCAACGATCGGTTGATCATTATCAAGAGTTTGTTAATGTATCATTCGTGCTGTCGGTGTTACATATTCACCTATAGGAACCTTTCTCTACTCAGATGAGGTTGGGGGCTTTTTCTTTACGGGATCTAAGGGCAGAAGCTAAGGTCGTGGGGAAACAGAACTCTTTCCATAATTAATTAGAAAACACTGTCTAGTGGAAAGCATTCGCATTCCTGTCTTCTTGTCCCTATCTCGAATAGGTCTTTATTCTTTCTTAACGAGCCAATTTCTAGAGACCTTATATCTATATCTCATAGACTATTCCTGGCAAAAACTACTGTAGTAGTTGCCCCAGTGACTCACCACACGACAGTTAGCAAGGCTCTCCAAAGTTCGAAAATTTCATTGAGCACAATTGCAAAGATTTCCATCTCACTATTGCAGTTCATATCAAACACTCGGGCTAATTTTGATGAAATTGAACAGCAAGCAAAAATAACTCTACCGGATGTAGAGTACAAAACTGTCAAAAGAAGGCAGAGAGTACGAAAAAAGCAAAGCAATGATGGGGCAGCGCCCGAAGCTCTAGACGAACTTTCTCCAAGAGACAGTTTTAGAATAAATTCATTTATTTCTGTCATGGATGCTCTTGAAGCAACTTAGACAGAAGAGCAACTGTGTATAGGAGTGTAGCTGGCAATTTTTCATTTTTGGTGAACCTGCAAGCAACCAAGGAAAAAATTCATAATGTTGTCGAGATGTTGATGCTAGAGTATCCAAAGGATGTTGACCTCAGTCTAGTCGATGAACTCTTGCACTTCCACCTGTACGTCAAACAAGCTCACCCTGAAAAAGAAAATTTCAGCCACCAGGATATGTATCAAATAATATTCCAAGAAAAAATTCAGACAGCTTTTCCAAATGTGGAAACAATTTTCAGATTGTTCCTGTGTTTAATGGTTACTAATTGTAGTGGTGAAAGATCATTTTCTCGGCTAAAAAGGATTAAGAATGATCTGCGGTTAACAATGTCCCAAGATCGGTTGTCTGATCTTTGCATTCTCTGCATAGAAAATAAAAAACTGCGACTTACTGATTTTAATGACATAATTCATAAATTTGCATCCAAAAAAACTCGAAAGAAACAGTTTCAGTTTGTATATAGTGTAATGTTTAAACATAGCTATGAATGTTGTGTGTGAACTTCTTCATTAGTTCCATACTTTTTAAAGGTTATAAATTTATAAACAATCTTTTTATGAATGCTAAAATTTCAAAAATGTTCTACTTTCATTGTGTGGATAAAGAAGAGAACGAGGTTTTTTTTTTTCTCATAATCAGATGCTATTAATGTTTGGGCCTCCCAAGTCTTCTAGCCCAGGGCTTCCAGTTGCTTTAATCCGGCACTATATATATATATATATATATATATATATATATATATATATATATATATATATATATATATATATATATATATATATATATATATATATATATAATGTCGAAGTACAGATGGGCGCTAGTGCTCGTTTTAATTTAATTAAATTAATTAATTTTTGTTGTTGTTGGTGCATAACAAGAAGAATAAAGGAACAGTACCGGTAAAGGAATGGAGGAATCGTAACAACTATATTTAAGAAATAAAATCAATGTATCCATCAAAAGAGTTTGTACTTTAATATGCGAAACAATCCAGTTTCAAATGTTTTTTTATCAATTTTTAAAATCCATCTTGACGCTTCCTTCCCTCCCCCCCCCCCCCCCCCCCCCCCCCCCCCCCCCCCCTAAACCGTTTTTTTTAAACCCCACAAGACGGCGCCTTTTGCACTGCCAAAGATCAGGCAAACGTTCATAAAGTTTCCGGCAAGAACCCGAGTATCTAAAAAAAATCATAAGCAACCGTAATACAGCGGAATTCGAACTAATAAGTAAGAAGGGGAAGAAGAAGTAAGAAGGAATTAGAAAACAAAGTAAGAAGTAATAAAAGCAATCTGTTCTTTTTATAATATTGCTTATAAAATGTTACATAATATATATATATATTTTTTATCATTGCGAATGAAATAAGAGATACGACGGCTTTTGCTAGACTCAAATTCGATCTAAAATACTCTCGACGAGATAATACCATGTGAGTATCGCGTTCTCTTGTTTTTCGAAGTCATTCATGCCTACTCATTTTTTTTTTTTTTTCAAATACTAATTGTTGATCTGCCAGCATGCTGATTTGAATATATTTGCATGTATTTAACTAGTATTTAAGATCTTTAATATGTGTTGCATTTGCTCAATCACAGGGATACCTCAATGCAGTGCACGCGGGCGCCATGGGGCCCACCACAGCTTTTTTATGTGCCCGCCGAAGATCCGACAATTGAAAAATAAAACAGATGTGATTTACCGAGTCGTAAATTATATATACTCTATACTGAACGGTTGAAGTAATGGTCTCGATAAAATCACGAGATCATTGCCGATAGACACAGGAAGTTGTTATATACAAGGGCTGCTACTCTAACAATCAATGCATTCATGCAAAATCTGTGTGATTTTTTTTTTTTTTTCATCATTGTTTAACTTGCACTATCACTGTTATCTATCTAAGTTATTTACCGACGACACAATTTGAATGTTAAAGCTAAACAGACAACAGACATACGTGTTCAATCCAGAGTGGGAAGATTTATTTTGCTTTGTTGTCATAAAAAAGGAAATGTGTTTATTTACTGTGCGGTAGTACTGTTGCAGTGCCAGAACAACGAATAAATATATTATGTGGAGCGTCATTTTCAGACAAATCGCATCTCAATCAACAACCATATATGCGCTCAAATTTGAGTTAAGAATGAACAAAAATCATCGATTTGAAATCAAAACGTTTGGACAGCTGTCAGTTTTCACAATACTTGTAGCAAGTTTAATATGCTTTCGTTGTTTCTCTTACAATATCTCGCTTACTTGCAAAGAAAGAAAGAAAGAAAAAATTCAAGATAGGGAGTTTTAAAGGAGGCATTCCTTATTGGTGCATATAGCCTTTTTAAGATTGTTTCTAACACAGCGTGAAATTATAGCAGGAATACAAGACGTGCAGTTATCCAGCAGCACAGTTATCAGGAGGGTTGTGAATGTATCGCCTCCCATGCTTTGCAGTAGTGGTCAAACAGTGGCCAAAACTCAAGAGTATCTAATATGGGCTTCAAAGTTATCTACCTTCGCACAAAGTTACTCTTGGCAGAGATGTAGACAGAAGAAACAAAATGCTTCTATCTCCAGGGAGTCTTCACAAGATATTCAGATAAGCGAAAACAATGCTGCTTTGGCTGAGCACGTTAATTTTAGAATCTGCCGGTAACTTTTGTGAAGGAATTAAGCACTTATTAATTTCAACTCGTTCAAGCCCCCACCACTGATTTACTCAGAGGAATTCATATTATTCTAGTATAGCTCTGTTTAGAGCGTGTGTAGTAATTTGACTGAGACAAACATGCAGTAACTCTAAAATGATTAAATCGAAGTTAAATGTGTAACATAACAAATAACAAAATGTAATAATCACTTTAGGTTTTAACAGTTTGAAAATAAATTGAATAGTTTAGAAGAAAAGTTTCCTCACTGATTTATAGTAGAGATGATGGGGAAAAGTTCACTTTGGCAGCGTATAATTGTTACTTAGCTGCCAATCGTAGTTTCTGCTCCCGCTGATGAGTTCTGTGTACAATGCTCTCACTCGTCGCTGGTCAAGATTAAAGGCGCCGCACGTTCTTAGAACGTCAAGGGGTAACGGCCAAGCTGGTCCTGCGTCTGTCTATAAGACCCTCTTATGATGGCGTCACGCACAACGTCAGTCCACTTCTACCTTCACTTGGTTCCAGAGACTACTTTCTGCTGGTACCACCAATAAATATGATAAAGAACAGAAACGAAACGCTCTCCTCGGTATTGAGTTCCCCGAGACATACTTATGCACCACCTCTTCTATTATACCATCCCATTTATCTCAGAATTTACCCTCGATGAGAATTAAATTTAATCCCTCGGGATAAAACTTTCTTTACATTTAAATTGAATAGCTTTAGCTTTACATTACATTTAAATTGAAAAGTTTATAATACAGATAGAATATGTTTACATTTACATTTCCACTGATTGAAAAGTGTTCACAATATAAATTGAATATGTTTTCATTTATGTTTACACTGCGTTGAAAAGTTTGAAACTTTCATTAATTTTAAAGTGAATATGTTTTACATTTACACTGGTTTAAAGCTTGAAACATTAATTTTAAAGTGAATATGTTTATATGGACATTTACACTGCTTTGAAACTGTAAGTATTTATACTTAGAATGTACATCATTTCTTTCATCTTTCCCTCCCTGCTCCATATGGAACTTGGGTCTACTTTCTGCTTTTAGCTCTAATTAAGAAACTAGCAATAAAGCCATCACCTGCTCCATATGGAACTTGGGACTACTTTCTGCTTTTAGTTCTAATTAAGAAACTAGCAATAAAGCAATCACAAGCCCGTGCAGTGGTGGTTCATGAATCATCATTCTATACGCTGAGGTTGCCAGCCTCAAATGACTTGGACATCCACTAACGATTTTCACACATTAAAAATCTCATGGTAACATACATATATATGTTAGTTCACATGTTAGTAATAAAATATAGAATGTAAAATCACAACTTACGCCAATCCTGGCTAACAGACTTTTTGCTCAGATGAATAAAAGAGACTTGAATCGGCTTCTTACACGGGTCTGGGGTGTCGTTAATTTAATAAGTTCCCTCTCTGACTTTGTGTGTTTTCAGTTTCCACAGTCCTGTTTTCTTTGTTAATATTGATAGAGGTTTCCTGGGTTATTTTGTAAGTCCGTCAGGATTCTCCAATAAAAGGTCCCAGCTAATAAAAGGAAATTCTGAATTCTAGGCTTCACTCTTGCAAGGTCTGGTATCTTGGCAAGCGATCTTCACAGTGGAATAACACTGAAACGTGTCAGGTTACAATCCAGGTTTCCCACGCATCTGTTGTTTATGAAGTTAAAAAAACGCTCCAATCATTTTCAAACTTGCGGGGTAGGGTGTGGTACTTTCAAAATATTCCACGAGAAATAAGCAAAAGGTCACGTATTACCATATACGCCAATAAGACATACAATGCCTTGCGTACAGACTCGCGAACATGTCGTTAACCTCATATGACAACGTGTTCCAAAAGTAATAATTCATTACTTTATCAGAAAGTAATCTCTTATCTGTGTCTGTCCATCAGTTGTCTCCCTGTATTCCAAGCTTTGATGATACGCGCACCCGTCTTATCGGTGATTAGGCAGATAGCGCTGGGCGGTATGCGTGTTAATCTGCCATGGCCAAGCTTGGTACAAGGGAATTTTACCAACCTGCCTCTCGTAATATTATCTCTACCTCTTTTTGCAAATGTGAGGTGTTTATCATCCACGAGGGGTGTCAGATAACAGACAAGACACAATATACTGAAAGTACTGAAAGAATACTTGAAAATATAAACTATCTGCTACATAGTATAGAAAATTCTAAAGAAAGTGCGACAATTGAAAGCATGCAATAAAATCAGTACCACAAATGCACTGATTACTGACGGAGTGAAACAGAGATCGAGGAGGTCGCCCCATTCTGTCACAAGGGTACAGTTCATTTCAAATGACTTAACAAACACAACTAAATATGGACATGGAACTTTGTTTTCCACTAGTTTTCACTTAAACTTGATGTTTTGACGATATAACTGATGCTACATCATGGTGAGAATTGTATTCAGTGACTTCACTGCAAAAGGAGAGCTAATAAAAGCATTGCGTATAAAAGAACAAACAAGAGGTGCGAATGTGTACAATTCATTCGAGACTTATGCAATGGAAACCCCTTAACTTCTGCACAAGCTGTCATCACTACACTGATGGTGCGCCAGCAATGGTCGGCAATATAAATGGATTCACAGCCCTCTGGAAGATAAAAAATTTTAAAGTGTATATCTTATCGTTACATTATACATCAGGAAGCATCGGATATTAAAATAATTCAGTCTATGCACGTCATGCAGGAGGCTATAAAAATAATCAGTATAATTCGAGCATCTTCTTTGAAACACCGGCTCTTTACAGCTCTTTTGGACGAGGATTTTGAGCAGGAGCGGACTGATTGATCAGGCTATCGGGCAGTACCCGGGGGCACTCAGCGGTGGGGGCCTACTTTTCTCAAATCTCTATCTTGCTTAATCAACTGTATAGGTGGTTAAGGGCCAGTGATCCTTACTGCCCGCAGACCCAATGACCCTTATTTCCCGAGGGACTAGTGCCCCTGTTACCTGGGGGTCCAATGACCGTAATTGCTCTGGGATCCCATATCACTGTCAGTCCTCCCCTGGCTTGAAGACAAACAATCTGAACTAGTCATGCACACACAAGTGTTTTGTCTAAACAAAGGTACATCTCTTACACATCATTTCAGCGTGGCAGAGGAGACTACTTGACACAGCGTATTTTATATTAAATACACATATGTCTTAGTCCTCGAAATACTAAACAAGAGAGCGAGGGATGGAGTAGAACGCATTCAAGTAATAACCAACACAAGCCATATTCCCAACTTTGTCCAATGTATTCTGTGGTGAAATTACAGTGATGCAACGTTAAAATTCCTCCATTTATAAAGTAAACAGGTAAAATAACATGTAGGGATAAAAATATTGGTAAGATATGCTGATACATTCTCGCCCACGCCGGCGTTTTCTAGCGCCATTGAAACTAACTAGTTAGAACATGCAGACTAAACGACCTATCCTTTTAGACGGGGTGGAAACGGAGATAAAAGAAAAAAAAATGTGACGGTCTGAACACGTGTTTGAATCTAAAGTCTAGAAGACGCAATTGGTAGTTTTAAGAAAAAAAATTACGCCACTAGTTGACACAATGTAAAGAAATGGACAAAAAACGACCTTAGCTCTTGTCAGAAACAGACATATCTTGGACATTCTACGGTAATTAGTCGTTTTAGTTTGAATATAGCGGCAAAACGCCGTGAACGAAGGTACAAAAACAAATTTCAAAACTAACCTTGAAAAAAGTAGGTTTTTTCTTAATAATAAGTTTAGGAGAATAAAAAATAGCTAGTTTGATAGCCCATCTTTACCAGAGAAATAATATACTTTTAATTACGAAGACGGACAGATAACACGGAAGATATTGACGAAAGACTGTATTGTTCAATACAGACTAGCCGACAGTTATTTATGCATACTTCTCACAAAAATCACTTTTGACGCGTCCTTGAGCCTAACGCATAAAAACAAACTGCAGGTGGACAAGGGGCAAAAAAGGGAGGGTAGAAGCTAAAAATAACTTTGTCTCGAAATCGTATAAGTAAGTGGGGGAAAATTTGTGTAGTTTTTTTGTAGTTTCGTCTAGAAACAAGTGTAATTTTGGGAAAAACCAAGTTCGTAAGGACAGACCGACAGAAAAATACTACACACTAGACTGAGACTCGACTGAAACTGGACATTGTAGTTTAAATATTTGAACGTTAGTGGGGAAGTCCGCTGATTGGACAGAAGATTTCATATTGTAGAAAAAACTCTAGAAGCAATTGCCATTTTATAGAAGACTGTCCAGATGCACAGTTCGTTAATGCTAGAAGAGTGATTTCTAGGAGATATTATATATATTATCAGTGGGACGCCATAATCTAGCCAGCAGCTCAGCTGAGTTTTGCTAGTACAACGTAACTGTGTTTTCACTTTTGAGTTGTGGTAAGGGGAAAAATTCATTAACCCTTTTATTTAATATTTAATATTTTGAGTGATTGATACTGCCATGTCATGAAAAATGATTACGACAAGTGAGTGCTTATTCTAGGTCCCCAGCGACAGTTCAGGGCCTAGAGGCAAACAAATAATATAGGAAAACATATCCAAGACTATAGAAGACAGATCTATATTTGAGATCAGTGGGAACATATCACCCACCTTATTGGATGGAAGAGGAGACTAATGAACATATTTCGGATGCAATGCAGTCATGGGAAACTGGTACTATTTGATACCACCTGGGTGAGATGTGTTGAGTTGGTCAGAGAGATCTGACCCGATCTTTGTAAATTTTGCTTTGCTTTGTTGTGTGTAAAAATGGTGCAGTAGGCAGTGTGTTGACACATGGCACAAATTTTGGTTTCAGAGTTTCTGGTCTGGCACTACGCTAGTGCCAGATGCTTGAAGAGGTCCAAGAGTGGATGCCTAAGAAGCCTATCATTTTACTCCAGCACTTGTGAGGAGTGGGCCACTTGAATTCTTTACTGCATCGTCACAGGCCAGATAAGTTGAGAACCTGGCCTGCTGTAGATTCATCAAACTTGTCCACAAATAAATAAATAAACCAATTCTTGGTGTATAAAAACTATACTTCAGTTCAATATTTCAAAGACAATGAACATTGTAAACAGAGATCGGGTATGATGACACCACCCCGACTAAACATCCAGTGCTAGTTTTCCAAAGACACTGTAGTTAGTGTTAATATTAACCAATGTAAACATATATTTATGTACAAAATTTTCATTTGATTATGCAATATATATATGCACTTTATTGATAAATACATATTGTTTCATACGTCCTGACCATAAGAAAATTTGGTTCAGGACTAAATAAATTCAAAAAAAATTATACAATTTAACTTCTAAAGCCAGTGTTAGTTGAGTTGATCATAGAGCTTATTATTATTATTAGAATTAGTGTTTACATGTGTGTGTCAGTGTATTTAAATTACCTACACATCACATTTCATTACCCTAGACATTAAACGTAGCTAACATACATAATAGCAGAATAAGTCTGTTTGAGGTCGTAAGTGGTAGCAGAAAGGCATTCTGTAACTCACATAAACTTTTATCTTCAGGAGCCTTCACATCTGACCTCATCCAGTACACTAGGTAACATAGCAACCACACAATAACATCAAAAACCACTACATATTCAAAAAACTGTGGCCACAAAATTACAACAGTATATATAGTCAGCGAAATGCATCACATTCATGAAAATCCCAGATCACAAAATGCATTATATTCACACAAATAAATATCTTCTCGCACTCGACAATTCAAGTCCGCCATCACCACCAAAACCCTCGTCGCTCTCCTGATCCCCGTTTCTTCACTGCCCCAATCAGAACTCTCCTTGCATTCACCCCTGACCTGCTGACCTAGCAGTTTCGTGTTGTCAAGTTCAGACCACTCTACCGACTGCCTCTCATACATGACTGACATTAAGCACCTGCTCCCAGCAGAGCATCAAGCTGTGGCACTACTTTTTAAAAGGTAAGAATTTTGATTTTTAAGAACTTTGTGACATTTCCTGGCGTTTGTATTTTGCTTGTCTCACAGGTGTCACTGATAAAGGGGGCAGTTTAAATTAGAGCTTCGGGGACAAGCAAAACAGGTGGTTCAAATGAGAGACTATGTAAAAACTTTTCAATGCTAAATTAGATCTGTTGATATCATAGTTAAAGAGAAAGCAGAATTGTATGGGTGAACATGATTTCATTGGTCACCACTATACTTTCAAGCACTCCTGGATGAGTTGGAAAAAAAGGTTTCAATAGTTTGTAACACATAAGGAAGGGAAAACCTCTGGTTTCCCATCCTTATGTGTTATAAATGTTTATACAATACTAAAAACCTACCCTCTGTCCTGTACTTACTGTTCTTAGTCTACTATCATTTACTAGACACAGTATTAAAGTCTTTGTCTTGTGTGGACTGGCCTATACTGTATAATAGGGGAACAACAGAAGAGATTGCGTCATTAATAGGCTGGACTGCCCATGGTAAATTTCCGGTGTTATGTCTTGCGATTCGCACTAGTGACCCGTCATCGAAGCATCATTTTTGGTGATGCCTAGATGGCAGGCAAAATAGTGTGATTCGCTTGCATAGCTAGGCGGGGTTGTCGCACGGAAGGTCCTGGGTTCGAGTCCTGGGTAAGCCACTCACGTGTATTGTTTTTCTGTTGTCTAGTTTTCTACTTCTTTATTTCTTACGAGTACCTGAAAACATACCTTTATGTTTGTCTAATATTTATTTACTGTTTACAGGCCTCGGGTTTCCCTTCCTTATGTGTTATAAATGTTTATACAATACCAAAAACCTACCCTCTGTCCTGTACTTATTGTTCTTAGTCTACTATCATTTACTAGACACAGTATTAAGGTTTTTGTCTTGTGTGGACTGGCCTATACTTTATAATAGGGGAACAACAGAAATGATTGCGTCATTAATAGGCTGGACTGCCCATGGTAAATTTACGGTGTTATGTCTTGCGGTTCGCACTAGTGACCCGTCATCGAAGCGTCTATTTTGGTGATGCCTAGATGGCAGGGAGGATAGTGTTTCGCTTGCATAGCTGGTGTCGCACAGAAGGTCCTGGGTTCGAGTCCTGGGTAAGCCACTCACGTCTGTTGTTTTTCTGTTGTCTAGTTTTCTACTTCTTTATTTCTTACGAGTGCCTGAAAACACACCTTTATGTTTGTCTAATATTTATTTTCAATAGTTTGCTTCAATCGAGCCAGTTGTAATTTTTTTTAATAAATCGTTTTATTTGCATAATATATGCCACAGAAATTGCGAGATCTATTTACCATCTAATAAGCCACACATAAGAGCTTGAGTTGAAGATTTTAAACTTTAGAAAGATATTGTTTTAAAATCGCATATATCAAAATAACTACTTTAGGAATATGTAAATAGATAAAGGGGTATGGCGTCCGCCACGAATTCTGAAGGTACCGGGTTCAATTACCAGTAGAGGGAATATTTATAGGAATTTTTTTTTTCAGAACCAGTTGTCGGATGCCTAGCCGTCTCGGATAAGGGCGAAAAAATAGGAGGTCCCGTGTGCAAGTTACTTACTTACTTAGTCGTTCCTCTTTTACCTTGAGGTGTAGAAGTTTGGAAGAGAGCGCGTCATACTATCCTATAGGCTGTCTTCCTCCTGGCCTGGTTCCATTCTAGCCCTCGGTACTTCAGAGATTCTCTAATGTTGTCCTCCCAGCGGACTCTGGGTCGTCCTGGAAGTCTTAGTTTGCCATATTTGTCGTGGTAGCCGATCTTCTCTCATTCTGCAGACATGGCCACACAATCTTAGTTGGGACAGTTCTACTTGGGTCTGCAGGGGTTGGGTTTTTAAGCCATGACGTACCGTGTGCAAGTTGCGCACGTTAAAAATCCCACGGCAGTTGGAAAAGTAAAAAGTAGGCCATAAGGCCGCTGCCCTGGCAAAAAATTAAAAAATTAGAAACCTACTCACCACAAAAATATTTATAGAATGTGTAATAATTATATACACACATTGGGATTCTCGCTGGTGCTACAGAGTTCGTTCAAGGTGCTGAGATCCTCCTTGTGTTATCTAAGTGAGGAGATCAGAGCACTGATGGCGTTTTCCGTGTGCAATGAAGATAGTCCTTAGAACCAAACTACAGATGGAAACTCGAGGCCTGTAAACAGTAAATAAATAATTCATCATGTGACATATTCTTTGCATACCGTTGTCTCCATTACAGGTGCTCTGAACGCATCACGATTCTGGGCAAGTCGACCTGCATCAGCCAAAGCCAAGTTCAGACTCTCTGTGATGTCCTGGGTCCACCGTCGTCTAGGTCGAACCCTTCCCCTTTTTCCATGGACCATGCCTTCCATCACTATTTTTTCCAGACTATTGTGTCTTTTTATATGACCGAAACATTTCAGCTTCCTTACTGCGATGGTATTTAGGAGCCAATTTTCCTCTACGTTTAGTGAGTGCAGTACTTCTCTGTTGGTCTTTTTTTCTGTTCAGGGTATTCTCAACATCCTTCTGTGGCATTTCATTTCGAATGATGTAACCTTTTTTGCAACTGTTTTATTGAGTGTCCAAGTCTCGCAGCCGTATGTTGCTACTGGGAATATACCCTCGTACATGCTCTGATAAGTTGTAACTTTGTTTTTTTGCTTGTGCCTTGCCATAGGTTTTTCATCTGCATTAGTTTATGTGAACCAATTGCAAGTCTTCTTTTAATTTCTACTGCAGTCACCAGAGCTGTTGATGATTGATCCTAAGTATTTGAATTCATTAAATAAATAATACAACACATAAAAATATATTTCAGGCACTCGTGAGAATTAGTGAAGTAGAGAATTAGACAATAGAAAAACAACAGAAGTGATAGACTCGAACCCAGCGCCCCCCGAACGACAACGCCTCGCTACCACAAAAAAGTGATTAGTGGACAGGGGTCATTAACACGATCTCTCGACGTAACACCGGATTCGGACCTAGGAACGACCCAGACAAATTATAGACGCAATCACTACTGCAGCTTTTAAAATAGGAAAGCTCATCATGTAAAACAAATTGCTATAGAAATCACCGCTTCAAGAGCATGTGGATGTTGGGTAGAGGATTCCTGCAAGGTAACCAGCTTCACGAGAACTGGTGCAGGGGTACCCGGCAATGAAAGAGCTAATAGACTAGCTTCAACCCCTGCAGACCCAAGAAGAACAGTCCGAACTAAGATGGTTTGGCCATGTCTGCAGAATGGGAGAAGATCGGCTACCACGACAAGCATGGGAAACAAAGAGCCAGGGATCCAGACCCCCTGGACGACCCAGAGTCCGCTGGGAGGACAACATTAGACAATCTTTGAAGGACCGAGGACTAGAATGGAACCAGGCCAGGAGGAAGACCGCCGATAGTCTGGCTGTCTCTCTTCCAAACCTCTACACCTCACGGTAGAAGGGGAACGTCTAAGTAAGTAGTAAGTAAGTAAGACTAGCTTCAAGAGCATGTGAATGTTTGGTAGAGGATTCCTACAAGGTAACCAGAAAAAGTGGTAGTCCAGTGCTCCATAGCGAATGAAAAGAACATGAAACGAAGATGATAATGATAACAGGAACTAAAAATGATCACATATCGAAAGGATATTAGAACTCCAACGAAAACATACACATACACTTACAAGATAAAATAAAGACAACGAAATATGTCAATCTAGAGCAGTGGTTACCAAGCGGTGTGGGGCACAACACAGTTGCGGCGCGAGAGGATGGCAGGTGTGGCGGAAAGATTCAAAGACAATCAAGGATTTAGAGTGTGTTTGTTTGTTTTTTTTTTTTTTTTCAAAAAAATTCTTATGCCAAAAATAAATATAAAGGTTGGTTTCTTATTTACTTTGTTACATGTTATATAAAATGGGAAATATATGTATAGAAACCCGTAGAATTTACCAGAAGTGTCCAGATTTCGTTCAGTAATTTAATTTATTTTATATCAGGTTAAAATATATTTTTATAATAATTTAAAAAATAGTTAAAAATAATGTAAATTATCAAGATTACCCGACAAATACAAGCTCATACCTCTCATTGAATTTGTATATTTTGTGAATAATGTTATTAATAAAGCACTGCTAGGAGTTGTTTGTTGTTGTTTTTTTTTATTTTTTTAATGTAAATTATCAAGATTACCCGACAAATACAAGCTCATACCTCTCATTGAATTTGTATATTTTGTGAATGAATCATGTTTTTATGTAGCTGTATTGTTTTATACTTTCTGAATGGCTGATGATCATATTATACAGCAGTTGTGTTCTATGTTATTAATAAAGCACTGCTAGGAGTTGTTGTTGTTGTTTTTTTTTATTTTTATTTTTTTTTTTAAGGTATCGCGTATCAATTTGAATGTTCCTGAGGCTGAAAACGATCTAGATGTAAATACAGACATTCCACGAAAAGAAGAAATCATCACAGCAATCAAAGGGTTAAAGAACGGAAAAGCTCCTTGCCATGATAACTTAAATGCAGAGCTATTTGAGACAGACCCTGAGCTAGCAGCAGAACTATTAGAACCACTATTTGCACAAGTCTGGAAAACGGGGACAGCACCATCAGAGTGGAACAAAGGAATAATTGTCAAATTGCCCAATGTCGTGGTTGAGTTTGAGTGTAGAGTATTTGTCGAGTTGGACAACAGTAGTGAAATCGACAAGGGATAGTGGACTGACAGAGTTATAGATTACACTTTAGATAAGGTGTAAATAAGAGATGGACTTGAGACAACCTGGAAGAAGATTTATTCAAATGATCTCTCTCTCCAAGCCTCAACTCACTTATGTCTGTCTAAGCATCTCCTGCTCTCTCTCTTTTCTCTTATCATACATAGAGATTATAGTAAAGAGCTAAAAATACAAATATGGATGGAAAGGTCGTGAACAGCGTATTAATAAAGGTGTAAACTTTATTAAAGAAGAAAAAGCATGGAATTAATGCATATCATCACAACAACATAAAATTACATCAATAATCATCAATAACCAAAATATGCAAAATACACCAACAACCACACACACACCACCATTCATAAAACCTGTAGAACACAGAGAGATGAAATAACTGAGTGTCAGTCCGTCCGCTTTCGGGACCATATGAAATAGCTCCAGTAAGTGGTTTTTTCGTACATATCCTCCATGGGTGATGGAATTAACCTGAATAAAATCACTATAGGCGCTATCATTGGTGATTCCTCCCTAATTGCGCGAGGTGGTCTGGAAGACTCTATTTATCTCCTGCTGATCGAATAAACAAACTGAACGACAGCCTGTCCATAGATGGCTGCTCATACGTGCGAGGTTTTAAGTATCCAGAAAATACACCAGAAGAAGTCACTTGAGGACAAAAAGTCCCAGGCGCGCTTATCCGGCGCTAGGCTCTGCTTGGCTGTAAATCCTGTTTAAACTGGTTTGGCTGTGGTTTGCTGAGTGCCCCGTTTAGGCACACAAAGTCGGGTGATATGGAATTCTGCTATAGGCATGCTGAGCGGGTTTGATATTCTGGAAGCCGCAATGCTCTGGCTGGTAATCCAATAGGCGAGTAGAGAGCTACTACTGCATTTGGCGATTCCAGATTTTGCGTTGGCTTCGTTGCACTGCGTGAGCTTAACTTGGCGTTGACAAAAAGGGGTTTTGATTCAGGAACGGGGTTGACGATTCGTTGCTAGATGTATACAGAAACCCTCTAGATCGAAGAGTATATGACTTTCTTCGCCTGACTGAAGTCTGCTCTAGCAATTCGGTCTTCCTGAAACTGAGACCCAAAAAGAGACACCCTTTTACTTCAAGCAAATAATAAATCACACTAACTTTCTACAGAAAGTTTCGCTCCACTATGGGATTAAATTTATTGTAGTTATTGCTATGATAGTTTAGGGCTGTCTTTAACCATGTCTCCTGTTCCTTAAAAATATCAATTATCAACACGCGCCCGCATAGTCTTAATATCTTTTGCACCCCCAGGTACCTGTCAGTAAATGTTCTGACATCAAAATCTCCTCCTCTTCCCCCAATCTCAACATACAGGAAACCTAACCTGTAGTTACAGTTAAATGAATATGCTTATTCATCTTACAACATTAAATGAATTTACATAAACAGATTACAGCATTTGACATTACACAAATAAATCGTATGTCCCCTTTGGAAAATATATTAGCATTCAACAAAATGAGTACAAAGAAAATGCAATGTTCTTGCTATAATAATACAGTTGTGGCTAGATCATAAGATATAATTATATCTATGCCTGGTGACTGCTTTCAGTGAAAGTTATAGGTTAGTGCCTAGCCACACAAGTAAGCATAAAATGATCCTCCCTTGCCACTAGAAATATCTATCAAAAAGGAATAAGTGACTATCTCCCATAATCCAGAGTTATTACCTGCATGGCACTATTCAGTTTTAAAGTGAACAATCCACACCTGACATTATCTTACAGAAATGACAGTTAATTTTTGCTGACTCTTAACCCAATGGTAAGCATTCGTGGACTGATTCTACGCCTAATATCTGTTATTGTAAGTTTAACATTTAACCCATGATAAACCGTAACAGTTTAAGCACCACTTAATAGGCCGTAGACAGCGCTACCTTATCACTGAATAAATTACTAGGAGAAGTCCTCAGAAATAAATTCACTTCCCTAACAGATATATATAAAAGCTAACATGAATACATCATATTATAATTATAAGATATGTCAACTCACCCCGAAAAATGACTAGAACATAGGCAAACACATTCTAGTACTGTGTTAAAGTTTGCCTTATCTCATGATGGTCATCTACGGGCCAGGAAAATTTACGAATGTCTTTGTCTATTAAAACCAGTCTACTCTTATAGATCACAAGGGACGCTCCCCCCGGCCTGCATATTTCTACAGAAGTTCGGCGAAAGACGTAATCTAGAGTAAGACAAAAGAAATCGTGCGAAAGTTCCCCAGGTAGAGAAATGCATAACATTATGCTCTATCTTGTCTAAGGGGCGAAAACCCAAAGACTGACCGCGATTGTTATCTTCCCCTGAAACAGATCACACTCGTTACCCAGGCCTCAAAGGGTACCAGCCGCTCGTCATCAAACGTTTTAAAGCGACCAGAGAAATTCCCCTGTTGGGACCACAGAGGGTACCCGCCGCTAACGAACCGTTTCTTTCACAGAAACCGTCTTTGGCTCGTTCTAACACTTAAAGCGGACCCGAGAAATGTTTCTCTGGTCGAACAGGTGCGTTTAGATAACATTACGTCTAGCGTTAGCTGACCGCAGCTGGCCAGCGTAAACAACCTCGGGTGGGGTTGAGAAGGTGAAAAAATGTAGGTAGAATATGAAAGAAACGAAAATACAAAATGTCTCGGAAAACAGAACATTTAAGGGAGTAATCAAATTATGGACAAGATGGTAAAATAAATTATCTTTCACGTGACAAGTGCCCCCCCCCCCCCCTTTTTAAAGTTCGAGGAATACGGACAAAAATGACAGTAATTTATCTTTTCCATCGATGTCCGTTACATGTCGTAAGAACCTTCTATAATCATAACCAAATCGTATCCAATTTCTGTCAGTACTGTATGACTAGCTCCGAGTTCATTTCTTTTCTTCCCTCTGTCTAATAGACGTTCAGCGAATGGGATTTTGCGAGGCCAGTCGACACTGACGCCTTCCGTTTCCGTGTGAACCTGACCTTGCTTATGCAATTCGCTGTGTCTGTTTATGGTCCGGAAAATTATCCGCACCTGTTGTGGTTCTCGGCCCTGCCTGAACTCACTGGCCACTGCGTAGATAATCCGCCTGTTATGTGCAGTGTAATCATTGATGGGCTCAGGCTGCTTATGTATATATTTACCTGTCACGGGCGTGGCCTTGAATAACCCTTTATAGCTGCCGTCTATCGGGATATTTCGCGCGCGTGTAACCCTAGTTGGTAAATAAAGCCGTTCGTTGGCCGAAGAAATGCTAGCATTTTTTTTCTGCCTCTCCACACCTACTCCCCTGTTTCGGTGGGAGCATTGATCAATCTTCAGACCTGTGCCGTCTAAAGGTGGGTCTGGAGCTTTCCTTGCCTTGCCAGTCACAACTCTGGCTTGGTCAACGGAAATGATCAAGTTGCTCTGTAATGGCCTGGCGGAGGCGACTACTTTGCTGTCCATCAGTGGGGTTGAGACCACTGGAATAATGCGATTTGAATGAGAGAACTCAGCTGCCTGAAGCAGAGAGTAATCGATCGCATTCTGGGGTTCTACTAAATCATAACAGATCTCCGTAGCTTCTATCCGTGAAGACAGATAGGTAATATCTGCGAGTTGCAGAGTTTGTTGAGTCGCTTTCCCATTACTAGCATGACGTGAGCCAAGGCTCTCAACAATGGCTCCTTGTACAATAGTAAGGCAGCTTTTCTCACTGTCTTTTTCCCTGAGAAGTGTGAGAGACTCAAATGGAATACCAGGGATCCCTTCGCCTGGAACCCTGTGTCCATCATAAACGTCAACTTTGCCCTCCCCTGAGGAAGTTACTGGCGTCAGTTGAACTTTGTCATGCAATGCGAGATCCACTTCCTGGTTGACAGGCTCCGCAGTCTGCATGCAAAGGACTGGACGGTTTGAGATCCCGTTAGATCGCGAAGTGCCCGAGAAAAAACTCTCGGTGTGTTTTTCCAAAGTTCCTTGGAACGGTTTGGAAAGTTTAACCCTTTTAGCAGGCGACTTATTCTTGCACCTTTTAAGCTCAGGGTGATAAGAGGAGCGGCGCCTCCTTTCTACGATCGTTGAGTTGGAGGGATACGCCTCTGCATATGGTTTTTCGCTGTCCGGCCGGGAATCTTGCGAAATATAACGTGATAGGGTGTGGCTCCCTTTTCTCGACGTCACGTGTCGGTTAGGTGCTGCTCGGTCTGGAGCGTGAGAGGCTCGGGGTTCGCCGCTTGCCAGACGGGAACAATCCGTATTACAATGCTTGTTAGCACCTGTCTCACCTTTGTGCAGTTTCCATGCCTGGGAACGTTGCGTAATTTTTCCCGTGGCTTTAGGTCTGCTGTCCCGACGTAAATTCTTTCCTTGTTTGGGCTTCGGATCCAAGTCCAAAGGAAAGTCAATTTTCTGGAGTTGGGGTTCGGTTTTAGCAGGCAAGTTTTCTTTCATGGGCGCAAGGTTTGCAGGGGCTTTGACCGTTAAGGGCACAGTAGAAGGGGAAGTAGAGTGACTACATTTAGTATCTGTTTCCACCTTCCGAATTTGGCTATCCAGTTCATTCATTCTGATTTGGTATAGCCTGTCCCATTCTTGTCGCTCTATTTCCAATTGCTTGTCCCGTTCTTGTTGCTCCATTTCCAATTGCTTGTCCCGTTTTTGTTGCTCCATTTCCAATTGCTTGTCCCGTTCTTGTCTTTGCTTTTCCCTTTGCTTCTCATCTTCTATCACTTCTTCTACATACTGTCGGGTGAATGCTTCACTCTCCCCAGTTTGTTTACATGACCATGCTAAGATTAAACGGCTGTCAAACCAATTGTCTACCTCGTATTGATCCTGCAGGCTTACTGCAAATTCTAGAAAGGGCTGGATTTCGCTATCCTTGTACTCCATGTACTTAGCTACCTCGAGGGCAATCCTATGCACTTTATCTAGATCAGCCATTATATCAGGGTGAGCAAACATTATAGAAGAATAGAACCTAGAGATCTTAGTTACCTAGTTCACTAGGTGCTGATTAACTTAATAATCAATAGAATCTAGGCTAGCCTGGGAACTTTAAAATCAAGAAAGTTTGAAGCTACTCTGATTGCGACAAGCAAAAACCCAAAAACTCCAAAAAATGTAAGTGATGTAAAACTTATTACTATCACTTCACCCCAGTTATGTCAGTACTAAGCTATTGAGAGGATTGGTTACTATCATCCGAATGAACACCCTCCCTTGGTACAAATGCAAGCTAGTAACTGACTATCTGTAGCTTCTTATCTCAGATTAAAGAGCTACTCCTGAAAAAATATTAACCCTTAAAAAAAAAATTTTGACTTTTACAACAATAGTCGTCAGATTTGTCAACCAAAAACTCAGCAGTGATACCATCAACCTTTACCAGCTGTCTCATGTGTAGCATGAATAATAAATGTAACTTAATATTTATGATTGCTGTGGAGAAAAACGCTGTTCCGACTTCCTCCAAAAGAAATAGTTCGATATGTCTAGGGGAAAGAAATTCCTATAATCTGCCGAACACTAAACTCTAAGAATCAAGATAGAATCTTGTGAGAGATTCCTACCAGACTGCAACCTCATCTGTTGCGATTGCTGCAGATGTAGTTCAAATTCCGCGGCGAGACCCCATTTGTTGTGGTACTAGATGGGCTCTAGAATCTCGGACGGGCTCCCATTTGTCGTGGTTGAGTTTGAGTGTAGAGTATTTGTCGAGTTGGACAACAGTAGTGAAATCGACAAGGGATAGTGGACTGACAGAGTTATAGATTACACTTTAGATAAGGTGTAAATAGGAGATGGACTTGAGACAACCTGGAAGAAGATTTATTCAAATGATCTCTCTCTCCAAGCCTCAACTCACTTATGTCTGTCTAAGCATCTCCTGCTCTCTCTCTTTTCTCTTATCATACATAGAGATTATAGTAAAGAGCTAAAAATACAAATATGGATGGAAAGGTCGTGAACAGCGTATTAATAAAGGTGTAAACTTTATTAAAGAAGAAAAAGCATGGAATTAATGCATATCATCACAACAACATAAAATTACATCAATAATCATCAATAACCAAAATATGCAAAATACACCAACAACCACACACACACCACCATTCATAAAACCTGTAGAACACAGAGAGATGAAATAACTGAGTGTCAGTCCGTCCGCTTTCGGGACCATATGAAATAGCTCCAGTAAGTGGTTTTTTCGTACATATCCTCCATGGGTGATGGAATTAACCTGAATAAAATCACTATAGGCGCTATCATTGGTGATTCCTCCCTAATTGCGCGAGGTGGTCTGGAAGACTCTATTTATCTCCTGCTGATCGAATAAACAAACTGAACGACAGCCTGTCCATAGATGGCTGCTCATACGTGCGAGGTTTTAAGTATCCAGAAAATACACCAGAAGAAGTCACTTGAGGACAAAAAGTCCCAGGCGCGCTTATCCGGCGCTAGGCTCTGCTTGGCTGTAAATCCTGTTTAAACTGGTTTGGCTGTGGTTTGCTGAGTGCCCCGTTTAGGCACACAAAATCGGGTGATATGGAATTCTGCTATAGGCATGCTGAGCGGGTTTGATATTCTGGAAGCCGCAATGCTCTGGCTGGTAATCCAATAGGCGAGTAGAGAGCTACTACTGCATTTGGCGATTCCAGATTTTGCGTTGGCTCCGTTGCACTGCGTGAGCTTAACTTGGCGTTGACAAAAAGGGGTTTTGATTCAGGAACGGGGTTGACGATTCGTTGCTAGATGTATACAGAAACCCTCTAGATCGAAGAGTATATGACTTTCTTCGCCTGACTGAAGTCTGCTCTAGCAATTCGGTCTTCCTGAAACTGAGACCCAAAAAGAGACACCCTTTTACTTCAAGCAAATAATAAATCACACTAACTTTCTACAGAAAGTTTCGCTCCACTATGGGATTAAATTTATTGTAGTTATTGCTATGATAGTTTAGGGCTGTCTTTAACCATGTCTCCTGTTCCTTAAAAATATCAATTATCAACACGCGCCCGCATAGTCTTAATATCTTTTGCACCCCCAGGTACCTGTCAGTAAATGTTCTGACATCAAAATCTCCTCCTCTTCCCCCAATCTCAACATACAGGAAACCTAACCTGTAGTTACAGTTAAATGAATATGCTTATTCATCTTACAACATTAAATGAATTTACATAAACAGATTACAGCATTTGACATTACACAAATAAATCGTATGTCCCCTTTGGAAAATATATTAGCTTTCAACAAAATGAGTACAAAGAAAATGCAATGTTCTTGCTATAATAATACAGTTGTGGCTAGATCATAAGATATAATTATATCTATGCCTGGTGACTGCTTTCAGTGAAAGTTATAGGCTAGTGCCTAGCCACACAAGTAAGCATAAAATGATCCTCCCTTGCCACTAGAAATATCTATCAAAAAGGAATAAGTGACTATCTCCCATAATCCAGAGTTATTACCTGCATGGCACTATTCAGTTTTAAAGTGAACAATCCACACCTGACATTATCTTACAGAAATGACAGTTAATTTTTGCTGACTCTTAACCCAATGGTAAGCATTCGTGGACTGATTCTACGCCTAATATCTGTTATTGTAAGTTTAACATTTAACCCATGATAAACCGTAACAGTTTAAGCACCACTTAATAGGCCGTAGACAGCGCTACCTTATCACTGAATAAATTACTAGGAGAAGTCCTCAGAAATAAATTCACTTCCCTAACAGATATATATAAAAGCTAACATGAATACATCATATTATAATTATAAGATATGTCAACTCACCCCGAAAAATGACTAGAACATAGGCAAACACATTCTAGTACTGTGTTAAAGTTTGCCTTATCTCATGATGGTCATCTACGGGCCAGGAAAATTTACGAATGTCTTTGTCTATTAAAACCAGTCTACTCTTATAGATCACAAGGGACGCTCCCCCCGGCCTGCATATTTCTACAGAAGTTCGGCGAAAGACGTAATCTAGAGTAAGACAAAAGAAATCGTGCGAAAGTTCCCCAGGTAGAGAAATGCATAACATTATGCTCTATCTTGTCTAAGGGGCGAAAACCCAAAGACTGACCGCGATTGTTATCTTCCCCTGAAACAGATCACACTCGTTACCCAGGCCTCAAAGGGTACCAGCCGCTCGTCATCAAACGTTTTAAAGCGACCAGAGAAATTCCCCTGTTGGGACCACAGAGGGTACCCGCCGCTAACGAACCGTTTCTTTCACAGAAACCGTCTTTGGCTCGTTCTAACACTTAAAGCGGACCCGAGAAATGTTTCTCTGGTCGAACAGGTGCGTTTAGATAACATTACGTCTAGCGTTAGCTGACCGCAGCTGGCCAGCGTAAACAACCTCGGGTGGGGTTGAGAAGGTGAAAAAATGTAGGTAGAATATGAAGGAAACGAAAATACAAAATGTCTCGGAAAACAGAACATTTAAGGGAGTAATCAAATTATGGACAAGATGGTAAAATAAATTATCTTTCACGTGACACCCAAGAAGGGAGATCTTGCCGACTGCAATAATTGGAGAGGAATCACTCTTCTCTCAGTTCCCAGCAAAATACTAGGCAGGATAATTATACAGAGAATTTCAAAAGCAGTAGACCACAAGCTGAGGAAGGAACAAGCAGGATTTAGAAAGAACAGAAGATGTGTAGATCATATATTCACTCTCAGGAACATTATAGAGCAGTGCTCAGAATGGCAAAGACAGCTGTACATTAATTTCGTTGATTTTGAAAAGGCTTTTGACAGCATACATAGGGACAGTTTATGGAAAATACTGAGGGCTTATGGAATTCCAAGCTGCATAGTGTCAATCATAAAAAGCCTCTATGCAACTTTACGTGTAGTGTTGGGCAGAGCAACCTTCTTCTTCTTCTTCTTCTTCTTGCGATCGCATCTTTGATGATTACACCGTCAGACGAGTTCTCATGATGAATTCGACTGTTGTTTGAAGTTCCTCTTTAACTCCATATAGCCTTGAGTCTAGTGTTGAGTCATTCGGCCAGTATACCCTTCTCAACTGGTCATACAGAGGACAGTCCTGTAGAACATGCTCAGCAGTTTGTTCGTTTAATCCACATGTGCACAATGGTGAAGCAGACAATCGCAGCCTGTGCATGTGTTCATTCAGTCTGTTACGCCCTGTCCTGAGTCGAAAAATAGTTATCTGTCCCTGCCGGTCGAGAGTGTGATAGTCGTCCCTGGGTTGGTTCTGCTCTCTTCCGACAGTCTGGACAGCTCTCCTTCTCTCAAAGTACGTGACTTCACCATCTTCTTGCTCACACTCTCCTCCCTTTTTTGCAAGTTTATCTGCCTTTTCATTTCCTGGTACACCACAATGAGATGGTACCCACTGAAGTATGGTTCTCTTTTTGGCAGCTACCTTGTTTAGTTCATTTCTCAGATGCGGGAGTTTACCACCCTTGAGAGCTTGCAGGACAGACAGTGCATCTGTGAGGATGACTACCTGGTGGCAGTCAGAGTTGGTGTTATAAATCATATTTGCAGCTTGCTCTAGAGCTTGAACCTCAGCTGTATAGTTGGAACAGAATTTACCAGTGGGAATGTGCCTAGTCTCATAGTGGTTGTCAGGATATGAGATAAAGATACCGGCACCTCCATTCCTAACAGCATTAGTTGCTGATCCATCTGTATAGGCATGTATCCATGATTGATCGGGATAGCTTTCTTGGATCATACTCAATGTAGCAGTTCGTTTTTGCAGATCATTATACTCACATCCACTTGTGAGACCACTGACTGATGTATTAATTTGGAGGGCACTGCTGGCCTGCTCCCATGGTACAGGGTATAGGGTGGGCTTCAGTGGTGTTGTCTTCATGGATAGGTCCTCTTGATGCTGTCTTATAAGTCTTTTCCCCCGATGCACAAAGCTGCTACGCTTTAGACGTCCCAATGCCAGATCATCTAGTCTTGCCTTCATTGGGTGCATTGGCATACTGTTGTACTTTTCCATCTGGATCATGGTTTTTATGTCTCTTCTATGGGACAATGTCTGTAATCCAGCAACCTTCTGCATCTCTGTTATTGGTGTAGTTTTCATGGCTCCTGTAATGAGCCTGAGAGCTTGATTTTGCACCCTGTCCAAAGACTGCAGATGTGAGTTAGCAGCTGATGACCATGCTGCTGAGCTAAACTCTAAGTGTGGTCTTATTACTCCATTATAAATCTTCTTTAGATTTCGTTCATCTGCTCCCCAGTTGGCACCTGCCAATTCCCCGAGTATGCCCAGTCGTCTTCGGGCCTTTCCCTCCGCGTTCTCAATATGCCTATTCCATGTAAGCCCTTGGTCAAATGTCACCCCAAGATAGGTGGGGCAGCTCTCTTCCCTGATCACGGTTGTCCCTAGGTGTATGTTAGCTGATTTGTCCCTGGGGGCGAGGGAGAACAGTGTTGTGGAGGTTTTGTCTGTGTTTATTGTGACAAGCCATTTCTCTGCCCATGACACTAGCATGTCTGCTGCCCGCTGCATTCTATAATTTGCTGTGGTGACATTTTCATCAGCGCACCAGAGTACTAGGTCATCTGCATACAAGGCAGCTTTAACTCCTGCAGGGAGATCCCTCACCAGGTCATTGATGTAAACAAGGAAGAGTGTTGGGGAAACCACTCCTCCTTGAGGTACCCCCTGATGGAGCAACACTTTTCTGCTCTGCAGACTGTCAAGAGTGACTCTAGTTCTCCTGTTATGCAAGTATGACTGGATCCATTTCATCATGTTGCCTTGGATTCCACTTCTCCTAAGTTTTGCAATGAGACCATCTTTCCACACCTTGTCAAAGGCCTGCTTGAAGTCGACCCAGATCGTTAGGACCTTTTTCTTCTCCTGGAAGGCATCCTCTATTGCTTGAGACAAGTAAGCAACTTGGTCTTCTATACTGTAGCATTCTCTAAATCCAGCTTGTTCCGGCACCAGGATCTGCTCAGACTCTAAATACCATTTCAATCTGTGGTTGACTATTCGCTCCATAGTCTTCCCAACACAGCTTGTGAGACTGATTGGCTGGCAACTTGCAGCCTCGGTCTTACATTTCCCTTTCTTTAGTATGGGTATTGTGATGGCTTCTCTCCATACTTGGGGTACCGTTCCTTTCAACCAGCTGTGGTTGAATATCTCAAGCAGTTTTGTCTTTGCTGCTGAGCTCAGATTTACTAGCATTTCGTTGCTGATTTTGTCTGGGCCGGGTGACTTTTGAAACTTAAGCTTGGAAATAGCCTTCTGTAGTTCTCCTAGTGTGATGGGTTCCCTCATTGGGGCAGGAGTATCTGTCTGTCCCATGGTTGCCAGTATTTCTTTTCTTATCTCTCTCTGATGATCTATGTTAATGGGTAAGTTGCTTTCTGAACTGTATCTTCTAGCAAACAAGTCTGCAGCTTGTTTTCCTCTGAAAAGTTTGCCACCTTCATCCAATGTGATAGTCTGCCTAGGTGAGGAACGCTCTTCATTTAGAGACTTGACTAATCTCCAAAGTTTCCTGCCGTCTTTCTCAAGGTTCAGCGATGCCGTTTTAGTTCTCCAGCTTTTCCGTTTTCTTCTAGCTTTGTTCTCTGAAACTCTGCTACAGCCTTTTTCCATTTGTTGTGAGTTTCAAGTGAAGGCTGAGACTCTGCGTCCTTTCTAGCCCCGTCCATGGCTTCCTGACGTTCTTGGAGTGTGCTGGACCAGTATGGTATGTAGTTACGCCGGCATCCTTTGGGAATGGTTTCTTTGCAGCTTGTAGTATGCATCTGTTGAAGTCTTTTACCACTTCATTAATGTCTCTGTTCTGTACCTTGAGGGTAGACAGCAGCGTGTTCACCTGATGCCTGAATAAACCCCAGTTGGCTTTTTTGTAGTTCCATCTTGTAATGGCTGGGCCTGTACTGAGAGTTGCACTCTGGACAGTAAGAAAGATTGGGCGATGGTCGCTTCCCCCTAGTTGGTCTCCTACTTCTCTACTAATAGATCCAGCTATATCTGGTGTGGAGAAGGCAAGATCTGGTGTTGAAGTTGTGTGCCATCCTCTGGAGTAGAAGGTAGGAGTATCTGTGGCATTATTGACTAGGATTAGGGAGTGATCATCTTGCCAAGTTTCAACCTCTTCACCTCTGTGATCCAGATGGTTATAGCCCCAGCTCTGGGAGTGGCTATTAAAGTCTCCAACTGCTATAAAGTTGGTGGCTGGTACCTGTATAGAGCTGAGACTCAGGGGTTTGTTGTTCGGACAGTAATAGTTCAGGAGTTCTATTTCCATCTTGTCTACCTTTATCTGCAACAGCTGATATTCTGCTCCATCCATGAAGGTTTTCCCTTCGTGTGCAGGAATGTTATTCCTTACAAGAGTAAGTACTCCTCCTTTTCGTCTATCTTTTCTGTCGGATCTGAAGCATTGATATCCCCTTATTTTAAAGGTTTGATCTGCTTTCAAGTGAGTCTCTTGGATACAGCAAACACTGACTTGCTTCTCATACAAGATGTTTTCCAGCTCTGTCTTTTTGCTGTATCCAGCCTGCTTGCTGTTCACTCCCTCTGCATTCCAGTGCATCATGACAAGTGGCACTCTGGGTTTCTCTTTTTCTGTTTTGTTTTGGTCAGTAGTTCTCCTCCGCCGTCTGCTGACTCCACAAGACGGTCTAGAGGGTCCTCCAGTAGCTGAGGGTGGGCTCTGTCGAGGCTCAGAGCCCGGCACTGCACCTGCCTGGTGGAGCTCCACAGGGCGAGCACCAGTACGAGATTTATTTGACGGTGTACTCTCCATAGAAAAAAAAAAGCGAGTTGCGTGATACTGTGGTTTCCGGTGCGCCTTCTGGCCCAGTATCTATGACTTTAGCACCTGTTCAACGGGAGAGTGGGCTCATCCCTAATCTGTTTATGTTCCCAGTAGTAGACTATTCGCAAGCAGCCTGGGGGTGTCACTGCTCTGCGCGGACCTTGTTTACCGAGGCGGCGTCCGAGCTCGTATGGTGAAAATATGGTTGCATTATCTTCAAAATAGCCCTGTCTTTCCTGCCATCCTGCAACTTTGAGTTAGGGAGTTCTGAGCTCCAGTCTCTTTCCCAGGCATTTTATCCTGGCCTGGCACGCATACAGAGGACCCCACTTCTGGTTCTAAGTTAGCAGTTGGGGACAGGTGGGGTAGCACACTGTGCATTCCCCGTCATCCAGGGGGCTCTCCAACTATGCAGAGCTTGCACAATGCTGTGCTCTGGTTCTGGGCTCACCCAAGGAATCCTCACGTCCTGCACAGAGCCACTTCCAGATACCCACCACCTGCCAACCCCCCATTGTAGAAATCTCCTGCATGCGGCCATCCAGTCAAGAGCCAGTATTAAGTCTGGTGCCCAGTGATTCCCCCCAAGCTCAGTGTGCAATTCTGGGTTCTCATCATGCTGCAACACAGGGGGGATTGTGATGCTCAGCCATCTCTCTCAACTCTGCACCGATAAATGACATCGGGGACTTAACTGTGTCTCAGTACTGGGAGGCCCCGTTTCCGGGTACACCACACACAGCCAGTTGAGGCAACGGTCGCCGTGGGCGTGTCTTCAGTGGGGAAGTTGTGGAGTCTTCCTGTCCATGTTCTTGCACATCCTAACACTGCCCGCAAGACATCGGAGGTTTGGAGAGTGGCCTTCTCTGCTTTTTTGAGCCGGGGTGGGCTCCCCGGGCAAGTCTCGATGGGGATCGGGACGTGTCCACGCGCCAGTGGGCCCAGCATCGGCCGCATCTGTTGGAGGACTTGCTCTGCCAGGTTTGAGTTAGTAAATTCCAACTTTGTCATCTTCTTGGCATTGTGATGCTGGGGTGCCTGTGGATTTCCTAACGCCCCGGGTAGAAGCCAGAAGTGTACTGTGCCAGCTCTGGGGGAGATAAAGGGGGTGTTTCTGCGTCTCCTTGTGATACGTAGCCAAGGTAGGGCTCACAGTGCTCTTTCCCCGCCACCAAATTGCCTGCTGGTTACGCCGAGTTCTCCGAGGCTCTAGGCATGTGACCAAGAGTTGAAGGCAATAGGATCGTCACGTCCTGAGTCTCTGTGCCTGTACGATGGGTTCCGATCTTCAGGGAGCAGTCCACACTCGTTCCCACTCCCAAGACTTGTTCAGTATCCATCTGGCTCCTTCCCACCCACAGAGGGCGTGTACGGTGTAGTGCACCGGTTTTATTATCGAGGTTTGCTCCTCTAGATCCGTTGTGTTTAGCCTGAGGATTCGCACCCTCAGTTACCAGGACTACCTCGAGGAGGGTGTGGCTCTTCACCACGCACAACGATCTTGGGGTATGAGAGGTTTTGCTAGGCCAAGAGACTAACACCGCAATGGTCGCTCCTTTCATGAACAGAATTCACTAGGCCTAGGGTGAAGCAAGGGGGGAAACCCACTACCCACAACACCAGCACATCATACCCCCTGTCTGTAGATCAGAATGAATAAGGCAAGAACAGCCTTTTTTAGCCTAAACAACATCTGGAAGTCCTCTCAATACAGCACAAGCACAAAATTAAGATTATATCAGAGCTGTGTGCTTTCTGTGCTTCTCTATGGTGCGGAATGCTGGAGAGTTACAGAGAAGGAAATGTCGAAATTGTCCTCTTTTCACACAACATGCCTAAGAAAAATTCACCGAATATTTTGGCCGAATACCATCACCAACCAAGATCTGCTTACTTGGAGCAAGCAAGAGGACATGCACACCATCATAGCTGGCAGACGCTGGAGCTTTGTTGGCCATGTCCACAGAAGAGACCCCGATGCCATCACAACAACAGCTATGCTATGGACCCCGGAAGGAAAACGAAAGAGAGGCCGACCAAAAACAACTTGGCGGAGGACTGTGGGGGCTGAGATGCAAAGAATGAACCAGAGTTGGGGCATTGTACGAAGGATGGCCACCGACCGAGCAAAGTGGAATCAATTTGTTGTTGCCTTACAAGACGCCACTAGGCGTAATGGCCACTGACTGCTTTGACGGTCGGCGGCTAAGGATCAAGAAGAAGAAGAAGAAGAAGTATCAATAAGAAAAATTCGCTGTGGTGCAAGCAAATTTTCATTCCGAAAGTGCGGCAGAGAGAAAAACGTTCGGGAACCACTGATCTAGAGCATTGCGGGGGGAAAAGGAATGGCACGGCGTTTGTTCTCGTGTAATGCGAGCGATCATTCGTTCTTTCACCCTGAAGTGACAAGGGACATGGCGAGACATCACGCTACACTCATTCACCATTTTAAGATTTCTAAAACCTGTCTGAAAGTTTTGATTTATTTTGTTGTTTATTTTCACCGAGCCTCGTACTGAACTGACAGATTTTTGTCACATTAATACACTCGTGCAGGAGGTTTTTGTTTAACCCCTCTGCCTCGGTTTGGACGGTCAGAATGTTGAGAGCGAACATCAAAGACCGGGGTTGGGAACTGAAATAGGAAGGTTAAATTTGATAAAGTTCTTTTGTAAGTGATTGAGCTGTGAATATGTGGACACTTTGTATATTTGATGTGTGAACAGTTAAAAATTCATACCTTCACTGAATAGGGGAAAAGTCAGAAAATATAAAGACAGACAGAATCAATGGGAAAGCGGACACGATTAAAAATGAAATATATAAAGAAGCAGGCAGGTAGGTAGCTAGATAGACAAGCGAGCAGGCAGGCAAGCAAACAGAACAGATAGATAGACATATAGAATAAACAAAATAGACGGACAGACCGACGGAGGGACAGCGGAATTCAGGTAGACGGACATGGATGGATTGATAGATGGGGGAGGCAGCAGATTGACGGACACTCAGACAGACAGATTAGCTAGATAGATAGATAGATAGATAGATAGATAGATAGATAGATAGATAGATAGATAGATAGATAGATAGATAGATAGATAGATAGATAGATAGATAGATAGATAGATAGATAGATAGATGGATGGATGGATGGATGGATAGATAGATAGATAGATAGATAGATAGATAGATAGATAGATAGATGGATGGATAGATGGATGGATGGATAGATTAGATAGATAGAGTAGATAGATTGATAGGATAGATTGATAGGATAGATAGATAGATAGGATAGATAGATAGGATAGATAGATGGGATAGATAGATAGGATAGGATAGATAGGATAGATAAGATAGATAGATAAGATAAGATAAGATAGATAAGATAGATAAGATAAGATAGATAGAGAGGTAGGCAGACTGACTGACTGACAGACAGACAGACAGATAAACAGATAGATAGATAGATAGATAGATAGATAGATAGATAGATGGATATATAGATAGATAGATAGATAGATAGATAGATAGATAGATAGATAGATAGATAGATAGATAGATAGATAGATAGATAGATAGATAGATAGATAGATAGATAGATAGATAGATAGATAGATAGATAGATAGATATGATATAAGATAAGATAAGATAAGATAGATAAGATAGATAAGATAAACAGATAAGATAGATAGATAAGATAGATAGAGAGGTAGGTCGGCAGGCAGGCTGATTGACTGACTGACAGATAAACAGACATACAGACAGACAGACAGACAGACAGATATATAGATAGATAGATAGATAGATAGATAGATAGATAGATAGATAGATAGATAGATAGATAGATAGATAGATAGATAGATAGATAGATAGATAGATAGATAGATAGATAGATAGATAGATAGATAGATAGATAGATAGATAGATAGATAGATAGATAGATAGATAGATAGATAGATAGATAGGCAGGCAGGCAGGCAAGTAGGCAAACAAGCAAAAATGTAAGCAGAGAGACATTCATTCATTCATAACCCTCTACTCCCAAAGGAGTATAGACCTTCAACAAACACATGCCAAGTCCTCCTGTCACGTGCCATCATCTCAAGTTCTTTCCACGTTCTCCTCATCATTTTCACCTCTGTTTCCAGCTCTCTTCTCCATGTGCTTCTTGGTCTACCTCTGCCTCTCTTGCCCTGAGGGTTCCAGAACAAGGACTGCCTTGTAATGCTATCAACAGGTTTCCTCAGTGTGTGTCCTATCATCACCATCGTCTTCTTCTCATCTCTTGTTCCACTGGCCCTTGCCTGGTTCTTGTCATCAGTTCCCCATTGGTGACCTTTTCATACCATTTAAATCCCTCCATTTAACGCAAGCACCCATTTATGAAAGTCTGTAGCTTTTTGGTTGTTGTCTTTGTTGTTCTCCATGTTTCAGAGCCATATAATAGTATTGACTTCACATTTGAGGTGAAGATTCTTATTTTCATGTTGAATCCGATTTCTCTTGATTTCCATATATTTCCCAATGCAATGAAAGCGCCTCTTGCTTTTTGTATTCTAATTTTGACATCATTGTCTGTCCCTCCAACTTTGTCTATATTGCTGCCAAGATATGTGTACGATTCTACATCTCGTAGTGGTGTTTCTTCAAGTTCAACCCTGTTATCATTACTTGCATTTATTCTCATTATTTTTGTCCCTGTGTATTTTCAAACCCAATTGCTGTGACCTAAGCAGAGAGACAGATGGAAACAAAAAAAGAAAGAAAGAAGTTAGTAAGAACGACACGAAGAAAGGAACAGATTTGGACGGCACGTCACAATGTTCTCTAAAAACGTAACCGTCATTTTAGGATCAGAATACGATTTAAGACTCGACTTTCCTAAATCAAGACAATCACTGGACAATCAATCAATCAATGTTAAGAAATCTTAAAACAGTGGTAGGCTTCGTCACGACTTTGGCTGTCTCAAGGCCATCATTTGAGTGAGAGATTGCTCATAGTGTCATGCTTGGCCCACTCTCGTCGCTCATGGAGTCAAAGATGAGATGTACGTAAGTCTCAATTCGTTCGTTTTTTTTTTTTTTGTGAGTTTATTTCAAGGAAGATTTATGTGTTGAATTTGGGCATGACTTTTTTTTTCCTTTTATTTTTAAGGTTTTATTTTTCTCTTTTTGTTTTCTCCGCTGGGTTATTTGTTTCTCACGAGAGGGGACATGGATGGATGCAAGGATAGGTAGGTAGATAGATGGATTGATGGATAGACGAGTATATGGATGGATGAATGGATATATATGGGTAGATTGGTAGATGGATGGATAAGTAGATGAGTGCATAGATGGATGGGTGGATTGATGGATGGATAGGTAGATAGATGGATGGTTGGATAGGTAGATGGATGGATTGATGGAAAGGTCAATGGATGGGTGGGTAGATGATGGATGAATTGGTAGATGGATGGGTGCGTAGATGGATGGATGGGTGGGTAGATGGATGGCTGGATGTATGGGTGAATAGATGGATGGATGGTTAGACGAATGGGTGGGTAGATGAATGGATAGGTAGATGGATGGATGGATGGATGGATGAATGGATAGATAATATGTGGGTAGATGGATGGATGGATATGTGGGTAGATGATTGGGTGCGTAGATGGATGGATGGGTGCGTAGATGGATGGATTAGTGGATGGGTAGTTGGATGAATTGATGGATGGGTAGATGGATATATTGATGGATGGATGTGTAGATGGGTGGATGGATAGATGGATGGGTGGATGAATGAGTAGATGAATGGATGGATGGATAGATAGATGGATGGATTGGGGGATGGATGGACAGGTAGATGGATGGATAAATAGATGGATAGATAGATGGATGGGTGGATATGTAGATGGTTGGGTGTGTAGATGGGTAGATAGGTAGATGGATGGGTAGATGGATGGATGGATGGATGTGAGATGCATGCACGAGTGGATGGATAGGTAGATGAATGGGCAGATGGATGGATATGTAGATGGATGGGTAGGTAGATGGATTGATGGATGAGTAGATGGATGGATGGGTGGCTGAATAGATGGATGTGTAAATGGGTGGATAGATGGATGAGTAGATGAATGGATGGGTTGATGGATAGAAGGGTAGATGGATGAATGGGTAGATGGATGGGTAGATGGATGGATGGGTAGGATGTATGGATCGATGGGTAAATGGATGGATGAAGGGGTCGATGGATGGGTAGATGGATGGATGGATGGGTGAGTTGGGTGGATGGATGGGTGGATGGATAGTTGGGTTGGTAGGTATGGATGAGTTGATGGATAAGCTTGCGAAACATATTGTCGTGAAGTCTGATTCACAACACGTCATTCTTACCACAACGGTACGCCATACTTTATAATAGTGTATCCTAGACGGACCAATGGAATGGCCTCCTTATTCGTTTGTTTACACTAGTATTAGGCATTCAACATGGCCAGTCAAATCTGTGTAACCTTATCGGAATTGGAGGTAAACTGCAGTATTATGAGCGAAGAACCGCCTGGAGGAGGTTAGTAATTTAATAATAGGACTGTTAATGTGTGAGTAGGTATAAAGACTTCCACAAAAAGTATTATAATAACAGAGATAAGTGAAATAGAATGCATCGAGACATTAGGCTGGTCTAAAATTTTGCTGTTTAGGCTACGCCTAGGAAAAGATGGAAGTATGTAAGTAAAAGACAATTAGCTAGAAAGATGAAGAATAATACAGGGCGTATTTTAAGTCTAAGATGAAGGAAATCGCTCCAGGAATAAGGAAGATATTTGAATTCCTGGTTTTTCATATTTGCACATCTAGACAAATGTATGCCGATATTTGAGTATGTAACACACGGCAGCATTACTGCTTCCCGTGTCGGCCGGCCCTGACCTATATAAGGACTTGCCCTTTTGCGATTTGCGAAAGCAGGCCATAAAATTTTGAAAATACAGCGAGAGCGCCAGTTCTGTCAGTGAAGACTTCCTTTGCCTTCTGCATCTGAGAGCAGACTGCGTGACCATTAATAACTCGACTGTATGTACTTGAGGGTAAGAAAGAATGTATATATATATATATATATATATATATATATATATATATATATATATATATATATATATATATATATATATATATATATATATATAGTTCTAATTAATTAATTAAAAGGTGCGTTAGGAAGTGTGTAAAAACGTGTTATAAAAATACTGTGTAATTTCTGGAGGCAAAACCAAGCCTGTGTATATTCAAATAATTTGAGAATGGTAGCGAGAAGTGTGTTCATAGTTTTAGTAAAGCATTTAAAGAATTATTTCTTAAAGGAATGGGACACACACCAGGAACAAAGGAAAGGATGACAGGAATTGTATTACTGCATTGTTTAAAATATCTCATAGTATTTTCAACAAAACTTAATAACTGTATGTATGCTAATCATGGACAGCTAGTTGTGACCAGAGAACTGGAGAAAGATTATCTTCACAGTGAACTGGATTGTGTTAATACTGATTTGTTATGCCCTGTGTGTCTACTTGCACTCTGTCTGAAACTGTCTTTTATCCCCTACATCGGGGTTAGGGAAATAGAGATAGACAATACAGTGGTTAACAATTGTATTTTAGGTTACATCCTGTACCACACGTATACTTGTAAAGAGCCAGCCCAAAACTAAAGGACCTAGCGGTGCAAGCGCCCTTTTTGACTAGAGGTACAGCCACCCAGTATCCACGGCCTGGAAGAATCTCAGTTGATCTTTCTTTCCAGAACCGAAGTGGGACAGGCTTCACAATAAGAAAAGGAGATAAGTGGCCAAACAAGGCTACTGTTCAGTGTAGAACCAGATAGACCACAATGACTAATCCATATAAAACAGTATTTAATGAGGAAAATACAGTGCAATTAGATAGGCTAATTCTTGATCAGTAATTGACAGAAATTCAGTAACTGAGGAACTTTTATTGATTACAAAATTTAGATAGTCTACAACCAGAGTGAGTTCAGCCAAGAGAGAAGAACTTTCCTACAAAGTTAAAGACTGTAGATAATTTTGAACGTTTTACAAGTGATTTTATTCATTTAATGTTGTAATTAAATTTTGAGTTCAGTGAAAGATTTTCACAAAGAAAAGAAAAACTTGTATAAAATAAATTGTAAATATTTACCAACAGACTTACTTTAATTATTTAAGTTAAGTTACAGTTCTCGTTGGTAAATAGTTTAATTTAATACCCCTAGCAGAGCTTAACATTATAAACAGAGGAGGATCTTGAGAGGAGCATTTAGGAACCTAGGATAATACACTATCATCATACCTAGGAACTTATACAGCTTGATCTTACCTTTGATGTCTATACACCCTTACTCTTTTCAGAGAAGGGGGTATTGCTTATAAGACCAGTCTCTTATCTGGCACTATCCTGGTATCACCTGATACAACTTTGTGTCCAGGATATCTTTATATTTCAACAATATTAACACCCTCTCATGACACATATGAGAAATAGATAGCAAGAAGGAGGGTGAGTGTGTGTAAGTGCGTGTGTCGAATATCCATCTTTGTTCGCTCTCAGAAAACGACATCTATCTCTCCTTATAAAATTGGCTGTCCGTCTCAGGCTTCTCTCATTACTAAACAGTCTCTCCCTTAATTGGGTTGTTGAAGGCCATACTGCCACGCTGATCCTGTCATGGAGCCAACAGTCATGGAGGACATGTTCAAATGTTTGCGTGCCCTCCAATGCCCTGGCTCGTCTGTTTAGAATACGTATCCATTGAAACATTTAATAATGTTTGTTATTTATGTTTTAATATCGTTTTTATCATGAAAAAGATAAAGGATGGACAGCGCAGGACAGGAAGTCTTGGCGTGAATTATTTGCAAGCAGGGGCGGAATGACACTGATATCGGTCCCCGGGTAACATGGGTTGCAGGCTTCTAAACACCCCTTAGGCATAGTGTAGCAAAGTTTGAGTTTGCTGGGGAGGTTATGATTGTATCCTAAAAGAGTGAAATCAGTGTCTGCATTAACCGTGTGAGGTCAAGCACATGTAGGCCCCTGACTCTAAAAAAATGATGATGAAATATATGCAGGGAACCTAACGCTACCTCCCTAGATCTCACACGGTCACTATTTTGGCTCTAGTGTCTGGTGTATGATGTACCTATTGTCTAGGGGAGAAATGAAATGATGGTACACAACACGAGAACACTTTAAGTTTCTATGAGGAAGTGAATAAACCCAGTGGTTAAGTTTTTCTTTAAATAAATTTTTTTGTACCATTTATTTTGCCTGTCCAATCATATCTTTTGGACAGGTCTTTGAAAATGAGGACAAGATAGTTTACAGAAAAGATCAACTAAAATTGTGTGGACAATCTGCCCAATAACTATAAAGTTAATATGTCTTTCCTGTTGCAATGTTCACAGCTTACACTTTATTCATCTAAGAGGGAGAGTCACTGTGTATGAGGGGCTGTATTATCATCATACCCCATAAACTTCCTGAGTATGATTTGAAATACCAGTGTTTATTAAAACGAAACTGTCAGATATACCCAGGGCCTTAACATATCACCTGGGGTTTCTTGTTGAATGATAAGATAGAGTGTAGTTGCAGAAATATCGATATCACATCACACGCCCAAGCTCCTGCTGTTATCTCTTGACAGCATACATGAATTGTCGGAGACTTCTTGGCGTTATCGTCACTCCTCAGGTTTCCTGTTACCAGCTGGCAACAGGAAATAAAATTTCTGCAACAAAAGGACACCCTGGCCTTTTATATCTGATCACTTTTGATATTATTTCTTTCCCTACGGTGATATGGGGTTAGCCTCGCGTGCATTACAGGTACACTCGCCCCTAAATTTTAAACGACTCACCCTTGCTGTGACCACACCTCAGGTCCCTATGGCAGATACGCCACTGTACGTTTACATAGTTTTCCTCCATAAAATAATGTGGGGTAACCACATTTCCTTTTATATGATTTTCTCTTCTTTTCCTTTTTTAAAATATAAATGCTTCAGGCATGTTTAACAGTGTTCATGGAACACAGAGGCTTACTAACATATTTCTAATGCAATAATATTCAAACATAATCATGACAACATACAACAGTTAGATACATTTCAATGTGAGGACTCAACAATGTCTGCTCCCGACATGTCCTTCACTTTCCTCCAATAGCAGTATCTAACTTTGGCAATGGGATTAAACATATTAAATTCATAAAGCATTCTTACCACAAATATCAAGAAATATAAACAAATGACGCTGACTTTGCAAAGAAGTGGCCTCCGTTTCTTCTGCTCCGTCCAGACTGTGAAATACTTATTTAGTTATTTAATTTACTTTTAAATTTATCACAGCTGTTCTCAGCGTATCTGAATAAAAGTTTTGTTCAACTGGCAATGAATAATGAAAGCCTTTTGCTAATATTTACTAGCACTGGCCAATCGAAAGCTTGCGACTACTAGAATTCAAATGCAGTTTTTGAAAAAAAACAAAAATTATTCCAAACAACTCTGCGTCTGGTAGTCTATTGGCCAGTCTGCTTTAGTTATGCCCAATACAAAAAGATGTTTCGTTTTGGATTACATTTTTCCTACCGCTCCCCTTTTCCTATTATACTCTTTTTACCCAAGCGAATTTGAATTTCCTCAATGCCTCTCTTCTAAGCTCGCGTCCCCACTACCGTTATAAAAAACAAGCAGGAACGACAGTCTGTCTGGTCGAGCGTCCGTAGACATTTAGTATTTTCTCAATAACTTGGCTAATTCTTGGACTACCATATTATTTAAAACACATTCTTGCTCAGTGAACTCTAAGCTATACTACCATATGATTTTTATGGTCAGATTCATATTGGTTTAGATTTTCAATTTTTGTCATAGTCGATCGTCAAATAAAAATTTTACACAAGACGGCCATCTTCCCCTCTCGCTAGCATGTATTTTCAAATAACTAACTTGTTTTTGTGACGTCAGAAATACTACCGCGAGAAGAAATAAAATTGTCTGCGTGTTTTGCCTCTGTTGGCTTTGTCGCAGCGTGTATATATGCATGGCAGAATGTGTCAAGCGAAGCGGGGTATTGGCGTGGCGGGTTAAGAATTGGTGTTAAATATTTGTATTGTATCGTGTAACACTACCAAAAAATGTAAGGATTGCTACTGATTACCAGCGTTAAAGTCAAAATTTTACGTTAATTCAGATAGTTATTTGGCGGCATACTTCCGCAAAATCGTTAATTATAAGTCTCGGCTGCAGTGTGTATGCAGCAGATCTGGCAAAATGTTAAATATTGGTAGTACGTTTTCGAAACCGAAACTAAAACGCATGTTAGATTTTTACCGTGGGATCGTTCTATAGTCTTTAGCACTGCACAAAAAGCAGTGTTGCTGGCGTGTGAGAGTATCACCGTCAGACACAATAGGGCTGGTTTATTTATTATCATTTTATGACTAAACTCTTACTGAAATGAGCGATTATTCTCGCAGATTTTACTACACACCTCCCATCCTAAAACATGCAATCATTAGCAGGTTATAATCTGCGAGATAACTTAGCTCAATGAAGTCTTACGCATTTTTCTGATCTTCATCATAAGGATGTCTACTCAAAAAGTCTGCACCTACGTTCTTAGGGCCGGGAATATATTCAATCAGAAATGAGTATGGCTGCAATAATAAAGACCATCTCAATAATCTGGAATTTTCATGCTTGGCCTGTGACAAGAACACGAGAGGTGAATGATCCGTTTGGACTACAAATGGCCTGCCATATAAATAAATCTGGAATTTTTTTATCGCCCATATCAAAGCTAGACATTCCTTTTCACTTGTTGAATAATTTTTTTTCCACCTTGTTCAACTTGCGGCTTGCATAAGCGACTGGGTTCAATTCCCCATCTTGTGAGGAGGACCTTTGCAACAATGTAGCGCCTAGGCCCACATTGCTTGCGTCATTTCTCACGATAAATTCTTGATTCAAGTCAGGCAATTGCAATACTGGCCTGCTTGTGAGTTTTTCTTTTAACTCCTGGTAAGCCAATTCACACTGTGCTGACCAATTTATTGTATCAGGTTGACCTTTGCGAGTTAAATCCGTCAGAGGAGCACATATAGAGTTAAAATGTTTGATGCACTTTTGGTAGAAACCACACAATGACACGAAAGATCGCACATCTTTCTTTGTTTGTGGTCTAGGCGCTCTTTTCAATTTTTCCAGATTCTTGGGATCAGGGGTCATGCTACCCTGATGTACAGTATGTCCCAAGAATTCCAACTCTTTACAACCAATACAACATTTTGTTGGCCTAGCGGTTAAGTTAGCCTCTCTGAGTCTATCAAACAGCATATTCAAAGAGGTAACGTGTTCCTCAAATGTTTCCGTCGCAATGAGGATATCGTCCATAAAATTCGAAATACATGGATTTTTCAGGGGATCCAGCAATTTTCGCATCATCCTTGAAAACACACTCGGGGCATTTTTTAACCCAAACGGTAACATGTTGAACTCATAATGACCTTCCGAGGTGATAAAGGCTAAATAAGGTCGAATCTCAGGCTTTACTGGAATTTGGTAATAGCCTTTGCTAAGATCCACCTTAGAAAAATATTTTGCCTTGTTCAGCCTGGCAAATAGTTGAGTAGTATCAGGTAATGGATCCATCTGACCTTCTGTGACAGCATTCAGTTTCCTGTAATCTATGCACAGTCTATGTTCTCCCGATGGTTTCCGCAACAAAACCACACAGGAACTATAAGGAGACTCACTGAGAAATAATCCCTTCTTGTAACAAATAATCAATCTCCTCTTTCAAAGCTTTTTCCTTAGCGAAAGGAATAGAATAGGGCCTCATACAGATAGGTGCTGGGTCTAGCAGTTTCATATCATATTCCAACAAATTGGTGTGCCCCGGTTTATCCGTTAACACATCTGTATGTTTCTCAAGGACCTGTTGAACCTTCTCTTTCTGTCCTTTTGTCAGGTGATTACTGATCTTCACCTGTGCAAACGTTTCACTGGTTTTCAGTGGATATTCAAATGATGGGAGAGGGTCATTTTTCATTTCGCTTGCGATAGACAAGGCCAATAGGTGTGTTCCTTCCTGGATTTGTCTGTCCAGATATTTCTTCAAAAGGTTCACATGATAGACTTTCTCCTTTCCCTTTTTGTCTGTCTTATAATTTGTTCTGGATACCTTTTCCAAAACTGTATATGGCCCTTGCCATCCGATCTGAAGTTTATTGTTGCTGCCTGGCAAGAGAAGAAGTACCTTCTCTCCTACAGCAAGTTCCCTATCCTTCGCTTTCTTATTATAATAAGCAGCATGCTTTTTCCTGGCTTGTCTCAAATTATCATTTGCTAGTTTCCAACTAGTTTTTAAACGAGTGGTTAGTTCGTTCACATATTGATATGATGAGGTAACAGTCTCCTCTGCCTTCTCATCTGTCCAGGTCCTTAACAAAGCTTCTAAAGGACCTTTTATTGGCCTCCCAAATAACAGGGTTGCGGGGGCCATTCCGGTTGAATTATGTGGTACTTCCCGGTACGCAAACAATGCGGCGGGCAAGTATTGGTCCCACGTATCAGGTTTCTCGTGTGCCAGCTTTCTCAGGATAGAAATGAGAGTTCCATTGAACCTCTCTACCTGGCCGTTCCCTTGGGGGTGATACGGACAACAATGAAAGTGCTTGGCTTTGAACAACCTGAAAACCTCTTCTGTTAGTTTCCCCTTGAACTGAGAGCCATTATCAGTCAAGATTTGATGCGGGAATCCTAACCTTGTGAATATCGTAAGTAATGCTTCTGCCACATGTTTCGAATCGATTGATGACAGGGCTACCGCCTCTTCCCACATAGAACAAGTGTCTACCAGAGTAAGGATGTAACTGTTCCTCCTCTTGGTCCGATCCACTGCAACTCTCTCAAAAGGGGTTCCCACAATGGGCATTTCCCCAAGAGTTGCTGGAGCAGTCCAATGCTTTGGAGCTACTCTCTGGCATTCGGGACAGGATTTTACATATCTCTTTATGTCTTCCGTTATCCCTGGCCAGAAATAATGACAAGCTATACGCTGTCCTGTTGCGCTAATCCCCATGTGACCACTGAAAGGGATAGCATGACCTAACTCCATTACCTTTTCCCTATATGAACTGGGAAGGACCAGCTGTCCGTGACCAGCTGAACCAGTGCCGGCCTTCCTATATAACAATTTATTCTTCATATAGAATTCTCCTTTATTAGGAGGAGTATGGCTTTTTGGGAGTTTCTTATAGCACGGCTTCAGTGACCTATCTTCAGCCTGTGCCTTTCTCATCTCCTCTGGATGAGTATTTATAGGTTCATCTTCTTCCTTTCTGGATTGTGATCGGGTCTGGACTGCTGCCAAGACCACAGGTCTCTTGTGATTTCCCAAGTAGACATAACGACACCCCAATATCAGAGGGTAGATGGGTGCGTCTATCACTGCTGCTCCTATTATCCCTTCCACATAGTGGGTTTTTCACTGTTATCCTTGCAATGGGAAGTTTCATGAGTGGTAGGTCCTTGGTTGCCCCTTGTATCTCCACTGTTTCTGTGGTATACTGATCTGGGTTCACCAAGTGCGCGTTCACGACAGCAACAAAATCTAGACCTGTATCATAGAGACACCTTATGGTGACATCATTGCATACAACATCCTCACAAACTGGGGGGTGATAAGGTTCCTGCTGTCCAGCAGGTTTGTCCTTTACTTCCTGGTTCCCCTTTTTCATAGCAGCAAATCCAGCAGGTTTACTTTTACAAAACTTAGTGTCATGTCCCTTTTTCTTACAATGTTTACAATACCATCTACTTTGATGAAAAGGTTTTCTTTCATCATTCCTTCTGTCATTGAAATGTGAGGTTTTATTTTTAAAATCATTTCGAGGCCTATCAAAGTTCTGCTTACCTCTGTTATCAAATTTATTATGGTTTTGCGGAGCCTTATACTGATCTACTGGTTTCTTCTTGATACCAGCTACCTCTGCCTGGGCTGCCTGATACCTCTCAGCGACATTTATGATCTCACCCAGTATCTCCGCGCCCTGTTCCATGAGAAACTTTCTCATGCCTGGAGCCATGGACTCTCTCATCCGTTCAATGAGTATCATCTCTTTGAGATCTTGGGTTTCCCCAAAGAAGCCCATTTCTCCATATACGTCTCCAAACGGGCGGAGAACTGGTGATAGGTCTCACCCGACAGTAGCCTGGCATTCCTAAATTTCTTTCTATAAAACTCTCCGTTCTTTTCGTATCTTAACAGAAGAGCCTGCTTCAACATGTCATAGTTGTCTTGGTCATCCCTGCTCATTTTGGAAAACACTTCATAAGCTGTTCCCCGAAGACCCTGAGACAACTTTACCCCCCATTTTTCTCTTTCTAACCCATAAGTAGTGGCTAATATTTCGTATCTGCTTAAATACGACTCAATGTCATCATCCTTTTCTACAAAGTAATCTAAATGGAACCCCATGGCTGATGAGGAGGCCCCCTGGCTAGTAGCTGAGTCGGAAGTGGATGGGCTAGTTCCATTTTCAGGAGCATGGCCTTGCAGATCTAACTCCCTTAGTCGTATCTCATGTTCTCTTTGTAATCTTTTATCTTCCCTTTCCGCCTCCAATCTCCTTTCTTCTTTCTCTCGTTCCGCCTCCCTCTGTAGACGTTTTTCCTCCTTCTCAGCCTCAAGTTTCTTTACCTCAGCCTCAGCCTCAAGTTTCTTCTCCTCCAACTGCAGCCTCTTAATCTCAGCCTCCCTATCAGCCTCTAATTTCTTAGTCTCCCTAGCATCTTCTAATTGCATTTTCCTTTCCTCAGCTAACCTATGTTCTTCCCTAGTAATAAATTTATCACATTCTGAGGTGACATAGACAATTAAGATTTGACCCTCCATATTCATTTCTTTTGCAGTCTGAACAGCCGCAGATCGAAACTTGGCCAGATCTGCCATTCTGATAAATGCAAAATGTTCTAACTAACTTTCTAAATAAGTATAAATTTATCTAATTAATTCTGAGTTCTGACAGTTTCTTGACTTCCCAAATCTTGGGCAATAATGATTATGGGGATTCCCTGGGACAATAGAATGTTGTTTCTGCTAAGACCCAGACCCAATGTATGTAGTACTAGGAGAAATTCAAATGCCCGAATAAGCCTACCAATTTATGTAGCAAAGTTTGAGTTTGCTGGGGAGGTTATGATGGTATCCTAAAAGAGTGAAATCAGTGTCTGCATTAACCGTGTGAGGTCAAGCACATGTAGGCCCCTGACTCTAAAAAAATGATGATGAAATATATGCAGGGAACCTAACGCTACCTCCCTAGATCTCACATGGTCACTATTTTGGCTCTAGTGTCTGGTGTCTTCTTCTTCGATCCTTAACCACCGACCGTCAAAGCAGTCAGTGGCCATCACGCCTAGTGGCGTCTTGTAGGGCAACAACACATTGATTCCACTTTGCACGGTCGGTGGCCATCCTTCGTACAGTGCCCCAACTCTGGTTCATTCTTTGCATCTCAGCCTCCACAGTCCTCCGCCAAGTTGTTTTTGGTCGGCCTCTCTTTCGCTTTCCTTCAGGGGTGCAAAGCATAGCTGTTCTTGTGATGGCATCGGGGTCTCTTCTGAGGACATGACCAACCCAGCTCCAGCGTCTGCCAGCTATGATGGTGTGCATGTCCTCTTGCTTGCTACGAGTAAGCAGATCTTGGTTGGTGATGGTATTCGGCCAAAAGATGCGGTGAATTTTTCTTAGGCATGTTGTGTGAAAAGAGGACAATTTTGACATTTCCTTCTCTGTGACTCTCCAGCATTCCGCACCATAGAGAGTGTCTGGTGTATGATGTACCTATTGTCTAGGGGAGAAATGAAATGATGGTACACAACACGAGAACACTTTAAGTTTCTATGAGGAAGTGAATAAACCCAGTGGTTAAGTTTTTCTTTAAATAAATTTTTTTGTACCATTTATTTTGCCTGTCCAATCATATCTTTTGGACAGGTCTTTGAAAATGAGGACAAGATAGTTTACAGAAAAGATCAACTAAAATTGTGTGGACAATCTGCCCAATAACTATAAAGTTAATATATGTCTTTCCTGTTGCAATGTTCACAGCTTACACTTTATTCATCTAAGAGGGAGAGTCACTGTGTATGAGGGGCTGTATTATCATCATACCCCATAAACTTCCTGAGTATGATTTGAAATACCAGTGTTTATTAAAACGAAACTGTCAGATATACCCAGGGCCTTAACATATCACCTGGGGTTTCTTGTTGAATGATAAGACAGAGTGTAGTTGCAGAAATATCGATATCACATCACACGCCCAAGCTCCTACTATTATCTCTTGACAGCATATATGAATTGTCGGAGACTTCTTGGCGTTATCGTCACTCCTCAGGTTTCCTGTTACCAGCTGGCAACAGGAAATAAAACCTCTGCAACAAAAGGACACCCTGGCCTTTTATATCTGATCACTTTTGATATTATTTCTTTCCCTACGGTGATATGGGGTTAGCCTCGCGTGCATTACAGGTGCACTCGCCCCTAAATTTTAAATGACTCACCCTTGCTGTGACCACACCTCTGGTCCCTATGGCAGATACGCCACTGTACGTTTACATAGTTTTCCTCCATAAAATAATGTGGGGTAACCACATTTCTTTTTATATGATTTTTCTCTTCTTTTCCTTTTTTAAAATATAAATGCTTCAGGCATGTTTAACAGTGTTCATGGAACACAGAGGCTTACTAACATATTTCTAATGCAATAATATTCAAACATAATCATGACAACATACAACAGTTAAATACATTTCAATGTGAGGACTCAACAATGTCTGCTCCCGACATGTCCTTCACTTTCCCCCAATAGCAGTATCTAACTTTGGCAATGGGATTAAACATATTAAATTCATAAAGCATTCTTACCACAAATATCAAGAAATATAAACAAATGACGCTGACTTTGCAAAGAAGTGGCCTCCGTTTCTTCTGCTCCGTCCAGACTGTGAAATACTTATTTAGTTATTTAATTTACTTTTAAATTTATCACAGCTGTTCTCAGCGTATCTGAATAAAAGTTTTGTTCAGCTGGCAATGAATAATGAAATCCTTTTGCTAATATTTACTAGCACTGGCCAATCGAAAGCTTGCGACTACCAGAATTCAAATGCAGTTTTTGAAAAAAAAATAAAAATTATTCCAAACAACTCTGCTTCTGGTAGTCTATTGGCCAGTCTGCTTTAGTTATGCCCAATACAAAAAGATGTTTCGTTTTGGATCACATTTTTCCTACCGCTCCCCTTTTCCTATTATACTCTTTTTACCCAAGCGAATTTGAATTTCCTCAATGCCTCTCTTCTAAGCTCGCGTCCCCACTACCGTTATAAAAAACAAGCAGGAACGACAGTCTGTCTGGTCGAGCGTCCGTAGACATTTAGTATTTTCTCAATAACTTGGCTAATTCTTGGACTACCATATTATTTAAAACACATTCTTGCTCAGTGAACTCTTGATAAAGGTTGATAACGTTGGCCTTTTATTCCCGTTAATGATATCCACCAAAAGATAGATATAAGTGGATGGAAGCAGACATCATCATCATCATCAGTTGATAAGATCTCTATGGTGTTGTTTGCTCCACTGTAGTGTATGGAATGTCAACTTGACCTACGCAGTGGTGTGTAGACATGGATTGAGTGTACAATGTGCGAATGATGATAAGGGTTCGTGTTGTTGACAAATGTTCTTTTCTCACACTCATGTATGACTGGAAGTCATCGACACCAACGACTGTGTACCTTTTCTAAAGTTTAATTGGACGTACACACTCGACAGCACAGATAGTGACAAATCACAGGTTGCCATAATACATCATAGTACAGTGGATAAATGGTCTTGCAATGTTACATGGGCACTCATGTAGAATAAGTGTATAATGGACTGTCAATAGCCAAGCACTCAGTATCGCCCATACATATATCATCTGACTTCACTGACTGAGCACGTCAGCTTATAAACAATATTTCAGATGGCTTCTAAACCTAATCTCGTCTAGCGACGATTCTTCAACATAATGTTCAGCACATATTTTTTCCATATAATAATATTGAACCGCTAGCAATGGGTTCTCATGTGTAGCAGTGATCTCTGGACTGATCAAGCGATAATACGGGCATCCCTTTTCTCTTCTTGAAAGTCACTACATGTTTTGGTTCCAAGATGGCTTCACTCGTGAGCTGTCACTCACGTTTGGATACAGATAATGAATCTGTCCTAAAGTTAGTCATTCATAAAACATTTCATTGCTCTGTAGATTTGATCATGAACAATTGACTGCAATCTACAGGATATAGTGCTGCTAGGAATCGAAGTCGTTTTCATCGAGTCAAATATATTCTCTTAGACATTCAAATCGTAACTATCGAAAATGGTGGCTTCGATCGAGAGTTCATAAGAGTATCTTTGATTACCTTGGTATAGGAAATATGAAACTGCCATTCCTTGGCAATACGACTAAACACTGGGGTAAAGCATACACGATAGGTTTAGACGACTATCACCTTCCCCACAAATACTGAGATCACTTTTTCCCCGGCGACAGGCCGACATGGGAAAACACACAGTCCCTATCAGGACGAAGCCAAATCACACCACACTCTAGCGACACATCCGCCGAATAGCCTTCGACCTCTCTAGAGACAACAGAACATATAGTTCGACTTAGATATGTAAAGATATACAGATATAAGACAGACTCGTCCTACTCAGACAAACAATACACATAAATTCAGGCCATAGATATTCTGAAGCAAGAACAATCTATTATTACCCAAACAACGAATAAATCGCGAAAGAGCCGACACAACTTTCAAGGGAAGTAACTCAATAATGACTTTCCCTTAAGCACTATTTTGCTTTCAAAATATTTGCGAAGATAACAAGAATACCAATGTATAATATTGTAAGATATCAAAGACTGCACGTAACAGTCTTACCACACCTCCCGGGAAAAAAAAAAATGGAACATTTTTTTTTCTTTTTGAAATACATCTAGGAGCAACGTACAATAGGCTCACAACGCATGAATAATGCGCAGATGAAAATATCAGGAATACCTATAACGCCTAATATGAGGCTAAGTCGACTTATGGAGCGACTGGTGAGAATGTGTCTCATAAACTGAGAGAAATTATTTCTCTACAAGTATAATTTTCCAGGAAGGTGTCATCAAAGTATAATACAATTCTGGCAATTACACAATGCCTAAAAAATTCATATCATCATTTCGTATTAGATATCTTAAATTTATGATTTATGAAGAAAAAATCATCAAAGCACAGCGGTGAATAAACATCAATGAACCGCTATGTAGTGATACAATCATTATATTATTAAATTACAAATGTGTATCTATCATGATATAGAAAAGGAACTACTATAGAACTAGACATATCAAGAAGTCTAAGCCCTAATAGTTATGTGGAATCATGTGGGCATCTTGACAGAATGTCTGCCATCACATTATCTGATCCACGAATAGCTCGCACAGAGAAATGAAAAGGTTGAAGAGCAATTGCATATCGAGTAGACCTCGAGCTCTTCAAATTCTTACTCTGTATAGCAGTAAGAGCTTTTTGGTCGGTTTCTACTATGAAATGTGCGCCTAGAAGGAATCTCTGTAGTTTGAGGATCGACCAAACCATAGCTAATAGCTCACGGTCTAAAACCGAATAATTCCTTTCTGCCGCATTAAGTTTTCTGGAAATATACATTACAGGATGCAGAGTTCCAGAGTACTCTTGCATTAGTGCCGCTCCAATCCCAGTGGATGAAGCGTCACTACGAAGAACGAATGTCTTATCTTTAGTAGGTAGCACTAAAATAGGTGGTGTTGAAAACAATGTTTTAATCTTATCCAGAGAGCATTGGCATTCCTGAGACCAGTGGACCACATTAGGCGAACCTTTCTTTAGAAGTGTTGAGAGAGGTGCCATGATAGAGGATAGATTCTGAATGAATCTGCCATAAAATTGAATAAGACCTAACAGACTTCTCACCTGTTTTTTAGTCTTAGGGATTGAGATGTTAAGTATCTTACTAGTATTATGGTCCTCTGTCTTTAGGAAACCATGACCAACTCGGTGGCCTTGGAAAGAAATTTCGCTAAAACCAATATAGGCTTTAGAGGGTTTCGCTGTCAGGTTGTGCTCACGCAAAGTAGACAGCAATTCATCTAACCCTGAATAGTGATCTTCCCAAGTATCGCTGAAAAGACAGATGTCGTCTAGATATGCAATGACATCTGACCGATAAGATAGGATTCGGCGCATCATGCGTACGAACGTAGCTGGTGCGTTCATAAGACCGAAAGGCATAAAATTCCATTGGAACAAACCTCTAGGTGTTGAAAAAGCCGTGAGAGGTTTGGCGCGTTCAGATAAAGGAACTTGCCAATATCCTTTAGACAAATCAAGTTTAGTGAAAAAATGAGATTTGGAGAGTCGAGTAAGTAGCTCTTCCAGTAAAGGCATAGGTTCGGCATCGAACTTAGTTACTTGATTCAATTTTCGATAGTCAACGCAAAGACGTATGTTATTGTCTTTTTTACGCACAATAACCATCGGCGAAGAATATGCAGAGGTGGATGGTTCGATTATTTTCAAATCTATCATCTCATCCAACTCTTTCTCGACCTGTGCTTGAAAATGTATAGGTATAGGATAAGGTCTAACCCTAATAGGAGTATGGTCAGTTAGAACAATGTCATGTTGAATGACATTCGTTTGTCCAGGGATGTCAGTGAGTACATCCTGAAATGTTTGCAACATAGTTGAAACTTGTCGCTGTTCTCCTAGAGACAAATCAGGAGAGACAGTAACGTTCTTCCATGATTCACTGGAATGAAGTGGGATCATTGGAAGAGGAAGATTTACATCTGAAAAACTTGTTTCCTCATCCTGTATCACGGACAGTGATGAGTAATGACCATGTTGTACTGGAGAATTGTCCGTTGCTTGGAAAATGGGTTGCAAATAATCCGGACGTTCATGGAATTCAGTAAGCATATTGATGTGGAAGGTTTTATGCTTCCCATCAATATCGACAATATAGTCGACATCGGAAATTTTCGATATTATATCGTACGGACCTTTCCAAGAAATAAGTAATCTGTTTTCCCTACAAGGTAGTAATACAAATGCTTTGTCACCAGGACAAAGTTGTCGTAAGCATCTCTTCTTATTGGCAAATTGCCTTGCCTTCTGTTTCGCAAATTCAGAAGAAGAAGTTGCTAATTTGCATGCTTCGATAATTTTTTGTCTCAACGCGATGACATATTCGTAGGATGACTTTGTGTCATCGTCAATATTGTCAGATGTTATGAGATCGTGAAGCAACGACATAGGGCCACGCGGACGCGCGCCAAAGACGAGTTCAAAGGGAGAAAATCCCGTATGTTCATTGGGTACCTCTCTGTAAGCGAAGAGGGCCGCAGGTAAAACTCTGTCCCAGTCTTGAGGATGATCCTCAGTTATCTTCCCCAGTAAGTTTTTAAGTGTTCTATTAAGGCGTTCGACCATACCATTAGACATTGGATGGTAGATACTACTTAAAGATCTATCTATCTGCAGAGTAGACATTACTTGAGACATGGTATCTGATATTAGTTGGGTGCCATGGTCTGACAATATCTCTCCGGGGAACCCCAGACGAGAAAATATAAGCCAAAGAGCATCTGCAATATCAGCAGTAGTAATGCTCTTCAGAGGAATAGCCTCTGGCCAACGTGTGCACATATCAACACACGTCAAGATAAACTGATGTCCTCTGGCAGACTTGATCTTAAATGGACCAATAATGTCTATGGCCATTTTTTGAAACGGCCGAATAGGAATGTCCGCCGCCTGAATGGGTGCAGCATGCCGTGGACCTTTGGATTTAACTTCCTGACATACTTTACAAGATCGACAATAAATACGTATGTCCTTGTTTACCAATGGCCAAAAGAAAGCCGCAAGGACTCTTGACTTAGTACGGGAAAAACCCATGTGTCCAGCACACTGAGAGTCGTGAGCGTGCTGCAAAATTTTAACTCTCAAATTCTTGGGAACCAGGATTTGAGAATGACTTGACGTAATGGAGTCTTGAACCATACGTACAAGTACGCCATTCTTCTTTGTAATCCACGATTTACGACTTGTGTCTTTATTCGGATCACCTTTAGTTGCAAGAATGAAGAATTTCTTCAGAGTGGGATCATCTTCTTGCTGTTTTATAAACGAGTCACGAGAAATTACCAAGGGATTATCTTGGTTATGCACTTCATTATCTTCAATAGATGAAGTTTGAGGCATATTAAGAGCCTGAGCTCTAGTGACTACAGCGTTAGCAATCTGCATGTTTTGCCTTTCCCACGTGGAAATTTGTTGCGGAGTGCATTCCTTGACTCCATGAATGCGACCGATGATGAGGTCAGCGATCGGATTCGGAAGAAGACATGCGTGTACATCTCCTGTAAAGAAAGGAGTAGCAATCCTAATGATAGCAGTAGAGTATTTCTCTAATGTGCCGCCAAATGTTACACATTTGACTACTTGTCCAGTGGCACGGGAAGGATCTACGAGTGACTGCCTAACACCAATTGTGGTGCATCCAGAATCAAATAGCACAGAGACTGGATTGTTATTCACTAAACCCTTATGTAAGACAAGAGAACCTCTTCCATCATGCGCGACTGATGCTGGAAGAGCAGGAAGAGGATGGCCACAGCTTAAAGTAGACACTGTGGTTGGCTCAAATAACGTTTTGCATTGGGGGCACTGAGATGCTCTCCCAAAATCAAAAGCGGCACATGCCATATTACTAGCATCATTATTATCTTTACTCTGTTTATAGGCTTCATGGGACTCTTGTTGTGCAGAGTTTGCCTGAAAATGTGGTTTATGTCTTTTGTTTTGAGATCTACCTCGGTTATTATCACCTCTGTAGTTATTGTTACCTCTATTGTAACCCCTATTTGGGTTTGAGTCATAGTTCCCTTGGTTACCATTATCATATTCATTATAATGAGTATCTCTGTAATTATGATCTTGTTGACTCCAAGACGGATAACCCTGATAGTTTCTATAATTACTTCCTCTACGGAAATTCCTATAATTATGACCACCCCTGTGTCGAGAGCTATCAGGTCGTCTCCAGTTCTTTGAAGAAGAACCCTGAAATGATTGGTTACCTTGGTTTTGATAACTATTATGGTTACCTTTTTTATCAAATCTGTTTTGAGGTCCCTGAAATCTGTGTGAATAATTGGGATTGTATGGTGTTGCTGAAGCAACTGGCATACTCTCCTTAATCTTAGTGTTGCCAAAAGTCACGTCGGGGTGTGCAGTGACATATTGGGAACAATATTCTTCCATTTCTTTTAGAGATTTAGGTTTACGCTCATGTATAAATTCAAGGAAAGGTTTGTTCACACATGACATAATCTTATCTCTGAGCAACAAATCCATAAGTCCTTCATACGTTTTTTCTGTTTTGGAAAGCTCAATCCAACGATCAACTGTGAGACGTGCCTTTGCAGTGAATTCTGAGAATTCTACACCCGTCTCAGGTACCATCGTTTTAAATAAAAGGCGATAGCCTTCCTCACTTAGCTGATATTTTTTTATCAAAGCCGCCCTAATGACATCATAATTATCCTTATCTGCTTCTCCTACAAGGCATAATCTAGTCAAAGATTCACCTTTCAAGTTTTCTGATAATTGATTAGCGTATTGTGATTTATCCACATTATGTGTACGACAAGAACGTTCAAATCTATCCAGCCAGAATGTAATATCGTCACTGGACTGATTGAACGGTGGAACCTTAACCTTGTAAGTAGAAGGTTTATCATTACCACTAGATGCCTGATTAACATTACTCATACTTGTCAATCTTAATTTCTCCAACTCAAATTCATGTTCTCTTATTGCTTTTTTTTGTTCAGCCTCTCTGTCTAATCTTTTTTGTTCAGCTTCCCTGTCTAATCTTTTTTGTTCAGCTTCCCTGTCTAATCTTTTTTGTTCAGCTTCACTGTCTAATCTTTTTTGTTCAGCCGCAGCTTCTCTTTCCAATTTTTTTTGTTCAGCTTCACTGTCTAATCTTTTTTGTTCAGCCGCAGCTTCTCTTTCCAATTTTTTTTGTTCAGCTTCAAATCTCCTTTCCTCTACCTGCATCTGCAATTTCTTTTGTTCAGCAGCAGCCTCAGCTTCTCTTTCTAATCTTTTCTCTTCTGCCATAGCTCTTCTCTCTTCTGCAGCTAATGCTTTGTCATATTGAGCAACTGCCCATTGTTCTAATTGTTGACCAGTCTTATCAAGGGCTTTCCCTTGTGTAATGAAGTATTCCAAAGTAGACATGATGTCTAACAATAATACTAATCACCTGAACCAATAATAATACCACAAGTTCTCAATGACTTGATTAATCAGTATACTATCCCAATATCTGTGGGTCACAAGCCTTTAATAAGGTCTTGTATAATAGTAATAATAATCAGGTACTGGTTTATACCATAATCCAAGTGCAGTGCACAGGCAATTGTGTCTTATGAAATATACCTATATAAAACATATGTCAACCAACAGAATACATAAAGTACAAATAGGACTGACAATACAAGAACGTTTGCAGAAATCAAAATAAATCAAATAGGGAAATCAATGAAAATAATCACTGAATCTGCAAAGAATAACAACACAAATGACGTCACAATATATGAATATAAATTGTGAATAGAACTGAAAGATAGAAAAGGTTAGACCAACAAGAAGGGCCATCTATTAAAATAGGACTTCTTAGTTCACTCATACTGTCTTCCTGTTAACATTGAGAAGAATTGATCCAACTGTTCTGTGAAACTCTATAATGTCTAATGTAAAAAATGTCAACAACGCTGACCTACATACTGCATTCACCTGACAGGTCACGTGACGAAGTGTTGACAAAGAGCAAACCAATACTGCAAGTGTGTCGTATCAGCCACAGGAAACGGTCTGGTATCGGTAATCTGTTGACTTCTGAACTTCTGCGAGGTCAAACCCAGAAAGCTGGTCCACCAGTTGATAAAGGTTGATAACGTTGGCCTTTTATTCCCGTTAATGATATCCACCAAAAGATAGATATAAGTGGATGGAAGCAGACATCATCATCATCATCAGTTGATAAGATCTCTATGGTGTTGTTTGCTCCACTGTAGTGTATGGAATGTCAACTTGACCTACGCAGTGGTGTGTAGACATGGATTGAGTGTACAATGTGCGAATGATGATAAGGGTTCGTGTTGTTGACAAATGTTCTTTTCTCACACTCATGTATGACTGGAAGTCATCGACACCAACGACTGTGTACCTTTCTAAAGTTTAATTGGACGTACACACTCGACAGCACAGATAGTGACAAATCACAGGTTGCCATAATACATCATAGTACAGTGGATAAATGGTCTTGCAATGTTACATGGGCACTCATGTAGAATAAGTGTATAATGGACTGTCAATAGCCAAGCACTCAGTATCGCCCATACATATATCATCTGACTTCACTGACTGAGCACGTCAGCTTATAAACAATATTTCAGATGGCTTCTAAACCTAATCTCGTCTAGCGACGATTCTTCAACATAATGTTCAGCACATATTTTTCCATATAATAATATTGAACCGCTAGCAATGGGTTCTCATGTGTAGCAGTGATCTCTGGACTGATCAAGCGATAATACGGGCATCCCTTTTCTCTTCTTGAAAGTCACTACATGTTTTGGTTCCAAGATGGCTTCACTCGTGAGCTGTCACTCACGTTTGGATACAGATAATGAATCTGTCCTAAAGTTAGTCATTCATAAAACATTTCATTGCTCTGTAGATTTGATCATGAACAATTGACTGCAATCTACAGGATATAGTGCTGCTAGTTTCAGTTTATTCATATCACATAGCGTTGAATTAAAAACATTTGAGTAAAGAAAAGTATTGCAGATGAGAAATTTTAATTGTTACCCTTACAGGTAAGGCTGTCATAGAATCAGTGCAGGATGATGCTCGTGATTGATGATAATGATGGTGGTGATGATTGTTGTGATGCAAAAAGGGTAAGAAAGTTCGGATGGCAGCATATATTTGAACTTAGCTGCCAATGACGGTTCTGTCTTTTCACACTGATCACTCGTCTCTGGTCAAGGTTGTCGGGTGTAGCTCGTCTCCCAGAAACTTCAAGGAAAGTCTACACGGTGTTCTTTGTCTTAAAGCGTAGGCCACTGATCCCGTCTTGTTCCAGAAATAGTACGTTCTGCTGGAACCACCAATAACTTTGATAGAAGAATAGAAAAGAACGCTCTTCTGAGTATGGCGTTCTCCGACACACAGTTATGTATCTCTTCCCCCCCCCCCCCCCTCTTCTATTTCACCATCCCGCTTAACTCAGAGTTTACCCTCGATGAGAATTAAATTTAATCCCTCGGGATAAGACTTCCTTTACATTTAAACTGAATAGCTTTAGCTTTACATTAAATTTAAATGAAATGGCTAAACGTACAGATATAATATGTTTTACATTTACATCTCCACTGTTTGAAAAGTGTTCACAATATAAATTCATTCATGTTTCATTTACATTTACACTTGTGGAAAAGTTTGAAACTTCTATTAATTAAAATGAATATTTTCACATGGACATTTACACTGGTTTAAAGCGTGAACCTTACATTAATTTTAAGGTGAATATGTTTATAGGGACATTTACACTGCTTTGAATGGACATCATTTCTTTTCATCTTTCCCTCCATGCTCCATAGGGAACCTGGAACTACTTTATGCTTTTAGTTCTCTTTACGAAACTATAAAAAAGCAATCACCAGCCCGTGCAATGGTGGTTCATGAATCATCATTCTATACGCTGAGGTTGCCAGCCTCAAATGACTTTGACATCCAATAGCGAGTTTCACACAATAAAATGCACATGGTAATATATACATATATATGTTAGTTCACATGTTAGTAATAAAATATGAAATGTAAATCCAACTTACGCCAATCCTGGCTACAGACTTGTCGCACAGATGAATAAAAGAGACGAATCGTTTTCTTACACAACGTGTCTGGGATTTCTTTTCATTTTAACATAGATTGCCCCTTCTGACTCCGTGTTTCTTCAATTTCCTAGTCCCGGTTGTTCCTTATTAAAATTTGAAAGAGATTTCCTGGGCTTTATAAGTCTTATCTGGTTCTCCAATAAAAGGTCCGGATAACAATTAGGAATTATGAATCTAGTTCTTTCTCTGGCGAAGGTCTGATGTCTTGTCGAGCGTGCAAATCACAGAGAAATAAATCTGTGAAATTGTCAGCCTATATTCCCTCCCCTGATGTTATGAATCTAATCAGAAAGATCCAATCATTCCAAATCATGCAGGATAGGCTGTGATATTTCCAAATAGTCCAACGTGAAATAAGGTGCGTGCCTGCAAAGGTCACATATTACCATATATGGACATCTGATGCCTTGTATACACTCTTACAAACACATTTGTAGACTCATATTGTCTAAAATGTAATAAATCCATGATTACTTTTTTAACCAAGGACCGGAAGCAATTACATCACATCTGTCTGCCGCCCGTGTCACACAGACGGTAATGTCGTCTTATCAGCGGTTCAATCTAAACGCGCCGGCAACTATCTTATCTCATGTCTTTCGTAGGCTGGGATGACCAGGTAACAAACCGGTGACATATTTGCAAGGAGTGTCACAACTGTGATAGTTATCACCTACAGAGTGATTTGATAAAATCACATATCTGCTACTTAGCAGACAAATAAAGAAAGAAAGAAAGAAAGAAAGAAAGAAAGAAAGAAAGAAAGAAAGAAAGAAAGAAAGAAAGAAAGAAAGAAAGAAAAGTGCGATAATTGACAGCACCTAATAGAAATCAGTACCACAAATGTACCGATACTGTCGGAGAGAACCAAAGATCGATAGAGGTCGCCCCGTTTCGTCACAATCCAAACAATGCAACTTTTATCTCCTCCAGACAACCTACTCGTACTTCCTGCAAAGTCATCGACGTAAACGGTGGAAAATTCAAACTACATGACACTTTGCCCAATTTTAACTTGACTTCAAAGAAAATATAACGTTTGTATGCAGTTTACAAATAAAGTGAATTTTAGTAATTTCAATAAATTCCAAAGGAGGAATTTTTTTTTTTAATGCTGCGGATTTGGCAATAGCGCTAACATACGTCACGCTCATTCAGGAAAATTAACTTGTCACGTCTGTAAAGTTAGGAGACTTGGATGGTCATATGCGTCGTAGATTTTTGATAGGGGAATTAAGACTTGGGTTGGTCCCTTCTGAATAGATTAGAATAAGTGATCGTCACAGTGAGAGGTAGTAATAGAAATAGATTTCCACGAGTGAGGTGGTAGACTATGATAGAGGCTGTCTCTGAGATCGAGAAATCTTCTCTCTCTCTCTCTGCCTATCTTCTACGACAGATTTAGAGGAGTCAGACAGTCTAAGAACATATATATATATATTAATATATCTCTATCCACTCACATGCACGCACATTCAAGACGACAGTTAGACGTACAGGCGTGGGAAAATTATAACAAATGATTATATAGATATTCTAGAACGAGCTGACCAACACGCTGATTAAGTTTAAAGGCAGTTTTAATTATCATCTAAAATCCCATCACAACACATAAAATTACATCAAATCATATGCAAATAGTCATAAAAATCAAGGAATTTCTACAAGAAATGATAGACCCACAGTTATGATCTTCCCTCGATGTTAAGCCCACAGTCCCGTTAGGAGAACGATGATAGCCCAAAGAGTCACAGATACATACAAGTATGATTTGGGTCTAATATTTTCCCCTTTTGAAGGTATGAACTGACTTTGATAGAAGTATCTATTCTAAGGAAAAATATAGTTTAGCAACATAATCTTGCATAAGGAAAGTTACAAAGTGAGTGAATCAAACGAAGAACATCATTCAGTCTACTTTCACTTGGTTCTTTCATCAGGGCCCTGACTCACACAACCTTACCTACAATCGTGCTGTGGTTCGCCGTCTGGCGCAAGCCTTAGTGTACACTTCGTTTAATCTGTCTATCTGTGGATGAAGTGGATACCCAGCTCTGCAGATATTGGTTTCATTCACCGTGTCCGGGGAGCGTCCCTTCAGGCGATCGTTCTTTCTTTACAGATTTAAGTTTATGTCACTTATGCACGAGGTAAGAGTTAGGGTTTCAGCGGGCACACAGTGTCAGAACACGAGGTTTCCCTTAATTAGGAAGATGACCGGTGGACAACTTCTCTCAACAGATAATCTTGGTTCACCACACACTTGGTCAAATAATGTCGGAAAAGTTAATGTTTTTTTTTTCTGTAATTATTCTCGCCACAAGGCAGCATGTACATTAGAGTTTGTGAAGAAATATGATCTGGCTCAAAGGTCCATGTTACGCACAGAAATTTTCTAAGACTGTGTGTTTTTTTTTTTTTTTTACGCCCGCTAATACTCGAGGCGAAATCTCAGGTTATTATTATTAATGTCTAACCTGACATTGATTTTACGTGAGTATCCCTTTTCTTGTACAGAGACAGGTGTCCCTCGCCATTCAGGCAGATACTCGCCGATTTCGGAGGTACCCATTAGAGCTGGGTCGGCTCAGGAGCCGCCAATCCCTGGTCGACGACACTCCTGAAATGTTCTCGCCAGGTCTCGAGTTAATCCAGTCCAATTCCCGGTCGACGAAAAATCCTCAAATGCCGTCGCCCGGGTTTGATCCTGAATCACCCGGTCGCCAGAGAGGTGTTGTAACCACTACGCTAGCACGGCTCCCTTAAAGACTGTGTGTAATTAATCTGTATGAATTGTACACTTTAAATTCTTTTTGATCTAAGGCAGATAACCCTTGTTTAAACTATGGGTACATTGTACTATGGGGGTTACCTTCTCTTGTTGGTTGACTCGTTGGTTATCTTATCTTGTGTCTTGACTCGCTGATTCATTTTTTCGAACGATGTCTCCTTATACGGTAGTATCGGTCAACTATTTCTTGGAATGATTGAAACTAGGGTTGAGTTTTATTCCCATGTCCATATAAGGCGTGATTTCTGAACATAGCTTTGTTGAAATGGTTCCTTCATCGTTTCGTTGTGAGTGTTAGTCAGATGTATGCGTTCTGCGCATGTCTAATCTTTAAGAGAGTTAGAATCGTCTTCCGCCCAGGGATTCGACGAGATGTACTGAGCAGAGAAAGGACGCTGCTGCGTCTGTGATTTTTGATAGGGAATTCTATAGTCCTCCTGTGAGTTAGTTAGCTAACGAGGCTTTCCCTATATGATTCAAAAACCGCCTGGAGGCGTATGTTTTGTGGTGTTGATTCTGAAGAAAGGTAATACCCTCCTTTATTGAACTCTGTGATCTACCTAGATGTTAGACATTGTGTCGATCTCTGCTCGCTTGTGTGTTACAGAATGGAGAGGTTCTTTTACTAGGAAATTTCACCACCGGTATCTTTATACCTGATATATATATATATATATATATATATATATATATATATATATATATATATATATATATATATATATATATATATATATATATATATATATATATATATATACACGGGTCGCTCTAGGCCCACAGAACAATTTCTATGTTCTAGGATTCGCTATGCCAGCGATTGCACCTATGTCGAGGGTTAGACTTAGGGACGCTATAAAGGTCAGCTTGACCTGTACTCCTGAAATGCCATTCTCGTGCGGACAATAATAGACTTATTTTTGTACATCTGATCTGCCAGCATCAGAGAGGAGTATTGATTATTATTTAATGAACATTGATGATATGCAGCTGACACTGTTGCAGGATTTTTTGATGAACCTTATGTATGCAGATCCATGAAGAAACTTTAGAATACTGAATACATTGAACTATTGATGTCTATGACTTATGTAACGTATCTGTGCTTGTGGCGTCAAATAAATGATGAAACGTCCAGAACAGTTTACCCTTTTATGACTTCGCATGTCATATTTCATGTGCTGTAACTCTGTGAACTACCTCACTACTATATACACAGCAACAACAACAAAAAACAGATAAGACACCCTACACTTCAACTATAATATACCTGGTGTCGATAGGGATGGTATTTGACAGAGCTGAAGATTTGCAACGTACTTGGACTTATACTTGCAACGTCCATAGTGGCCAGACAGTGTGGCCTTATCATCATTGAGAAGTCAGCCTAAATCCACCCATATCAGTCCAGTATAAGCATTTATTCTTTAAAAAAACCCGTTAGTGGGATTGGTATTCCGTCTATCTCTGAAGGCACACGCCCTGTCAGACAGGTGTTACTTGAAAAACCCAAGTGGTTAAAGATATAAAATGTTTATGTTTCTCTCAGGTTTGTCTCTGTACTAAACGCCGGCAAAGTTGGGTTACCCAGTATTCACTGAATAAAGAAAAAAAACATATGAAATATTTTACATATTATGTACGCAATATAACTTACGTTTTGAACTGCAAGCGTAGAGCTTGACTTGACGTTTAAACTTTCCCGTGAAATAAGTTATATATAAAAATCAATCGTCATGAATTAGGAATACCTACGTATTCCGTCAACACTCATGAGGCATCTAGCATTTATAAGTTAGTTTAGAAAAATATTCTCGTCTGATTATTTAGCAGTTAAATTAAATTCATTATAGCTACATGATTTTAAGCTAGAAATTATAATTTATTCTGTTTTTCCACTGTAACTCGTCGACTAGAGAATATAACAGACTTATAAATTAATCACTCTGCACAAAAGAAACTAGTGGGATAAAATAGGCGGTTTAACACTTAATCACTCGCAAAATATTAGATACTTAATGTAATATTTACCTCAACACAGAACTGCGGTATCACAACGAAACTAAGAGATTTAACTTATAAGTTTAAGTATCTAGAACGAAGTGACCATGTCTACTGTACTTGGAGAATGAGTGAAATAAAGTTTCAAACTCAGGTTAATATCTATGAAACAAACAAAAGATCCCACTATTTCCAAAACCACGCAATAGCGCAGGTCTCACCTCTTCTCTCTCTCTCTCTCTAACACCTCCCATTAACTAGACGCATGCCATATCTGACATTTCTCGTCTTCACACATCACGCTGACCAGGGCCAACAGTGAGTGCCGTGTCAGATGGAATTGCCAGACAAATGTCTCATACTGCGCCGTGGAGATGTCGGTTATCGCGCCTCACCTGAGCGCTCAGCCGAAGAAAACGCGCGTGTCAGCTGAATGTGCAGACAAAAGTCTGCTCGTTTGTCTGAGATAGATGCATATTCCCAATTTCTCGTCTACCTAAGTGGCTGACGTCTTACATAATAGAAATGCGTATCCCAGTATGAGAAAGAAAGCGGAAAAGTGAGAATGGGAAAGAAAATATTTCTCGCAAACGAACGAATGCGAAAAATACAGGAAAAGGGTAAAGAGTGATAATAAAATAGAGGACACGGGTAGAAAAAGAAGAGTATATAGAAAATTTATTGATCATAAAACTCTCTGTGACAGAACGTCCCCCCTTTAAGATATGGAAGCACTCCATGTCTACGTTATGGAAATAAATTTCCTATATCCGTAGCTTCAGGGTGTCTGTCTTCTTCCCTCTCATCTCCCCCTCCATCTCTCTCCAATTCCTACTCAACTCTACTCCCAAAGTTTCCTTTCTCTGGAATGTCTCCCATGCGCGCTTGAAAGAGCGTCGCCGCTTTTGACATTTTTGAAAGATTTCGTGTGTGTGTGTGCAGTGGAATTTCCCTGCCACTATCGTCATCTTCGTCAATTTTGGCGATCGTCAGGAGATGTTCGGAGGTCGGCACCGGTCTTTCCAAGTATCTCTTTAACAGATTTAAATGGAAAACCTTTTCCTTTCCTTGAATAGAGATCTGGTAGTTAACCTTAGAAATCTTTTTCAGGACGGTAAACGGCCCTTGCCATCCGATCTTCAGTTGGTTGTTTCCGGTAGGGAGTAACATCAAAACTTTCTCTCCTGCTTCCAGTTCTCTTTCTTTCGCGACTTTCCTGTATCGGTTAGCGTGCTTTGTGCGTGCTCGCTTAAAGTTAGTCGCTGCTAGGTCCCATCCTAGTTTCAACCTTCCTTTTAAATCCGACACATATTTACTTGCTGAGACGACTGTCTCATCAGCCTTCTGGTCTGTCAGCGACCAAAGTAAGGCTTCGAGCGGGCCCTTAATGGGTCTGCCGAATAAAAGCGTGGCTGGCGGAAATCCTGTGGAAGTATGAGGAGATTCTCTGTAGCCAAATAAAGCTGCAGGAATACAAAAATCCCAATCTTCAGGTTTCACTTGTGCCAGTTTACTTAACATCATGTTGAGGTTTCCATTAACACGTTCCACGAGCACATTTCCGACCGGAGTATAAGGCTTTGTGTAGATGTGTTTGGTCCTCAAGATCTTCACGATCTCATCCATCAACAGGTTTCGGTATGGAGATCCGTTATCCGTCAACACTTGTTGAGGGAATCCCAACCGAGTGAAAATCTGCACGAGGGCTTCTGCGACATGCTTGGCATCTGCGCATGTTAGCGGTATAGCTTCTGCCCATAAAGTGCATGTGTCGACTAACTTCAGGATAAACCTGTTCCTTCTTTCACTCCTTTCTAAGGGTCCTAAAATGTCGATCACAACTCGTTCGAATGGTGTTCCCACTATTGGCATTTCACCCAAAGAGACTGGGGGTGCCCGTTGCTTGGGTGGCACACGTTGGCACTGGGCACAGGATTTGACATACCTGATAATCTCAGTATTTACTCCTGGCCACCAATAATGAGTGGTTATCCGTTGGTTTGTGGCGTTCTGTCCCATATGTCCGCTGAAGGGAAGAGAGTGCCCCATTTCTAGGATTTGGCTTCTGTACTGTTTCGGTACTACGAGCTGGTTGTAACCTTGGTCAGGCTTGCCCGTTCTGCGATAAAGTACGCCATCCTTAGAAAAAATTTCCCCGTGTTGTCTGGGTTCCTTAGCCATGGGCAGTTTCCTAAAGCAGGGTGCCAAAGAAGGGTCCTTTTGTTGCGCTTCTTTAAGTTCCATAGGTAACAAATTAGGCGCAGGCTCCCGTTCCTTCTTGGTTTGCCCTCTTGTAGTTACTGCTGCCACAATCGGCTCTTCCGGTTTCCCAATAAACACGTATCTCCCGCCAAGTATGACTGGGTAGATGGGGTCATCCATAACAGCCGCTTTGATCTCGCCTCTGACAAAATCAGAGTGGATCTCCACCAGTGCGATGGGAAGCGCTGTAGGTGCATCACTCTTAGAATCTCCACAAAATTGGACGGTCTCTCCTGTCTCTTGACCGGGTTTAACCAGGTTTCTGGCAACAATGCAATCATAAGAAAGCCCCGTGTCAAATAAACAAAAAGTTTGAGAACCGTTCAATGTAACAGTACCTCGCGTTGAGGGTGTATCCCCAACAGGTTGGGAATCACTGTCAATAATTCCGCCTTGCGAGACTGTTAGTAAGCATCCGATGCGTTTAGGCTCGGTGTGCTCGGTCTGATCATATGTCCCGTGCTCAGGAGTTCTTCCTTTGCCACCTTGACATTTCTGGCCACGCTACCATGAAGGGCGGTCGGGTTGATCAGACTGTTTACTGTGGTTGGGGTACTTATTTTTGTAGAACTTGGATTTTTCCGGAGGGGGGTTTTGAGGTCCAGTTTCTCTGTGGTTATTCTGATTAGAAGCATGAGAAGATTGGTCTAGATTATTCTTTCGAAAATGCTCTTCTGTTGGTTTCCGTTTTGTGGCCGGTAGTTCTGCCAGCGCATTGTGATATCGCTCAGACTTTTCCAAAATGTCTTCAAGCTTTTCCGCACCTTGCTCAGATAGAAATCTCCGGGTATCTGCAGACAAAGTGTTCTTTATTTGTTCGGTTAAAACAAATTCCTCAAGACCTTCATAGGTAGAGGGGAGCTGTGAAAGCTCAACGCACTTTGTCAAGTATCCCTTTAAACGAGATGAGAACTGCTGAAAAGTTTCAGAGCTCTCCTTCCTGCTGTTGCGAAACAGTTGCAAAAATGTGCGAGCATTCATTTCAAAACGCTCAAGCAAAGCTTTCTTCAACATGTCGTAATTGTCTTGTTGGCTGCTTTCCAGTTTGGCGTAAACATCATACGCACTACTTTTCAAAGACTGGGAAAGCTTCATATTCCAACGCGACCTCTCTAACCCGTACAGAGTTGCAATTTTCTCAAATTTTTCAAGATACGTGTCAATCTTCTCATTTGGACAAGGGAAAGACTCTAGAGCGAAAGACATAGCGATGAGATGAGTAGATTGTGTGTTAGAAGGATCAGTTAAAGAGGAATGAGGAGAAGACTCTCCATTGCTGGAGGTAGAGGCAGCACCACGACTTTGGAATTCTAGAGTTTTAAGAGCCAACTCATGCTGTCTCCGTTTCTCTTTTTCTCTTTCCTCTCTCTCCTCCCTCTCCTTCTCGTGCTGCATCCTGCGAATTTCCATTTCCTCATCCATCTTCCTCTGCTCTAAAGCTTCGGCTGCTTCTTCCTTCCTCCTAGCTTCTGCTTCTTTCTTCTCCGCTGCTTTTTCCTTCTGTACCACATCGTATCTCTCAAGTTCGTCTCTGACAGAAGCTTTCGCTTCGTTGCCGTCCAGTCCCTCTTCCATTGCTTCCTGTCTGAGCATCTGCCTCAGTTTCGCCCTCTCGGCCATAATAAGTCAGTGACTGAGACTAGTCGAGAAAGAAATAAGAAAAAGGATTCACTGGTTCCTACCACTTACGAGAAAATACCAAACAAGAGATGATATACTTCAACCTGGGATACCTCCTCCAAAAATATATAGTATCTTACTATCGCTGCTATTAATCGGCAATAAAGCACCTAATGCAGACGACTACGCCAAATAAATGGTAGTTAAGATTACTCACTGAAAAATAAGTTTCTACAGTGGAAACAAAATAATTATTGCAAAAATTTTAGGAGAAAACAAAAAATCCCCAAAAATGTTTAGTCCACTAAAAATACACCTCTGAAGTCAGTTAGGGTAAGGGAGGCAATTTACAGGACGTAATTGTCTGAACGCACTCCTTAGCTTAGCTCAAACACCTACTTCTTCAGAACCCTGTGAATGTTATACACTCACAAACTTTACCAGCGTTCAGTATTACAAAACCAACAATAACATATATTCCGACAAAATCAACCTGTAACTCAAATGTATATACTCAAAATGCTGTGGAAAAACAATTATTAATTGTGTGGTCAGCACGCCTATAAACAGATCGTTTAGTCTAGGGGATAAATTATTTTTAAAAGATACAAAACTCACAAGACATCACACTCTTATTCTATATCAGAATACAGAATCTTACCGACGAGGTGATATTTGTCGTCTCGTCTTCCTATTCTAAGTTCAAAAATCCTTCGGACGAGACCACATTTGTCGTGCTTGCTCAGGATTTTCAGTTCAATTCCCGGAAACGAGCCCACATTTGTCGTAGATTTTTGATAGGGGAATTAAGACTTGGGTTGGTCCCTTCTGAATAGATTAGAATAAGTGATCGTCACAGTGAGAGGTAGTAATAGAAATAGATTTCCACGAGTGAGGTGGTAGACTTTGATAGAGGCTGTCTCTGAGATCGAGAAATCTTCTCTCTCTCTCTGCCTATCTTCTACGACAGATTTAGAGGAGTCAGACAGTCTAAGCATATATATATATATATTAATATATCTCTATCCACTCACATGCACGCACATTCAAGACGACAGTTAGACGTACAGGCGTGGGAAAACTATAACAAATGATTATATAGATATTCTAGAACGAGCTGACCAACACGCTGATTAAGTTTAAAGGCAGTTTTAATTATCATCTAAAATCCCATCACAACACATAAAATTACATCAAAGCATATGCAAATAGTCATAAAAATCAAGGAATTTCTACAAGAAATGATAGACCCACAGTTATGATCTTCCCTCGATGTTAAGCCCACAGTCCCGTTAGGAGAACGATGATAGCCCAAAGAGTCACAGATACATACAAGTATGATTTGGGTCTAATATTTTCCCCTTTTGAAGGTATGAACTGACTTTGATAGAAGTATCTATTCTAAGGAAAAATATAGTTTAGCAACAAAATCTTCCATAAGGAAAGTTACAAAGTGAGTGAATCAAACGAAGAACATCATTCAGTCTACTTTCACTCGGTTCTTTCATCAGGGCCCTGACTCACACAACCTTATCTACAATCGTGCTGTGGTTCGCCGTCTGGCGCAAGCCTTAGTGTACACTTCGTTTAATCTGTCTATCTGTGGATGAAGTGGATACCCAGCTCTGCAGATATTGGTTTCATTCACCGTGTCCTGGAAGCGTCCTCTTCAGGCGATCGTTCTTTCTTTACAGATTTAAGTTTATGTCACTTATGCACGAAGTAAGAGTTAGGGTTTCAGCGGGCACACAGTGTCAGAACACGAGGTTTCCCTTAATTAGGAAGATGACCGGTGGACAACTTCTCTCAACAGATAATCTTGGTTCACCACACACTTGGTCAAATAATGTCGGAAAAGTTAATGTTTTTTTCTTTCTGTAATTATTCTCGCCACAAGGCAGCATGTACATTAGAGTTTGTGAAGAAATATGATCTGGCTCAAAGGCCCAGTATAAGCATTTATTCTTTTTAAAAAAAAAACCGTTAGTGGGATTGGTATTCTGTCTATCTCTGAAGGCACACGCCCTGTCAGACAGGTGTTACTTGAAAAACCCACGTGGTTAAAGATTAAGATGTTTATGTTTCTCACAGGTTTGTCTCTGTATAAACGCCGGCAAAGTTGGGTTACCCCAGTATTCACTGAATAAAGAAAAAAAAACATATGAAATATTTTACATATTATGTACGCAATATAACTTACGTTTTGAACTGCAAGCGTAGAGCTTGACTTGACGTTTAAACTTTCCCGTGAAATAAGTTATATATAAAACCAATCACCATGTATTAGGAATACCTACGTATTCCGTCAACACTCATGAGGCATCTAGCATTTATAAGTTAGTTTAGAAAAATATTCTCGTCTGATTATTTAGCAGTTAAATTAAATTCATTATAGCTACATGATTTTAAGCTAGAAATTATAATTTATTCTGTTTTTCCACTGTAACTCGTCGACTAGAGAATATAACAGACTTATAAATTAATCACTCTGCACAAAAGAAACTAGTGGGATAAAATAGGCGGTTTAACACTTAATCACTCGCAAAATATTAGATACTTAATGTAATATTTACCTCAACACAGAACTACGGTATCACAACGAAACTAAGAGATTTAACTTATAAGTTTAAGTATCTAGAACGAAGTGACCATGTCTACTGTACTTGGAGAATGAGTGAAATAAAGTTTCAAACTCAGGTTAATATCTATGAAACAAACAAAAGATCCCACTATTTCCAAAACCACGCAATAGCGCAGGTCTCACCTCTTCTCTCTCTCTCTAACACCTCCCATTAACTAGACGCATGCCATAACTGACACTTCTCGTCTTCACACCTCACGCTGACCAGGGCCAACAGTGAGTGCCGTGTCAGATGGAATTGCCAGACAAATGTCTCATACTGCGCCGTGGAGATGTCGGTTATCGCGCCTCACCTGAGCGTTCAGCCGAAGAAAACGCGCGTGTCAGCTGAATGTGCAGACAAAAGTCTGCTCGTTTGTCTGAGATAGATGCATATTCACAATTTCTCGTCTACCTAAGTGGCTGACGTCTTACATAATAGAAATGCGTATCCCAGTATGAGAAAGATAGCGGAAAAGTGAGAATGGGAAAGAAAATATTTCTCGCAAACGAACGAATGCGAAAAATACAGGAAAAACGTAAAGAGTGATAATAAAATAGAGGACACGGGTAGAAAAAGAAGAGTATATAGAAAATTTATTGATCATAAAACTCTTTGTGACAATATGCTGGTTGAGGAAATGGACGCACTTATGCTAATTCTTCTTTTTCATACCCTGATAGCCATTGACAATCATCCTGAAATCCTTCCTTGGAAAGAGAGAGAGCAACTAAATTTCTAATTTTAATTTTTAATTTATTTTTTTGCTCTACGTATTTTTTGACAATTCCAGTAACTGTAGCGTCAGGTGAAAGAAGGGAAGGATCCCGTTACACGCCCATAGAGGCATATTGGGAATATGGTGTTAGGCCCATATTTGCTCGACCATCGGCACACTAGGGGTGATGTGGTCAGCATCACGCCGGCCGCCTTAACCTTCCCAGAAGTTGCTCTTGTACCCAATTGGGACTGGGTCGACCCAGGAGCCGTTTGCGGCTTAAAAAAATCCCACCTTATCTGGGGATCGAACCATGGATAGGGGAAAGAAGCTTTTCAAAATTATCATAGATCAATCATCATCCTAGGTCAAATGTACTCCAAGACAGTAACAGCAGCCTTGTAATATTATCCACATAATTTTGATGAAGTTAAAAGAAATGTATAGCTTTAACAACATTTTACAAGAATTTGTGGAGCAGGCTGCAAAAAATGTCTTTATGAATATGATTTAGTTTTAACACGCTGTTTGTCGTAATCCAGTTAATAAAATATAGTATAAGGAAGGGAAACCCGAGGCCTGTAAACAGTAAATTAATATGAGACAAACATAAAGGTATGTTATCAGGCATTCTTAGGAAATAAAGAAGTAGAACACTAGAAAACAGAAAAACAACAGACATGAGTGGCTTACCCAGGATTCGAACCCTGGACCTTCCGTGCGACAACCCCGCCTAGCTATGCAAGCGAATCACACTATCCTCCCTGCCATTATTATTAATTTACTGTTTACAGGCCTCGGGTTTCCCTTCCTTATGTGTTATAAATGTTTATACAATACCAAACCTACCGTCTGTCCTGTTCTTACTGTTCTAAGTCTGCTAAGGGGGTGTTGGGAAGTCAGGTATTGGTAGTACCTCTGGTGAAGGAGCTGTCATGCCCTTTTCAGGGCAGCTCAGCCACCTTTGGTCCAAACCTGGCATCCAGCTCTTACCTGTGGCTCCTCGTAGCTGTCAGCATGCGACAGCGGCCACCCCCGGACAACGGCTTTGACAGGCCGGCTAAACTAGGTGAGGGTAGCCGAATGGTTATAAACCTTCGGTGAGCTAGGGTCTGCCTACCCATGCATGCGAAGACTGGATTCGATAGACTGCGCGGAAGAAACCACCTGTTGGTTCAACGGGCATGACAGCGATTACCAGCAACGCGCTGTGGAGCGTAAGGAGCACGGCGAGGCACGTAGAAAGCCCTGGTCATCCACTGCACCTGACTTCATCTCCAGTCGTCTTGACTTGTCTTGCCACTGGATTGAGATGGACCCAGGCGAGAGAGTGAGGTCGACGAATTGCGCAACTCTTCCTCACTTTAATCCAAATCACCGCGCAAGTCACTCTTTCATCCATTCATCCATTCATCCATCCACTCACAACAAGTCCTGTGGCGATGGGCGAGCGGCGAAGCGGCAGGCGTGGGTACGCTGGCAGTCGTAGTCGCAGACCTACACACAGGCGGCTCAGGCCATATGGTCGTCTTCCACTGATCGGAGCAGCAGTGGGATTCGGCAGCCCCCTGAGTGTCTGAGCAGCCCTCTTTAGGAAAGCACTGCTCACCTCCATGGCATGAGGAAGGGGCTAGAAAAGGTGCCCTAAACATTGCCTGCTTCACCATTACCTAACCAGCTTACCGCGGTTGGTGGGTACCCTACTTCGGCGGTCGACATATAAGAAAAAGAAAGGACAGATTTTTCCCCCTCATTCTAGGCGCATGGAATGTGCGCACTTTACTTGACAAAGACTTTAACGCAAACAGGCCTGAGAGACGAACTGCCCTGATTGGGAGAGAACTGGCCAGGTACAACATTGACATAGCAGCACTGAGTGAAACTCGACTTGCAGGCGAGGGCCAACTTTGCGAAAATGGTGCAGGTTATACATTCTTTTGGAGCGGAAGAGGAACTGAAGAAAGACGAGAAGCAGGGGTTGGATTTGCAATCAAAACAGCAATTGTCAGCAGGTTAGCGGGGGCCCCAAAGGGAATAAATGACCGACTCATGACGGTCAAGATCCCTCTGTTCTATGGAAGAAAACATGCCACCATCATTAGCGCGTATGCACCAACTATGACAAACCAGGATGATGTCAAGGATAAGTTTTACGAAGAACTACATGCAGTCATTGCATCAGTTCCTAAAGCAGATAAGCTCATCATTCTTGGTGACTTTAATGCAAGAGTAGGCTCAGATAACATCTCCTGGAATGGCACTATTGGTAGGTACGGCGTGGGTCGCTGCAACAGTAATGGACTTCGTCTCCTCCAGACTTGCGCAGAACATGACCTCCTTGTCACCAACACCATTTTTCGACTTCCTACCCGCAACAGGACCTCCTGGATGCACCCTCGCTCAAAGCATTGGCACCTAATTGACTATGTAATTGTTGGGAAGAAGGACAGGCAAGATGTCCGGGTGACCAAGTCCATGTGTGGTGCCGAATGCTGGACTGATCATCGCCTCATTGTATCTAAACTTAAAATTCGTATCCAACCAGCCAGGCGCCCTCAGGGGAAGAAAACTCAAAAGAGGCTGGATGTCACCAAACTAAAGAAGACAAAAATCAAACAGTCATTTACTGACACCTTAGAAGACCGTCTCAAATCTATCTCGCTAGACGGCCAAAGTGTGGAAACAAATTGGGCAGCCCTAAGTGAGCAGATCTACAACACTGCTACAGAGGTCCTGGGTCCTTCCATCAAGAAACAAAATGACTGGTTTGATGAGAACTCAGATGATATAAAGCAGATGTTGGCTGAGAAACACCATCTCCATAAAGCATATTTAAATGATCCAAAATCTACATCCAAGAAAGACGCTTTCAACAACATGCGTAGAATCGTCCAACATAAACTACGCCAGATGCGGGATTCATGGCTGAGTAATAAAGCAGATGAGCTCCAAGGCTTTGCTGACAGCCATGACTTGAAAAACTTTTACCTTGCACTCAAAGCGGTCTATGGCCCAACATCATCAGGATCATTTCCCCTCCTTAATGCAGATGGAAAAACACTAATTACAGACAAGGAAAAATGCTCCAACGCTGGGCTGAACATTTTAATAATATCTTGAAACAGCCATCATCTATTAACGACGAAGCCATCATCCGCCTGCCCCAAATTCCTATAAATGAAGCATTAGATGATGTACCAACTCTGGAGGAAACTAAAAAAGCGATTCGTCAACTGTCTAGTGGAAAGGCCCCTGGCTCCGATTCAATTCCTGTTGAGGTTTATAAAGATGGCGGTGCAGTTCTGACAGAGAAACTTCATATGATCTTCCAGCAAATGTGGCAGAGTGAAACCATCCCACACGATCTCAAAGATGCCTCAATTATACATCTATATAAACGTAAAGGTAATCGCCAAGACTGCAACAATCATCGAGGCATCTCTCTTTTATCAATCGCTGGGAAGATATTCGCCAGAATCCTTTTGAATCGCCTTACGGCTCATCTTGACAAAGGTCTTTTACCTGAAAGTCAGTGTGGATTCCGGAAAGAACGTGGAACCACAGATATGGTGTTCGCTGCAAGACAGCTACAAGAAAAATGCCAAGAACAGCACTGTGACCTGTACACAGCTTTCATCGACTTGACAAAGGCGTTCGACACGGTCAGTAGAGAGGGTCTATGATCATGGCAAAATACGGCTGCCCACAGAAATTTATCACAATAGTGCAGCAACTGCATGATGGAATGCAGGCTAGAGTTCAGGAAAACGGTGAGCTATCAGAGCCTTTCCCCGTCTCAAATGGAGTTAAACAAGGGTGCGTACTTGCACCGACTCTGTTCAGTATCATGTTTTCTGCTATGCTGACTGATGCTTTTAGAGACGGGGACACAGGAATCGACATTAGTTATCGTATTGATGGAAAATTGTTTAACCTTAGGAGGCTTCAAGCAAAAACCAAGGTCAAATCACACACCATCAGAGATCTTCTGTTTGCTGATGATTGTGCCCTCAATGCTGGCTCAGAGGCTGATCTGCAGCATAGTGTGGATAGATTCTCCGAAGCCTGCGCCAACTTTGGGCTTACCATCAACACGAAGAAAACAGAAATCATGTACCAACCAGCTCCTGGCACAGTTTATACTGAGCCAGTCATCAAGGTTAATGGTGAGAAACTGAATTTTGTGAACAGATTCACATACCTTGGTAGCACACTATCCCAGAACATTGTCATTGATGATGAGGTGAACACCAGGATCTCCAAAGCCAGCAGCACATTTGGCAGACTATACACCAACGTTTGGCATCGAAGTGGCATTAGTCTACAGACAAAGCTGAAGGTGTACAGAGTTGCGGTGCTTCCAGTGCTGCTATATGCATGTGAAACATGGACTGTATACAGGCGCCACGTAAAGAAGCTAAACCACTTCCATACAGTCTGTCTCAGGAAGATAATGAACATCAAATGGCAAGACAAGATCCCGGATACCGCCGTTCTTGACAGAGCTGGTATCCCTAGTATTGATACTATTCTGATGCAGTCACAAATTCGCTGGGCAGGTCAAGTAGTCCGCATGCCAGACCATCGACTGCCAAAGATACTCTTTTATGGTGAGATGCAGAAGGGTAAACGCTCCCATGGTGGCCAAAAGAAGCGCTTCAAAGACACGTTAAAGACGTCATTGAAAACCTTTGACATAAACCCAGACACATGGGAAGCTGCTGCGCAGGACCGAACTGCTTGGCGCACATCTCTTCGTAAAGGTGCAGCAGCATGCGAATCATCCAGAAGAGCAGCAGCGGAACAGCGGAGACAAGCTAGAAAGGACCGTGAAATAAAACCTTCACATGAAGCAAACATTCCCTGCCCACACTGTCCAAGATCTTTCCAGGCCCGCATCGGGCTCTTCAGTCACCTTCGTACCCATAGACTAACCTAACATATTCTTAAATAATTGGATGAACAGAGTGGTCTTCATCACCCGTGATGGACGAACAACCAAGTCTGCTATCATTTACTGGACACAGTATTAAGGTCTTTGTCTTGTGTGGACAGGCCTATACTGTATAATAGGGGAACAACAGAAGTGATTGCGTCATTAATAGGCTGAACTGCCCATGGTAAACTTCCGGTGTTATGTCTTGCCGTTCGCACTAATGACCTGTCATCGAAGCATCATTTTTGGTGATGCGTAGATGGCAGGGAGGATAGTGTGATTCGCTTGCATAGCTAGGCGGGGTTGTCGCACGGAAGTTCCAGGGTTCGAATCCTGGTAAGCCACTCATGTCTGTTGTTTTTCTGTTGTCTAGATTTCTACTTCTTTATTTCCTACGAGTGCCTGATAACATACCTTTATGTTTGTCTCATATTAATAAAATATAGTTATTGTTTTGTTGTTAATTCAGTGTAAGAGTATATATTCCAGATTCCTAATCCGGAATAATCAAAAGTCCAGGGGCTTCACAAAACTAGTCAACTTCCGGCCCCGCAACGTCTAAGGCCGGCCTTGAGGAAGTTAGGTTTATAAACAGTAAATAAATATTAGACAAACATAAAGGTATGTTTTCAGGCACTCGTAAGAAATAAAGAAGTAGAAAACTAGACAACAGAAAACCAACAGACGTGAGTGGCTTACCCAGGACTCGAACCCAGGACCTTCCGTGCGACAACCCCGCCTAGCTATGCAAGCGAATCACACTATCCTCCCTGCCATCTAGACATCACCAATAAATGATTATAAACAGTAAACACCGTTGCTCAGAAATGCGAAAAAGTGTCTGATTCACTGATTTCAATGTACATGCAGAACCCCATATTGTATACATGATTCGCTCTTTATACTGTCAATTTATAGCTCGGACAGAATTGTACTTTAAATCAACAAAACTGTGTGAACAAATTGAAATAACCGTTAGGGCAAGTACATTTTTATATCTCATGTGTAAGGATAAAACTCGTTACTCGTCAGTTGTGCCCGTTGCTGCAAAAACGCATCATTCGCAACTCGCAAGCCATCAAGAAATGCATGCGATGATGTGAAATTTGGGGGGTTTTTTTCCGCTTGCATTTTTTTTTTTTTTAGCTATTGTATTCTCCCCGGGTTAGAATCGTAAAAGCTTTGCTATAATTACTCCTGATGGAGCTGTGGGTTTTATGCGGGCGGATTTATTTGTCTGTTTGTGCGTAAGTACGCCGTAAGGACAATATCGGTGCTGTTGACAGCGCTGAGACTTCCACATTTTTGTTTCCAGTGGTTGTTTTGTGGTTATAATTTAAATTATTTATATACTCGGCTGTAGCCGTTTTAATCAACAACAGCAACCACATTTTCTATTACATTTGTAGTCGAATTCGGCTGCTCTTGTGGTTTAGCTACAAAGTGTAATAACAAAGGTTAACCATGCCACATAAACTACTGCTGCAAGAGGCTGTGAATGTTTGGTGTGGGCTTCCTGCAAGGGGACCAGCTGTAATGGTGGTGGTGGCTCCATGCTCCGTAGGAGGCACAAAAGAAAATGATGATCACGATGATAATGGATGATGGTGATGATGATGATGGAGGTGATGATGATGGTGATGATGATGGTAGTGATGATGATGGTGATGATGGTGGTGGTGATGATGATGATGGTGGTGGTGATGATGGTGATGATGATGGTGGTGATGATGGTGGGGATGATGTGATGACGATGGTGGTGATGATGATGGTGGTGGTGATCATGGTGATGATGATGGTGGTGATGATGGTGGTGATGATGGTGGTGGTGGTGATGATGGTGATCATAATGATAATAGTGGATAATGATGATGGTCATGGATGATGGTGGTGATGACAGTGATGAGGATCATTAATGATGATAAGAATGATGGTGATGGATGATTAGGATGATGGTGATGATGATCATAATGATAATAATGGATAAGGATGATGGTCATGGATGATGGTGGTGATGACAGTGATGAGGATGATTAATGATGATAAGAATGATGGTGATGGATGATGAGGATGATGGTGATGATGATAGTGATGACGGTGATGATGATGAATGAGGATGATGGTGGTGATGACGGTGATGATGAATGAGGATGATGATGATGATCATAATGATGATAATGGTTAAGTATAATGGTGATGATGGTGATCATAATGATGATAATGGATAAAGATGATGGTGGTGGATGATGATAGTGATGACGGTGATGATGATGGATGAGGGTGATAATGATGATGGTGATTGGCAAGACGACTGTTTTTAAAGTAAAAATGAGAATACTTGATGACAGGTCAGAACAACTGGGTTTGAAAATACACAGAGGCAAGACAAAGATTATGTGACGAAATCAGTTGTGCACTTTTCATAACGGTCGTTCTCTCCGGCAGTATCACTTCATTTTTTTCATTTTCCTCACTTATCGTCCTATTGTTTCGCATATTTTATGCCCTTATATTTTTGCCTAACCGCTCCGAGATTTGTTTGAGTTTCACCAGGTGAATCGTAATAGTACCAAGCTAATTGAACAGATCAGCGGATAATACTTTTATCACTTAAGTCGTCTAGCCACCTTTGATGCAGACAGTAAACGTGAAGAGGAATAGCGACTTTGACGTAATTAATTTCCGGAGCCAGCAACAAACAGGCAAGTGACCACCTGGGTTCGCGGTTTGTCTGTCTGAGAAATCCGTATGAGGAACGTACGCAAAAACAGGTGATATATGTAATCGCTTCCGCTGGACCATCTCTGTATCAAGATTACAGATAACCTGTCAGAGGAGACAATATGGGCGGAAGGTATTAGCCCAGGAAATGAGTTCACCGATGTGTTTGTGAGTTTGCATAAAAGTGCAATCGGAAGTATTACGACATATGTGGAAGAGGTCACGCGTTTAAATTTTAAAATTGATATTTTAAAACACGCGGGGGAAAGAAATGCTTTAACACCCCGACCCACATAGTTCTAAAGAGCTTACCATTGGTTTAATTTGAGAGCCGGAATAGACTTTGACTTTCATTGGCAAGTTGGTCTAAAAGCACAATCTGGGATTTAAACTGAGAAATGGAAATATAATCTAACGAAATCGGAGACACAAATCAGACTGCATCGCAACGTCGAATTAGCAACTCCCAGTAACCAGAGAGAAGGATCGGACAACGTATCCCAGAATTAATAGTGACAGATCAAAGTATTTGGGCGTCTTTATAACTTATAAGAGAACCCACATTTTTAAAAACAAAGACTGGATACTTAAGGAATCAGAATCAAGTCATAAGAGGAATAATACAATTTCCCAGACCAGTGTTCGAAGTATCTACTCAAAGTGCTGTGTTCATACATCTGTGCGAGGAGATTGTATATCCCGTTTGGGTTCGTGGTACGAAGTTGCAAGACTAACGTTTCTACGCCACTAGTGTGAGTCAAGAGCAAGGACTTTAATACTAACCACCTACATTGGACGGGTTGTGTGAAGACGTGCCCTCATCACAAAAGAATTGACGAAACCACGGCTGCAGGACTCACTTAGATCAGCTAAGTTCTTATTAAAGGAAACAGCAAAAGGACAAAAGTTTTGTAAATCCTCAACCCCTGTCTCAGTGAAGACACTTTTTTATATACATCTAAAATTCACCATCATTCCATCGTTATTTTAACCTGTTAAAGACTAATTGATTATTAAATTTGTTACATGTTATTTTAAAACAAAACAATCATTGTTGATTCAGTTATTATAGGTATGAAAGCAAACGTATGAGCAAGACTCTTTAATATATATACATCTAGACATATATTTACATCTATAGAGCAAATACTTATAAAAGAATTTCGCTGGATTTACACCAGCTGGGGGCTTGAACGGGCTAAAACCATTGCTTAATTCTTCACGAAAGGCGACGGATCAGATATAAGTTAATAGTGCTCTGCCCTATGCAGCATTGTTCTTGACTTCTGAAAACATCTTGTGAATACTACCTTGAGATAGAAGCATCATTATCCTTCTATCTACAACTCTGCCAAGAGTAATCTTGTGCGAAGGTGGACACCTTAGAAGACCCACATTAGATACTCTTGAGTTTTGACCACTGTTGGACCACTACTGCAGAGCTAAGGGGAGGTAATCCGTGACAGATTATGAGAATAAATGCAACTAACAAAAGCCAGATTGTACTTTATTTAAGAAACACCCCATACAATTTGTACAATCTAAAATATATCTTGGCAGCAACACATACAACATTAGGTAAACATACAATGGCAGTGACACATACAACATTATGTAAACATACAATGGAAGCAACACATACAACATTGGGTAAACATACATTGGTGTCGCAGAGAGATTTATGATTAATAAATTTCTATATCTTTCCTCTATTCTACCCGTGTCTTCTACTTTATTATCGCTCTTTTATCCTTTTTCTTTTTTTCGCATTCGTTTGATTGTGAAAATATAACTCTCCCATTCAAACCTTCGCCTGTCTCTTTTCTTATGTAGCAACGCATTTTTATTGCTGTTAAGCTAAGTTCTTGAGTAGACCGAATAGTGTGAAATTCGTTCTCGACAGACATATGATGGCAAACAATCGTCTAACATTTTCATCTGACACGAAGCTTCTACGGTTAAGTTTCTTGGTGATGGGTGTGAGAGGCGCCAACATGCATCGCTCGGGAATGACCAGAGGTAGCGGCAGGTGTTAGAACGAGCACTGGCATTTTATTGCCGGCGCCTGGGTTAATGTGAAGTGTTAAGACGGGACGCTAATTTGGGGTTTTCGAGAATAGCGTGCATCCTTTGTCTGTTTTCAGATATTATACCAGAGTAGTTTAGACTTCATGCATTCAGTCCTCCTAAGTTGCAGTAGACGGATCGCTTCGTGCTAGAGAATAAGCTTGTATAGCGAAGTTATTAGTTTTTCTCGACAATTTTGCCGAGCTTCTAGAATACCGATATAAGTGAATAATTCTAGTTTCGTGGTGATCGCCTGTAGTTCTGTTTGGAGTTCTGGGTCAGAAACCCTATAAAACTTACCAGCGGCTTCCATTCCATATGAGCTGAATATATTTTACAAAGACAGAACATTCTAATTAACTTAGAGGGCTTTCAAGGTGATTGTACGGTCTCGTGGTTTACACCCAGATAGCACCGGCCCAAAAGACTTATTAAAAATAAATGCTAACTGGACTATTAGAATATCCAGAGTTCTTGTTTTTTCCAAAGTTCATATACAGTCAGCCTGTGTTGGCGTCTAAATCCAACAGTAACAGTACTTATATACCGACCACGTGTTGTGAAGAAGATTGATCCTAAAATAGAATTTGTTTACCTGGAAATCGATGTATGATTGAAGAATTCCCGCTACTGTATCCTGTGACCAGTTGATTCCATAATTTATTTCCTACCTGGACACAATTTGAAATAACATTTAACAGTATCCTGCTTAAAATATAGTGAATTTAGCACTTCCCAACATTTGATTAATTAGTCAGTTGGAGAAGCTGGGGCTTGATTCATCAGACAATCAACAGCGGATGGGCTGCATGTTCCTTTAATCAATTTTCCAGAGGTGGCGAATGCAACCTGTAGGTAAGGTTGATTGTGTGTGTTGCTGTGATCACAGTTTGTTTGTCAGGGCGAGCGAAGTGCAGGATAAATAATTCTTTCATGTAATGACTCATTAAATAACTTTGTATTTCTTTATGCAAATTTGTTGCTAAATGGTATTTTCCTCTTAGAATAGATCTAATATATCAACTCTGTTCTTAACCATAGAGGGAAATCTTAGACCATAGCGGATAGATCTGTGACTCTTTGGGGCTATAACTTTTCTTTTCTTTTCTTCTAACAGGATCGTGGCTCAACAAAGAGGGAAAGGATTACTCCTATGAATCTATTATCCTCTTAGTAATTAATTGAACTTATGTGTATTTATATGTGATTAGTTATGTATTGTGGTGAATTTTCTTATGATAGAATAAAATTTACATAACCTTTATTCAAGTGTGTCGGTTCAGCTCGTCCCAAATATTCATATTCCATAGATATAGTTTCACGTCTCTACGTCTAACCGTTGTCACTTGTGTGTGCGGGTCTGTGAGTGGTTGATATAGAGTATATCTCTATAACTGAGTAATCTGTCTGACATACATTTTTCTGTTGTAGAGAGATAGGCTGAGCGAGAGATTTCTCGAGCTTCAGAGACAGACTTACTTATTGTCCCACCATCTCACTCGTGAAAATCTATTTCTATTATTATCTCTCACTGAGTCATCTCATGTTCTAGTATATTCAGAAGGGACCAATCTGAGTCTTAATTCACCTATCGCAAATCTACGACAATTGGCAGTGACACATACAACATTATGTAAACATACAATGGCAGTGACACATACAACATTATGTAAACATACAATGGCAGCAACACATACAAAATTATGTAAACATTCAATGATATTAAAATTATAATACGAAAGGCAAGAGATGCGTTTGTTACTTTAGGAAATATATGGAAATCACGAGAAAGCAAGTCACAATAATAAGAATCTTCAAATCAAATGTCAAGTCTGTCCTAATGTGTGGCTCTAAGTGATGGAGAACAGCAAAAATGGCAACCAGAAATGTACAGATTTTCATAAATGGGTAACGGCGTAGAATAGAAGAATTGAAACGGTATGACAGAATCATGAATGAGGAACTGGTGGAAAGAACATGACAAAAGGCAGTGAAACAAGAGATAAAGACGCTGACGATGGTAAGGACACACACACTGAGGAAATCAGTTAATAGCATTACAAGACAGTCCTTGTTCAGGAGACCGAACTGTAGCGAAATCTGTGAGATAATCGCTTATTTCAGTAAGATTTTAGTCCTATAATAAATAATACACCCGCCCTCGGGTGTCTGACTATTTTCATCTTCAACGCCAGTAGAGCGCTGCCTTTTGTGCAGTGGGAATGCTTAAAAAAATGACCCGCCGTAAAAATCTAACACGCTTTTAGTTTCGGTTTAGAAACGTACAATAAACATTTTAACATCTCGCCGATCTGCTGCACGAAACGGCGGAAAAAGCTTGTAATTAACAATTTGCCAACTGTGTGACCAAACTGGCGTTTGAATTAACGTAATATGTTACCTTTAACACTAAAATTTGTAATAATTCGGACATTTCCCAGTAGTAAGAACGAGACGATTGTAATTAACGCCAACACACTACCAAAGTTTTGAAAAACCCCTCTTCGCTCTGCAAGCGGTCGCTTTAATATATACACGCTGTGGGCAAAGCCAGCAGAGACAAACACACAGACAGTTTTCCACTTCCTCCTAGCGGTAAAATTCTGACGTCACTCAAACTAGTTGGTTGATTTGAATAATGAGAGAAATGATAGAGACAGGGGGGAAGGGGGGGAAGATGGCCGACTTGTGTAAAAGTTATATTTGACGATTGACAGTGACAAAATTGAAAATCTAAACCATACTGAAACTGACCATAAAAATCATATAGTAGAATAGCTTAGTGTCCCCTGAGCAACAATATGTTTTAAAAAATATGGTAGTCCAAGTATTAGCCAAGTTATTGAGAAAATACTATATGTCTAAGAACGCTTGGACGGACAGACTGTTGTTCTTGCTCGTTACACATAATGTTATTGGGGACGCTAGTTTAAAAAAAAAAGAGGCATTGGAGTAATTCAAATCCTATTGGTTGGTATAAGAGTATAGGAGTAAAGGGGGGAGAGAGAGATAGGAAAAATGTTAACTAAAACTAAACATCTTTTTCTATTGGCATAACTAACGCAGACTGACCAATGGACTACGAGGCACATAGTTTGTTTGGAGTTTTGGTTTTGTTTTTTCAAACTAAATTCAAAAAGTTGTAGTAGTGCCTGCTTTCATTGGTCGGCTCTAATAGATATTGGCAAGAGGCATAGTGGTCTAGTGGCCATTTGACTAGAAAATTTTATACAAACAACTACGTTGAGAGCAGATGTGATAAATTGTAAAATTAACTACTAAATTCACAAGCTGGACGAGGCAGAGCAAAACTGAGGCCATACTCTTTGCCAGTCAACGTTATTTGTGACATATTTCTTTGAACTAGTGGTAAAAATGCTTTATGTATTTACATGCTTGATTAAAACTGCACAAGTTAGATACTGCTATGAGGAAAAGTGAAGGACATGCCGGGCGCAAACATTATTGAGTCCTCACATTGAACTGTATTTGACTGTTGCATATTATTATGATTTTGTATTAACTATTTTGTATTGGAAGATGTTAGGAAGCCTCAGTGTTCCATGAACACTCTTTAACATGCCTGGAGCGTTTATAATTTAGAAAAGAAAAATCATATTAAAGGAGATGTGGTTACTCCACGTTATTGTATTGAAGCAAACTAGGTAAAAGTACAGTGGCGTATCTGCCATTGGGACCTGAGGTGTGGTCACAGAAAGGTGTGAGTCATATAATTAGGGGCTGATGCACATGAATGCACACGAGGCTGACCCCATACCGTCATGTACACATAGGGATAAGAAGATGTGATCAGATATGAAAAGGCCAGGGTGTCTTTTTATTGCAGTTTTTATTTCCTGTTACCATCCGGTGACAGGAAACCTGATGAGTGAGTGAAAAGTCTCCATTTAAAAGTTGCTGTCAGCTGATAGCCTGAAGGAGCTTGTGTGTGTGGGTGCTGATCTATTATATCTGCAACGACATGCTGACTTATTATCGTCATACCAAGAATCCCAGGTGACACGTTAACAGCTGGGACATCTGACACTTCCTCAGAATAAACTGGTTCTTATTAAAATAAAACTGAATTATATGGGGAATGATGAAAACAACAGCTCCTCATAACCAATGACTATCACTAGCAGTTATTAAAGTTTTAATCTGTGAATACACCTACAGGAACTCTATATAATAACATTACATTCATAGGACCAAGAATCCATATTTTTTTAGTTAAAGCATTATATGTAAATATATTTCCTCATTTTCAAAAACCTGTCCAAAAGAGATAGCGGGACAGGCAGATTAAATTGTACAAAGAAAAAACATTCCAATTTTAAAAGAAACTTTAACCACAGTCTTATTTATTTTCTTATAGTGAGTTAAAGTGTATTGTGTTGATGTACCATCATCTTCATTTCACCCCTAGACACTAGAGACATCATACACCAGCCACTAGAATCAAATACGGACTGTGTGAGATCTAGGGAGGTAGCGTTAGGTTCCCTGATAATATATATCATTATCATCATCATTCTTTTATAGTCAGGGGCCTACATGTGCTTGACCTCACACAGTTGACACAGACACAACTATCTTTCTCGTTAGGAATAACATCTTAACCTCCCCAGCACATATTGCATATGCTACACGAACAAACAAACAAAAAAGCGTGGAGAAGAGAGCTGGAGACATACACAAACGGAATAAAAAGAACTTTGAAAGATTTTGAACGGATGGCACTGGTAAGGTAACCACGAAAGTTTCTAGGGTTTCAACGTTTTTAGCTGTGTGGAACATGATAGTGTAAGTGATTTCAACATTTGGAAATGAATGATTTACTACCATGATTTTTTTGCTTTGGTGTTATTGCTACTTACTAACTTGCACGCTTTGAGATTCCATCGATTTATGTCTTCATAGCATTGCAGTCGAATCTGCCAGTTAAACCAGGGACAATAGATAATATTTGGAATACTGGGAATTCTTGATGCGCATAACCGTATCCCAGACGTATTGCGTGTCCAAAACATTTCCAAACTACATTATTCTAAATCAATTTCCAAAAAATATAATATCAGCGGTTAAGTTATTTCCCCGATGCTTCCGGACGCAACGTCACGTGAGCCACCATCGAGCCTTTGAGACTAGAAGCTGTTAAAACAATCTCAATTAGGGCGAGATGTGATCTCCCATTGGTCAGTTCGAAGGCACTTCTCGTGGGACGTCACTCTCCGGGATTTCGGTCGCAGATTCAGCTCTCGAAGAATCCGGCTATCTCCTCTTGTTAGCCGTGACATAAACCATTTCGACGTTACCGCAGTGCTCCAGTGAGACTATGGCAGCTTAAGAGTTCCCAGAAATGTTCGTCTGAGACAAAGGAATGCATTATTGTGACATTAATCGCGGTATAGATAGATATATGTAACTTGGAGGCTTCTACGGTAAAATGGCTGTAGGAGGTTTAGATGAAATTGTGTTTGTTGCTGTTGCCGAAGCTGTCGATTTCATGCCCTCATCTCTTTATTTTCTTCTTTATTTCTTATTCGTCATTATGAGCCTTACTCTACTTTGCAAAAAGATCACCTACCTCGGAACTAATTCATCTTTCCTTTCTTTTAAAGTGTTGATTGTTAGGAAGGGCCTGTTTCTAAGCCAGAGTTAAACCCTTTTGACTGCGACTCTTAAGTTTTTTTTTTCCCCCTTAGTCCGACGACTTGCAAGAGCTTAAGTAAACTGCATAAGTCATGAATATGGATTGGACATTAACATTAAGACAACGAAAACTATGACATTTAGCAAAGCAGGCGATAAGCCAACATTAAAGATAAGAATAAATTGGGAAATCCTAGAGCAAGTCAGGTTTCTCATATCTTGGTCATATAATAACAGAAGATGGCAGATGCGAAACAGAAATCAAGAGGAGAATATGAATGGCCAAAGCTACATTCAACAACATGAGGCAGATACTAACATCTAAACAACATGAGACAGACACTAACATTGAGAATCATCAAATGCTATCAGTATTCTTCATTACTGTATGGTGAAGAAACGTGGACAATAAACAAGCTATTAGAAGAAATAATTGAGGCCCCTGAAATGTGGATGTATAGAAGAATGGGGCACGTCTCACGGAAAGGGAAGAAAACAAATCAAGAGATCCTCGAAAACCTAGGAATGAAAAGAGAATTAACGTAGGAGATATAAATTATGCAGCTAAAATATTTTGGCCATGTAAAAAGACGTAACACCTTACTGAAGACCATATTAGAAAGCAGAGTTGGAGGCTAATGTGCAAGAGGAAGACAGCGCTATAAGTGGGAAGATAACATCAAGAGATGGACAGGAAAGAGTCTATCGGAGTGTACCATCAAGACAAGAGACAGAAGACGTTGGAGATTGTCGTATCGTGTTATTACTGGGCAGGACACCAATGTTTGCACCGCTACAGTATGATGGGGATAGCCTATGGAATGTTATCAAGAAGATCTCCAGAGATTGGCTCGTTAAGAAAAAAAGAGACTTATTCGAGAAAAGGACAAAAAGAAGAGAAGGCGAATGCTCTCCACTAGGTAGCGTTTTCTAATAAATCATGGAAAGTTTTCTATTTCTCTACGACATTAACTTTTTTCCCTGAACTCTCAAATATCAGCTGTGAGATAAACAAATAAAATATATATATATATTTATTTATTTAACATATATTGTTTTAATATGAACGTATCAGTTTACTGATTGTATCTTGGGGGAATTAGGTATAATGATTTTATTTCCTAATATGATTGAATAGACGAAGACTAATAGGACTCAAACTTCAATCTATTGTCTCCTATAACTTCAGTCTATTGTCTCAGATAACTCCAAACTGAAATATAACAAAAACAGTCCTTGTTAGGACTCAACCTATTGTCTCCTATTACTTCAGTCTATTATCTCAGAGCAACTACAATATAACCAAAACAGTCCTTGTTAGGACTCAATCTATTGCTTCACATAACTTAATCTATTGTCTCACATAACTTCAGTCTATTATCTCAGATAAAACCAACTGAATCAATCTATTGTCTCATCTAACTCCAATCTATTGTCCCATATAACTCCCACCTGATATAACACCAAACAGTCCTCGTCTCATATACTCCTATCATAAGAACATAACAATATTGTTAGGATATATGTTACCAGCTTGTACAGAGAGAGGTCAGAGAGAGCCTGGTATATTATAGGGGGAAGAAAATGGTTGTATCACACCTAGGTGTACATATTATTGGATGTATTCATGTATTGAATACATATTATGGGATATATTCATGTATTGACTTTATTGGATGTATTCATGTATTGAATTTATATTATTGAATGTATCCATGTATTAATTTATCAGAAAGAAGGTTTTGCAAGTAGACACCTGTCTTGTCTCGCTATTGCTAAATCATACTGAGCCATGTTGTCATTCATCCTACATGCAGACACCCGAGGCACACGCTCATTTCATCCACATTAGAAATAGGTGGGCTTGATGACAGAAATTAGCCCCTATTTTTCCTTGTTACAGGTTTTATTCGTGTCATAAAAACTGAGATCGTGGGTCGTCAGTCCAGCTGCCTGGAACTCCGCAGGAGCATAGAGATTGCACCGAATCTACATCTTTAGTCCCCCTCAGTCTTGGGTGGGCTAAAGGAACGATTTTCAGCCGGTTTTGTGTCAACCAAACCAAGAACTTCTAAGAGATGAGTACACATTAGTACCATTTCTGTCAGCATTGTGAGCAAAAGCTAGTGTCAGTGACGAGGAATTGAATTAGCGTAGCAAGAGACAATAATAAGATTATAGCTGATAAATTATATGTAATTAACAGCACAGCTGATATAATTTTTGTTCCTATAATTGGAAAACTTGTTGTCTATATAAATATAAATATTTGTAAATCATATGTAAACTTACAAATTCATTACGTTCCATTGTTTCAACATTCACCCTTCAGCACAAGAGTAGATAGTGTATATACTAAATAAATAATAAGGAAATTGTATTTGAAGACTTGTCAATTTTATCATTGTTAAGTAAAATCTGTTTCCTTGTTTATTAATATCACAGTTAGTTACACAGCGGAGGTGGCACTTTATGTCGGTCTCCTCTCTACTATTGTTTCGAGATCAGAACATTCACAGCCGTAACTAGTTTGTGATACCAGTAGTTCTCTCAGACACTGGGACTTCACCATTTTCTGCAGAAATTGTATTTCTGTAATTTTCAGTACTATACTGATCCTAGAGCCAAATAAAACCTCACGCCACACGGGGTGCGGGGAGAAGGAAAGAGATGATGGAGCGTACAAATAAAAGATCGCGTTCCTATCTCACGCAGTTCACGAATATATATTAGTAGCCAGCTCGAGAGATTTCATTGGAAATGCGGACAACGTCCTGGGGACACCGCGATTTTAAAACCTGACAGTTGCCTAAAGATCTACTAAATCATCCACTGGGAACTACCGGTAGATCGAGATGGACTGGTTGCCGCCCCCCTGGTCTAGAGTTTTGAATGGAAAAACAGACGCCCTTTTAATATACATAAAATCTAATAATAGGTTACATGGGGGTGCCAGAATGCAGGTTGATCTTTAAACAAGTGTTCGTACAGAAAAAGTTCTGACCTCACGCGGTTTTCTACACGCTTTCCTTCACAGAACTCTGCACTTCGTGTCTTCGCATGTTTTCTGTGTTAGGTTAATTAACTTAATAATCATCGTAATATTTTCCTTAGCGTTCCTTATGGGGCCACCGCTGTAGCTGAGCGCCTTTCCAGAAAAGGTAAAGGATTCTGTTGCACGCCCATTGATGCATATTAGGAATACGGTGTTAGGCCTGTATTTTCTTGACCATCGGCACACTAGGGGTGATGTGGTCAGCATCACGCCGGCCACCTTAACCTTCCCAGAGTTGTTCTGGTACCCTATTCATGAGACTGGGTCGACCCTGGAGCCGTTTGCGGTCTAAAAAATTCCACCTCAACTGGGGATCGAACCATGGACCACCGAACTAGGAAGCCAGTGCACTAACCACTGCGCTACCGCGGCTCCCCCTTTGCAGAAACCATCATCAATTTGTTTTTACATTATGAGGTTACGAGCCCTCGTGCATAACCTCGTGTTAGCGGCCTTGTATGACATGCATGACCTTGCAGTAGTACTATTCCTACTTTGTCTATTCAGAGACCCCACGGGCACTACGTAATGGGGATTCTATAATGCCTCACCATTTTGAAGATGGATATTCTCTGCAGTGGCGTATTTTCTATGTGTGCTGTGCGTGCTGCGCACACCTATGCCGAAGGAAAAAAAAAATTCTATAAAATATTTCTCTTCTAATGTTCTGCTTTCGGACCGCACGCACCAGGAAAACGGATTTTCCCGCATAGAATCTACAAGTATAATCTTGTTTCAGTTTCCCAGACGCTTTTTATAGTGCAGTTTTTATTTGGTAGCAATCGCCCGAAGTTTCTCGGGTAATTCCGTCACAATGCGTGCGGCACCTTTCGGATTCACGTCTGAACACTGGTTTGATTGGATCGGGGTCATGGCCAGATACGTAAATACAATGTGAACATACGTGTGGTCTTGCAGCTCTCGAGTTGTAAAAATCGGTTGTGTCCGTCCAGTGTTTTTTGTGATTAATTTTTGTTAGTTGCCGAGAATGCAGATTATTACAGTGACAGTGAGTTTCAAGTTGTAAGTTAATTAGTATTTCGGAGATAATTGACATATACCCCTAATAACTATCGTTGCGTAATTGAATATAGTTGGTTTTTAAATTAAGAGGGGAAGAAGTTAAATGGTAGGCGTACATATTCATTTTAAGTAGCAGCACGCCTAGCTCGCATTACCAGGATACGCCACTGATTCTCTGTCTTAACCGCCAAACGCCTTTTCATAGTTCACAGTTCAAATGTACAAAATTTATGTTCAACTGTGATTCACAATGTACATATCTGGCCTGTACAGGATATGTTTTGTCGAAAACGTACTTGTTCTTTTTGTTTCAAGTTTCTGTCTGTAGCCTCGTTTAGTCTCTCAAAGATGGCACTGTTTGATACTTTCCCTGGCACTGAGAGTAACAGTACTGCTCTTTAATGTGTGCACTCTTGTATATTCTTCCCTCATTGTCAACCCGATATCTTTCCTTCTAATCTACTTGTATTTCTTCTCTTTCTATATATCTCTCTCTGTTTCTCTTTACCGAATGATTGTATAGTATCATTGTAGAGGTGGTAGGGTTACTATACGTCCGGCTTTTCATGACCGAACTGTGCGTCCGGCCTGATTTTTTTATTGTTGAAACGTCCGGCTTTTCTGCGATTTTAATAAATTGCATGAAAGATACCATTCCGAAAGTTCCACATTTGAATTTAAGTTCCGATACTTGACTTAAGTAAGTTGGATTGTTTAAATAGATTATCATTAATTTGTAACCTTGGTTTCGCAATTTTCGCTTTGGATGTTTGTGCACCTCTTAGGAAATTAGCACTTTGAATGATAAGACGTATTAGGTTTAGTCAATTAAACTTCGTCGTCTATTGCAAATTACCAATAATGTTAACGTTAATATTGAGTTGAACATTAATTAATGACATTATATATTTATTAGGCTTGTAAACCTAATCAAAGTGCCAGAATGAAAGTGTTTATTCGCAGATGAATTGACAAGAAAGTTCCGTGTTTTTCCAGTTGTCGGCAAGACTCAGAAGCAGTTTGTTTCGTGTATAGAGGTGACACATTTGTGTCAGATGTCGGCAAGATTCAGAAGCAGTTTGTTTCGTGTACAGAGGTGACACATTTGTGTTAGATGTCGGCAAGATTCAGGAGCAGAATGTTTCGTGTACAGAGGTGACACATTTGTGTCAGATGTCGGCAAGATTCAGAATGTTTCGTCTACAGAGGTGACACATTTGTGTCAGATGTCGGCAAGATTCAGAATGTTTCGTCTACAGAGGTGACACATTTGTGTCAGATGTCGGCAAGATTCAGAATGTTTCGTCTACAGAGGTGACACATTTGTTTCAGATGTCGGCAAGATTCAGGAGCAGAATGTTTCGTCTACAGAGGTGACACATTTGTGTCAGATGTCGGCAAGATTCAGAATGTTTCGTCTACAGAGGTGACACATTTGTGTCAGATGTCGGCAAGATTCGGGAGCAGAATGTTTCGTGTACAGAGGTGACACATTTGTGTTAGTAACAAATAAAGGTTGCAGCTGATTTAAAAAAAAAAAAAAAGACAAGCCACAAGAGAGCCCTTGCATGTGAAAGTGCACAATCAAAAGTGACATTTTTTTTTAAACAAGAGAAACAGTCACGGAAAAGAATTAAGTTGCTGATACAGAAGGCCATTTTGCTTTCCATAATGTGGAACGTCTCAATAGTTTCAAATCAGTGGATTGTACTCCTCAAAACGCCTATTCTAGATTCAGAAATAGCCAACACATTGGCATGCGCTAGTACCATGCAACCGCTATTTTCATTTCTGTGACTGCAAAGCGCTAGATTGATACATTTTTTGAAAGACTGGAAGAAAACAGCTTTGCTTATTATGGTAACACAGTTCAAGCAAAATGTTTGAAATTATCATTCAGTACTTTGACTGGAAAGTTGGTAATTTACCATACAAATTAATTAAGGAGCGGATTGAACTAAATAAGTTAGCAGAAGCAATTTCAAAACGTCTTATTAAAACGCTTGTAAAATATGATTTCCTCAGAGATCTGTGTTGCATTTATTTGCGATAATTGCAACAAAATGTTATTTGGGATGAGCATAATCCTTAGGGTAAAAACGTGTTTCTGCTTTGTTATAGAAGTTTTTTTTTATTATCTTAATATATCAATAGACACAAAATCAAGGTGATTTGATGCCACTGTTGTTTGACGTGTAAAAAAAAAAATACGTTTCACTGTCACATAATAAATGAGTCCGGCTTTTTCATTATAGTGTCCTCCCTTGTCCTCTTTTTCAAGACACCAAAAAAAAATGAAAATTATCTTCATTTTTACGTTGAACGATATGGTAACCCTAAGAGGTGGCAATGAGACATCCAGCCAGCAGACGAGGAGCTACTAATCAGCTGTGAACGACCAAGTAGAGAAGAAATAAAGAAAGCCATAAAGCTTCTGAAAGATGGAAAAGCAGCTGGTCCAGATGGAATTCCAGCAGAGGCCATCAAAACAGATATTGATTCCTCTAAAGAGATATTATACAAATTACTTAGCAAAGTCTGGGAGAGAGAGGAAATGCCAGGAGAATGGAAGGAAGGTTATCTGGTCAAGTTGCCTAAGAAGGGAAATTTACAAGAGTGCACAAATTATAGAGGAATAATGTTACTATCAGTGCTAGGAAAAGTATTAAACAGAATCATCCTTGAGAGATTAAAAGAGTCCATAGACAAGTAACTGAGAGATGAACAAGCAGGTTTTCGACAAAACAGATCATGTACACACCAGATAGCCACATTGAGAATAATAGTTGAACAAAGTCTGGAATGGAATTCACCGCTATACATCGGATTCGTGGACAATGAAAAGGCATTTGACAGTGTAGACAGAGAATCCCTGTGGAAATTAATGAGGCATTATGGAGTTCCCATGAAGATCATTAACTTAATAAGGAAGACCTATGAAGACATGACATGCAGAGTTCTTCATGAAGGACAATTTACAGAACCGTTTAAGATTAGAACGGGAGTGAGACAGGGATGCCACTTGTCTCCATTTCTTTTCTTACTAGCAATAGATAGGGTTATGAAAACATCGACATCACACAGCAGAAATGGAATCCAGTGGATCTCACTAAACAGCTTGATGATCTGGATTTTGCAGATGACTTGGCTCTTCTATCCCATAACCATAATCAGATGCAAGAGAAAATGAAAATTCTCAATGAGAGGTCACAACAAGTGGGCCTGAAAATACACAGGGAAAAGACAATGAGAATAAATGCAAGAAATGATAATAAGGTTGAACTTGAAGAAACGCCACTAAAGGATGTAGAATCGTACACATATCGTGGCAGTAATATAGACAGAGTTGTAGGGACAGACAATGATATCAAAATAAGAATACAAAAAGCAAGAGGAGCTTTCATTGCATTGGGAAACATATGGAGAACAAGAGAAATCAAGTCCAACACGAAAATAAGAATCTTCAACTCAAATGTCAAGTCAGTCCTATTGAATGGCTCTGAGACATGGAGAGCAACAAAAACAACAACCAAAAAGCTAGACTTTTATAAACGGGTGCTTGCGTAGAATAGAAGGACTGAAATGGTATGACAAAGTCACAAATGTGGAATTGATGACAAGAACCTGACAAGTGCCAGTGGAACAAGAGTTGAGAAGAAGACGCTGGCGATGGATAGGACACTCTTTGAGGAGACCTGTTGATAGCATTACAAGGCAGTCCTTGTTCTGGAATCCACAGAGAAAGAGAGGCAGAGGTAGACCAAAAAACACATGGAGAAGAGAACTGGAAACAGAGGTGAAAATGATGAGGAAAACATGGAAAGAACTTGAGCGGATGGCACAGGACTGGAAGACTTGGCATGCGTTCGTTGAAGGCCTATGCTCCTCGGGGAGCTAAAGGGTATTGATTGAAGAGATAGCAATGTCTGTTTTGAAAGACTCTGTTGGAATGCCATCTGGGTTCGCAGCTTTTCACCCTTTTTAACAGCTTTATGGTTTTCTTTATTTCATCCTTATTCTATTTTTCACAATCAGTGACATATCTGTCAAAAATAGACATATCTTTCACGAGACAACAGTAAACAATATGGAAGTCTCTTACTCCTGATACCGTACCTTTTTTTTTAGGTCTGACATACTGGCTTACTTTATGCGCATTGTTTGTTGAAGAGACCAACAAAAACAACAACCAAAAAGCTACAGACGTTCATACATGGGGGCTTGTGTTGAATAGAAGGATTGAAATTGTGCGACAAGGTCACCAATGTGGAATTGATGACAAGAAGAACACAAGTGCCAGTGGAGCAAGAGATAAGAAGAAAACACTGGCGATGGAAAGTACACACATTGAGGAATCCTGTTGATGGCATTACAAGGCAGTCCTTGGTCTAGAATCCACAGGGAAAGAGAGACAGAGGTAGACCCAAAAAATAAACACACACATGGAGGAGAGAATTGTAGACAGAAGTGAAAATGAAGAGGAAGATGTGGAAAGAACTTGAGCTGATGGCACGTGACAGGAGGAATTGGCCTGTGTTTGTTGAAGGCCTATGCTCCTTGTGGAGCTAAAGGGTAATGATTGATTGATACCGGATGGCGTTCCACATTTTAACATTCAGAGATGCATGACAGATCAATTAACTGTTATCTCGAAACTAGGGGTGTGCGAGATGTCTACTGGCGAACCGTTGAGAGATTTTAGGTAGACTGCCTGATGTACACAAGTTTTTGATTTGAAGAAAAAAATATTCTGTTTTATATCTTGTTTTAAAAAATAAAATATTTACATAAAATGAGCAGCAACGATTAGTTTGCGTTTTCGACTATGAACATTATTAAATGAAAATACCGCTCATCTCTTTCTGACGCTCTCATAGACTCATATCTACGATTGGACATCAGAAATTTCGTACCGAAATTTGAGGCGATGCAGTGCAAATCATCGCCATATTGTCTGTGTTAGTACATCTTTGGGGTAAAAGTTCTCTTTAGACTACTAAAATTATGGTTGTCATTGAAAATAATTCTTAGTAACTCTCCTTAGAGTGCTAGACATACAATGGGATGTCACTCTATAATGGACTAGTCTAAAGAGAACTTTAACCACGTAAATATTAGATGTTTGTTTTAAATTGTTCTTATCAAAGTATTATATTTTTCCTTGCATGTGCAATATACATTTTTCCAATAAATACACATAAGCAGGTAATAGCATGCGCTTGTAGGAAATAAAGAAGTAGAAAACAAGACAACAGAAAAACAACATAAGTGATAGGCCAACAGGGGACTCGAACCCAGGACCATCCGAACGACAACACCGCCTCGCTAATAATAATTATTACTGATATATTTTTTTGCTCTTCAATTAAGAAACAACTTTCTTCGCTTAAATGCATTCTTCATTTCCCATGCATGTGGAATTATTTAAAACTGAAAAACTATAACAATCATAGATCTGAAGACTTGCATTTGGTAGACCGCACTCATTGGCAAAGCAGAATTAGATCTTGACGTGCTAAGTGGGCCTAGGTAAAAAAGGTAAAGGATCCCGTTACACGCCCATTGGGCATATTTTCTTGACCGTCGGCACACTAGGGTTGATGTGGTCAGCATCACGCCGACCGCCATAACCTTCCCAGAGTTGCTCTGGTACCCATTTGGGGCTGGGTCGACCCAGGAGCCCCGTTTGTGGCCTAAAAAAATCCCACCTCATCTGGGGATCGAACCTAAAAAAAAGTGGGCCTAGGGCTGATCTAAAACTGCGGTTAAGGCAAGGGACATAAACAGCTTTTTTTTTAACGTCAACAAAATTATTATTAGTTATCTCGCCTGTTCAACAGTTGTTCATTCATAATGACCGACTGAAAATTCGCTGATAAAATACAATCATAATGCTAAAAATTTCGGAAAATAATCGCCGGATTGCTCAACAAAAAAGGGTCGGCAACTGGTCGATCCCAAGCGATTGGTAGATCTTTACGTTGCGGAGGGTGAAACAAGAATTTTTCACCCGCAAGTTAGCTTACTAACATTCACTTTATTTGTGAACGGTATAAGATAGGAAGCGAAGTTTGTTTAAAGTAAAGTTAACATTCGGTAAAATATCATTTAGTTTGAATTGTCTACTGCTCCGTTCATGGGATCGCCCATCAGAGATAAGAGCTACATACAGGCTGGACTTATTCCAAATATCCTACTCTAAAACCTGATATACAGGAGGATCTCACTATGGGCCTATAATGGGAAGGAGGCGTTGAGAAGTGGTTCTGTGTAGGACGTGACAATTCCTTGGGAGAACCCAGAACCAGAGCACAGTATTTTAGCTCTGCATATTTGGAGAGCACCCTTGGATGGCGAGGAATGACAGTATGCCTCGCGCGCTTCTTCTACCCAGCTTGGGACCAGATATGATGATCCTTTAAATGCCAGCGAAACTGGAGCTCGTGACTTCAACTCAACAAGTTTCGGAATGGCGGAAAATCCTAGATCTACAGTGCAGATAATACCAAGGACTCTTCAATGTAGTACTGGCTGCATAAGAGCGTGAAGCTTAGCAACCCTAGTTAAACAACAACAACAAGATGTGCACCCATACATATATGCTGGTAACAATACAGAGTTAGAAGAACGAACTATGACATCAATCTGATTATACTGAAGGCACACTGCCTTTTATTGCATTGGAGAATTTATGGCAATAAAAATTAACCAATCGAATACAGGTATTTTTAGCTCACATGTCAAAACAGTCCTAAGGTAGGGCGTGGAATATTGTGAGCAAAAACAATAAAAAAAACATGGCAAAATTTCAAACTTTCATGTGTTGTTACTTGCTCAGAACTTAAAGATTAGGATAGAGTGACAGGACAACTATATGGAGGTTATGGTACGAACTGACAAAATCCAACGCAACAAGAAATAAGGAACAGGATTTGATGGTGGATAGGACAAACATTGAGGAAATCCACCAATGTAGCCACATGACAGCCCCTGCTTCTGGAATCCCCAAGGTAAAATGAAATAAAGACAAGTTAAATCACATGGATACGAGAGCTGAAGATAGATATAACAAAGAAAAAGAAAAGGTAGAAAATAACTGAACAGATGGCACAAGACAGTAGTTCTTGGCATCCATTAATTACCAACCAATGCTCTACACGACTCTGGAAGAGGAAGAAGAAGACAAGAAATGTTTCATCAATGGTTTATTATTATTTAATTGCTGCTTGAAGTAGTCTCTAACACTTCACTCATTTAAGGCAGTATTTGGTGCGGGACTACCTTTACATTTATTTACTCTACAGAAAGAGGACATGAGGGGTAGAAACAGAAAATGGAAAACAGAAAGAAAAGATTGTAGATACCTTAACAGTATGGCATGGGAACAGGGTAGAAGACAACAACATAATCGATTGACAACATCTAGAATTGAGATCTGACCCCCTACTCCCTGTGTTACAGTACTTGATGATAACTGAAAATGAGTTACTATTATTAACAATGGCTGGCTCCAGTCATCAATATTAAACTCGGTCAATTGATGTCTTGGCCAGTTTATCTAGGTCTTTCTCTCTTTGTCTTCATCTTCTTTTGGCAATAATGATGCAGGCAAACATGTGCAAATTATTTGTTTAGGGGTTGATCTCATGAGTAAGTGTCAGGATACATGATGAAGTTTCAAACACAGGGCAGAATATCAGGCACTCTCCATGGTAAGAGGTAGAGGAAGACCAAAGAAAACATGGAAAAGAGAACTGGAGACAGACATGAGGATGATTTAGACATGGAAAGACCTTGAGCTGATGTCACAGGCATAAGTTTCTTGAAGGCCTATGCTCCTTAACGAGTTCAAAGGTGAAGAAGAATGTTAGACGGGCTTGCGTGCCCGATTCTCTCCACCCTTTTAAAATAAAGGTCATTTGTTCATGTTTTCCTAGTTGGATTTACCAATTTTTCCCCCAGATTCTCTTATGCTATGAGGTGTGAAAAATAACGTCAGATTCCTATTGTGATAATTACTTCATAGTTTTATTTTTCTGCTTCGATATCTGCTTTGATGGCCTCTGCTGGAATGCCATCAGGTCCAGAGATATCGACACGGATACAGAGATGTTATATAAATTACTTGGTAAAGTCTGGGAAAAGGAAGAGATACCAGCAGAATGGAAGGAAGGATATCTGGTTAAGTTGCCTAAGAAGGGAAATTTACAAGAGTGCACAAATTATAGAGGAATAATGTTACTATCAGTGCCAGGAAAAGTATTAAACAGGATTATCCTTGAGAGATTAAAAGAGTCCGTAGACAAGAAACTGAGAGATGAACAAGCAGGTTTTCGACAAAACAGATCATGTACAGACCAAATAGCCACTTTGAGAATAATAGTTGAACAAAGTCTGGAATGGAATTCACCACTATACATCGGATTTGTGGACTACGAAAAGGCATTTGACAGTGTAGACAGAGAATCACTTTGGAAATTGATGAGGCATTATGGAGTTCCCCTGAAGATCATTAATTTAATAAAGAAAACATATGAAGACATGACATGCAGAGTTCTTCATGAAGGACAGCTTACAGAACCGTTTGGGATAAGAACAGGAGTGCGACAGGGATGCCTCTTGTCTCCATTTCTTTTCTTGCTGGCAATAGATTGGGTTATGAGATCATCGACAACACACAACAGAAATGGAATCCAGTGGACTCTGACTAAGCAGTTGGATGATCTGGATTTTGCTGATGACTTGGCTCTTCTGTCCCATAACCGTAATCAGATGCAGGACAAATTAAAAACACTCGATGAGAGGTCACAGCAATTGGGTCTGAAAATACACAGGGAAAAGACAAAAATAATGAGAATAAATGCAGGTAATGATAACAGGGTTGAACTTGAAGAAACACCAATACAAGATGTAGAATCGTACACATATCTTGGCAGTAATATAGACAAAATTGGAGGGACAGACAGTGATATCAAAATAAGAATACAAAAGGCAAGAGGAGCTTTCATTGCATTGGGAAATATATGGAGATCAAGAGAAATCGGATCCAACACGAAAATAAGAATATTCAACTCAAATGTGAAGTCAGTTCTATTGTATGGCTCGGAGACATGGAGAACAACAAAGACAACAACCAAAAAGCTACAGACTTTCATAAATGGGTGCTTGCGTAGAATAGAGGGATTAAAATGGTATGACAAGGTTACCAATGTGGAACTGATGACAAGAACTAGACAAGTGCCAGTGGAACAAGAGATGAGAAGAAGACGATGGCGATGGATAGGACACACACTGAGGAAACCTGTTGATAGCATTACAAGGCAGTCCTTGTTCTGGAACCCCCAGGGCAAGAGAGGCAGAGGTAGACCAAGAAGCACATGGAGAAGAGAGTTGGAAACAGAGGTGAAAATGATGAGAACATGGAAAGAACTTGAGATGATGGCACGTGACAGGAGGACTTGGCATGTGTTTGTTGAAGGCCTATGCTCCTTTGGGAGTGGAGGGTTATGAATGAATGAATTTATTTTTCTGAGGACTTTCTCATTTGATTTTCTGGCTGTTCAAGGCTGCATCCTACTTAGGAATCACGTGTCAGCCGCTTTCAATTTTCTGTCCTAGAGTCCCTGTGCCATCAGGTCAAGGTCATTTCAAGTCTTGCTCATCCCTTTCATTTCTGTCCCCAGTTCTCTTCTCTGTGTTTTTCAGTCTTCCTCTACCTTTCTTGCCCTGGGGATTCCTGAACAAGGGCTACCTTGTAACGCTATCAACAGATTTCCACAATGTATGCGCTATCCATCACCAGCATCTTCTTCTCATCTCTTGTTCCACTGGCGCTTGTCTGGGTCTTGTCATCAGTTCCACATTGATGATCTTGTCACCCCCACTTCAATCTTTCTGTTATTCCCAAGCACAGATTTATGTTATTGTTAAACAGAATCGACATCATTGCACCCTGAACAAAGCCATGGGTGCTCAGTCTCCCGCAGTAGATGTCCAAGAGTGTGAATGCTAACTGTTCCTGTAGCTCACTGGCTGTATACACGACAGATGCATCCTCTCATACATCCATCTCTGCTAGCCTTACATTTGATGCCAAATTCCAATAGTCTTAACCTTGATGATTCATCTATTGCAGTGTTATTCTCTAACAGCAGATCATTAATTGTTCTCAGTATCTCTCCCTTATTCATATCCAAATTTATGAAAGTCTGTAACTACTTGGCTGTGGTTTTCGTCATCCTCCATAGTTCACAGCCATACAATAGGACAGCTCTGACACCTAAACTGAAGATTCCGATATAAAAAAGAATGACATAACCCAATTTGTCGGACATATCACATGTATAAAATACACAATAACATAATCACAGATACATATAAAAACGCTAACGCACCAATACAATGTAAAAAGATAAGCCATAATAACAGTTCATAAAAACAAAGAATAAAAAATCAAATGCATTTTATTATGATTAGAAAATGTTTGAAAAAGTGCTAAAATCAAAATGATGATCAATTATGAAGTTTATTATGCTAATTTCAATTTTTTTTTAAATTTTACATGTGCATGCACAAACACATGTTCATAACAACTGAACCTAATTAGTAAAGTATAAGCCACAGGTAAGATTATAAGCAATTCAATTATGCTAAATTAATTAATAGTGATACTCATATGCCCTGTGTAGTTAGTTTGTAAGGGGAGGGGGGGTGTCTTTGAGGAGACAAAGAAACTATATGCCATTACACAGATGTTATTCAGCGTTGCCCTTTTTAGAAGTTCCACCAAGGATTTTTTTCCATTTGTTTTTTTAACTTGTGGTCTTGATTGTCCTTTGTTTGGTTTGGTTTTTTAAGAACTATCTTCACTGCACACGGACAACTCCACCAGTGCTCAGATTTCCTGCCTTAGATCACACAAGGAGGATCTCAGCACAGTGCACAAACTCCATAGCACCGGCGAGAATCCCAATGTGTGTATATAGGAATCACACATTCTATAAATATTATTGTGGTGGGTAGGTTTCTAATTTTTAAATTTTGCCAGGGCAGCGGCCTTATGGTTTACTCTTTACGATTTCCAACTGCTGTGGGACTTTTAACATGTGCAACTTGCACACGGGACCTCCTAGACCTCCTTTTGTTTTGCCCTTATCCGAGAAGGCTAGGGATTCGATCTCACTACCCAGGTGACCAGGGGGGAGTATAACATCATCAGGACCACACAAAAATTCTATAAATTATATTCCCTCTACTGGGAATCAAACCTGGCACCTTTAGAATTTGAGGCGGACCAATACTTCTTAGCCACTCCGACCCCCCAAAAGGAGGACAATGGACTTTAAGGTTACTGAATTCATATTGCACAGCTGCCCATAAGTACTCAGTGCCGACACTTGACTATTTTTCTACAGCAGGCATAGGATTACGTGAATATAATGAGTAGCAACCTTTGGACTAAGTGAACTTCAATTCAGGTCCGACTTTTCAACACTTGCGCATTCAGATTTGATTACAGCAACGTTGCTCTGTGCACTCACAGGGGTTACTAAAAAATTCTGAATTCATGCTTGCGGTCAAGCAACTTTTGTATATTCTTCATATAGATTAAAACTGCCTATACATTCTCATTCCACTGGTTTGCAGCAGCTATATCAAAGAGTTCAAATAAATTATTATGATATTCATTCATTCACTCATTACCACCCAGCTCCCCACGGAGCATAGGCCTTCAATAAACTCATGCCACATCCTCCTGTCTTGTGTGATCAGCTCAAAGTCTTTCTGTATTTTCCTCATCATTTTCATTTGTTTCCAGTTCCACATGTATTTTTCTTCTTCTACCTCTCCTACCCTCGAGATTCCAGAACAAAGACTGCACAGTAATGTTATCAACAGGTTTCCTATGCTATTAATCAATCTCTCACACAGTGTTAAATAGTATCCTTTGTACAGAGAACTTTCTTTTTTGCATTATGTAAATAAGTTCTGTTCATTCTGACACTGCTCACATACACCAGAGCTCCAGCAACTACCATGAAGTCTTTGAATACTTTATACTGGTGAAACATGTTGAGAGCCCAACATTGCACACTAAGCTTAAAGAAGTCACTTGAGCCCCAGACATAACTTTGGCTTTTACCTGGCCGGACCCATGATAGGCAAGGGAAGCAGAGAAGTGGCTCTGTGTAGGACGTGACAATTTCTTGGGAGAGCCCAGAACCAGAGCACAGTATTTTAGCTCTGAATATTTTGGAGAGCCCTCTTGGATGGCGGGGAATGCACAGTATCCCATACACTTCTTCCTCCTAGCTTGGGAGCCAGATGTCCTTTAAGCGCAAGCCAAGCTGGAGATACAGGAGCTCATGACTTCAACTCAATACATTTTGAAATGACAGAAAAACCACAGAAAAAGCCTAGATCTACAGTGTAGATAATAGCAAGAAGTCTTCAACTTGATATTGACTGCAAAACAGGGAGAAGCTCAGGAGTCCTAGTTAAACTATAAAAACAACACTATTAGTAGTATCATTATCATCAGTGACAACATTAAACATTATAGGACAGAATTTAAAAAAATAAAAACAGTCAATTAAACTACTGAAAATCAGTGTGGATTTCAACATGGCATAGAACTAGAGAAGAACTAGTTTGTAAAGGACACCTGCAGAAAAATTTATAAATGTGTGAACAATTATTTATTTATTTTTCATATAATTGAGGAAGTCCACAAAGGAAAGCATAATGTATGCCTTAAACAAAAAAGTTTGGATGTGTAGGACATCAGAGTAATCTGATCCAATAAGACCTGGCAGGAATTATTCAACACTTAATGAGAGGCATGATTCAAGGATAGATAGTGCACTCTCTTTCACTTGTGCACTGTCTGAGCCTGAAAGGGAGGCAAAGAATAGTTAACACTGTACTCTACCATGCATGTAAGAAGATATGCACACCATCAAAAATTATAGACACTGGAAATGGGTTGGTCATTTCCTCAGAAGGAATCTTCTCCTATCACCAAAAACCGCCATGCTATAGACCCCAGATGGTACCGTAAGCGAAATACAGCAGACCAGAAATAACTTTGCATAGAACTGTGAAAGCTGAGATGAAAAGCTTGAAACAAAGTACAAAGAATGGCAGATTAGTATTCACTAGATTAGATTAGTTTGTTGCCGCCTTACAAGATGATACTAGGCATGATGGTCTTCAACTGCTTTGTCAGTCGACGGCCAAGGATCCAAAGAAGAAGACTAACATTGCATCTTATATTCAGGTGGCAAAATTCATTTTAATCATTCTATATGACTAAGATGAACGTACGGCAATACAAAATTGCTGTTCATGAAAAGATCTTCATTCAGTGTTCACCATGACAATACAAATTAAAAAAGAAAAACATTCAACATTTTTGTTTAAGATTCTCTAGTTTTCTTTGGCTCCTAGGAATGAGCCTAATGTATAATGAGAACATACGAGGTCTATTAATTTTCCAATATTTATGCATGTAAATTATATCATATCCATAACAACTCTCTCCACACCTAAGCCTACCTTGCCGTTGGTTGGAGAGCTTGAGTGCCCCAATGATCCCGGGAGCTATGCCGGCGGGAGTTTTACTCCTGGCAGGGTCACCCAAGCCAGACAGGTCCTTGGTGAGGGGCCAGACAAAAGGGCTGTGGAGTAGGTGGAACCCTATAGGTGTAGATGCAGAACCCACCGGCAAGTGGTACAAGCTCTGGTCTGCACCAATCCACCCCCACTTCATGGGTTAAATGCTTTCTTGCCTCATTCTTCACTGTTTGTCTTCTGTCCAATAATCCCCATGGATGACGAAGAGATGCAGGCCAGCGGATATTGCACCTTTGTCCCTCTGTGACAGCCTCCTAGGTGGCGGGGAACACCAGATATACCATCACTGCAGAAGGGTTGGCAAAACTGACTGAAGAATGATGAATTAGCTGACCCAGATGTATATGCTATCCTTCTGGCGGGATGTGACAATCCTGGGATACTGATACACTGGACTAACTCCCTTCGGGGATACTGAAAAATGCATCCATACCCCCACCCCTGAAATCATGTACATGCCTCAAAGGCAATCTGTCGGCACTGCCACCACCATGAGGAATCAGTTGAACACCTGCTGTTACAGTGCCCAAGACTAACTGACCTGCGACACCAGCTACTCCCATCGCACCCAACCATCCATAATACACTCTACACATCATCACAACAACTGAGGAAGACTTGCACCTTTGTCAGAGAGGCAATGGACTGTCAAGAGCTACCTGCTCACAGCTAAAGGGATTATATCATCATCATCCATAACAACTATAAATTTATAAACGTGAAAAATGTATAACTTTTTAAAAATAACAGTTCCGGTTTATAAATCTGAAGCTTGATTTTATATGCAAGTCATGCTTATCACTTTAGCAAAGGTACCATAATTCAAATCACATTGTCTTTAGTGACTCATACTGGTCTCGAGTGACATAGTTTAACCCATCAGATGGTATTGGGGAGTTTATCAAGGGGCACAGCCAAGCAATCTTCCATCTTGTGCCAAGCAATAGAGCAATATTTTCTTTCCATCCTAAATTGTAGGTTTTTATGTTATAGGTTCTTTCATGTACACTTTGTCCATTGATAGCATTGTTTACGTGGTACGCAAGGAGACCACCGCAGAGGAAGAAACCGACAAGACATAATGATGTCATGAAAATCTGAACACTTGTCATTGAATCTCCCTGATAAAAAATCCACGAAACCATTGGAAACATTATGGTGAGGACAGATCTGATTGATACAGTTCCAAGCAGATGGTAAATAAAATCAAAGTTCAAAACACATGAATACACTGAAGCTAAACACATGTAGAAAATGAGACTGATGTAGTATCTATGGTTGTATACTCCAACGCAGTTACCAGTAAATGTGCAGTGATGATCCCGTTTGAGAATACATGTGTTGCAAGTAAAACAATGAAATGATCTTGGTGGAGAATTACTTTCACACACATAACAAAATCGCCAACCTTGTTTAAGAACAGAAGGCAGCATTTTGCCTTTTATTGATGTATTTGTTGTTATAACCAAGTAAATATTGAGCATTATATTAACGTAGATGAAAACTCCCATAAATACGTGGAAGTAATATAGAGAAAAGCCACCGGTAGGCGTGGCATGGGCTTCGGCTGTGTATATCGACGGTAGGACAATGAAGAGCTCAAATATTCCGATGCTGTGAATTGCAAATAGCAAAAAACTAAAGGCACAAATGTCACTTCCTGTCCTTGGTAAATACCGCAAGAACGAGCTCATTTTCTTTAGTAGAATCGTTTACGGCAAAGCCGTCTGATACAAATACTGCAAAGACACTACTTTCAGACTGGTTGGGAAAATTCTCATTTACCGAAAACCTTGTATAGAATAGATGCGGAAGCGAGATTTTTTAAGATACTTCAAAAACATAAGAGCTCTAATATGTTCCGTAGGCCTATACAATATAACAAAGCCTAGACTTTTGATAGCTTACCATTACACCAAGTCGTTTATTTTTGGACGTGCGCCCAAAAATAATCTACGGATGAATTGTTATAGGTGGACGATGCGCACCTGCCAAAACGAGGGAAAATTTCTTTTAAAAAAAGAAAGAAATAGAGACTGAGCTTGAGGCAGTTTGCATAGGGCTACTCGTCAAGTTGTTTTTGCAAGTTACATCCATGACCTGACGTCATAAGAAGCATCAGTTCTTAAACTTTCCCAATATTAACAATATTCGGGACAGGATTTTAATTTACTTAGCTGAAGGTAAGGTGATTCGCTCACCATAATACAAAATTACAAAAATAATGCAGATGTTAATATCAGAGAGAGGGTTGAGATGGCGATTGTATTTTTCAATGTCATCCAAGCAGGCATAAGTGCCCACATCGTTAGGGTTAGGATTAAGGTTACGTTTATGATTCCTAACCCTCAAGGGCGTATCATACTTTTGGCACCCACTTGCTCTTAAAGAAATACGCTTGCAAATATTTTTTTATCAAAATGTACTTCGTCATAATAGTGTCCGATGACACCTCCCTCGCACTCCCCTCTCTGAATTATTTTTTTAAGTTGTTTAGAGCACATGGCCCACTGGCTTATTTCATCCCAAAGACAGTAGAATCGCTGTTGTGTTCACTTGTTGCCGAGTATTTTACCATTTGAACTAGGTGAGCTCAGAAATTGAAATGAAGAAGGGTGGGACATCTTCTTTCACTTCATCCTAATAAGCCACCCACATCGTTAGAGTTAGGTTTAGGATAAGCCTTACCCCTTTTCATAGGTTTAGGATAAGCCTTACCCCTTTTGTGTGTCTCTAAATTCTTTTTTAAAGCAATAGTGAACAGATGTCCTACTCTTTTTCATTTTAACCCAGAAAGTTCAATAATTTCAGGATGGTGACACAACAAGAGAAATCCATACTAGAATTGCTTTGGCAGCTAGCTTTGTCATAAACGACTGAATATACTTTCGTCTGTTTAATTCTGTCATCTCTGTTAACATACGGCTGTGGACTGTGAACAGCATTAGCTTATTTGAGCGACTCACTGACTGAGCATTTTACATCAGTCCTTACAAGTGGAAGTATCTGTCCGTGATGTTCTAGTTTATACTGCATGAATTATTACTGTTAGGTCCTACACATATTCCTCTTAGATTAAGTTCGCAAAACCGACTTGGTATTGATAGACATTTGGGCGAGATCTGGCAAAAGTCCTCTTATTTCGTGATTCAGCAGGTTCTGTTACATGGACTTCAGTTTACCCAGCTGCAAAAATGAGTTAAGGAAGGCAAAAGAAGCGAGATGGGCAACTGGTCACTCCAAATCATAAAGTTGAGACCTGCTATAGGTTAAGTGTCTAACATTTCACTCCCCTACAACATTTTCTGTTAAGGTACTACATTCATCTATATATGAAGCAAATTTTCACTTTTTTCTAAATCCAGAACCTTCATAATCATCATAATTTTTCTTTTAGCTCCTTATGGAACCACCCCTATGTCTGGTCCCCTTGCAGGAAGCCTGTACTAAGCATTCACATGTTCTTGCAGCTGTGGTTTCTGTAGGAAATTTGTTTACATGATAAAGTTGCCAGCCTCTCTCGCAATCTCATATTAGTTGCCTTATATGACATGCCTGAGGCAGTAGTCCTGTTCTTTCATTGTCTCGTCAGAGAACCCCCCGAGAACTACATAAGGCTCCATAATTATAGATTACTATTATTTTGGCAGTGTACATGTACGCTAAATCCAAAAATCTACGAGAGTTGCATAATTTCTGTACGGTGCAGAAAACTGGAAATGTAACCAAAAAAGAAAAAAAGTTTGCTGCTGCCCTACAAAATGCCATCAGGCACGATGGTCACTGATTGCTCAGCCAAGGACCAGAGAAGCAGAAGAAAAACATGAGTTTACTGGTTCTGTCATTGACGCTTATTTTATTACTAACCTGTTCTAAGGAATCCTCACCATCATCATCAATAGCCTCTTAATTTCATTTAAGTGCACTACTTTTGGAAACAGTTCTTTACAACCTTACATCTTAGTAATTTCATCATTTGGCTTCTGTTTTAGGAGTGCCTGTGTCAATAAACTCCATTTTAAAAATTCACATTTCGCTCATGAAAGTTGTGCATTCATTGGAATAGTGTGATACAGGCCTATATCCTTTTACCTGAACACCCAATAAAGAAATATTCTGAAAATCAAATGTTTTTTGGGTGACTTGGTGGGCAATGTTCAAACACGTTATGGGCGACTTTCAACAAATTTTGGGCGACGTCTGGGTACCGGAAAATTCCTGTTTCCAAAGCACAGATGTCCCTGAGGATTTCAGATGAAAGGATACGGATCTGTATTCTATAAATAACTTTAGTTAGGGAAACACTGCGGATATAAATTTGATTTTAAATTTGTTCGGTTAACACAGTTAAAATATTCATTATTTTTGTTGGTATTTGTAATATTAGAATGTCAATTGCAATTACTCCTCTGTTAGTATTACAGTTGCTAGTAAATCATATTTTCAGATTTTTCGTTTATGGGAATTTTGTCTCCCATGAGATATTTTAAAGCTGGACCACCAAAAATATGGCGTCAGATTGACTAAATGGTTACAGCGCATGCTGCTTGTGGCATAGTTGCAGGGTTCTGGAATCAAAGCCTGGTGATGTCACACTCCAGTCTACCCAGCTGCTCTTGAGCTAGGGAAGGCAAATACAGCGAGGAATGGAACTGGTGGTTAGACAACCTTATAAAGCTGGACTTAGTGTGTAGTGAAGTCTCTACCACTTTAATCCCCTATAAACATATATAGGGAACTGTAGCAGTGATTGCGTCTATAATTAGACTGGGTCGTCCTATGGTACATATCCGGGTCGCATGGGAGTTCGTGCTAGACCTCTGTCGGTGAAGCATTATTTTTGTAATGCTTAGCTAGCAGAGTGGACAGTGACGATTCACTCCCGTGGCTAGGCGGTGGGTGCCGTTCGGAAGGTCCTGGTTCGATCCCGGTAAGCCTATCACTTCTGTTGTTTTTCTGTTGTCTGGTCTTCTACTTCTTTATTTTCCCACTGAGTGCATGATCATACCTTTGTGTGTTGTTTGTTAATTTAATCCCCTATAACAGTATCTGCTATGGGATTTTTTTAACAGAAATATTTCATAATTAAAAAATACCTGAAGTTATATTTAATTCATTTAGAAATTAAAGTTAATCAATTCCTTCTGTAGGGAACTGTTTCACTTTGCCCAATGGGAAACAAGAAAAAGCTGAAAAGTTACATTCAGGATGACCGTCCATTGAAACTGAAGTCATATGTGGCCTCTCACAAACTCTGCCTCAGTGACATTATACTTGGACACAGAAGAAATCTTCTACATTACTGTGCGCAGCATGGGACAGCAGATATGTTGAGGTAACTTTTATTTTAATTAAAACGAATGTTGTTGTTGAAAAGTTGTACAGTAATTTCATTATTGCTTAAAACCTTCTTCTTCAGTTATTGACACTTACACAGATGGTAAATCTCTATTGAGTATCTATAGTAGAATATGTTTGTTGTTGTTTGTTTATGTTTGCTCTCAGCTATATCTCTCTCTTACAATGCTGGCCGTTAGTTTTAAGCCGTAAGTATGTTGTGTCATAGTTTACAGCTAGGCTGTGATATCTGTGCCTTTCGGTCTGACACATCCGTTTTCAGCAAGCCCCTCACACCTATATGTATGCTATACCTCATGTCCATCCAATAGTGCAGTGAGGTGGCTGCACCTGTGAGCGTCATCAGAGCCAGACACAGCTCAGTCCCAGATCTGGGAGGCTCCGTGGGAGAATAAAATATTTAAATTCTTTGGAAACTTAAATTACAGTCATTATGTTTTTTATGATAAATTACTGTCAGTATATTGTTAAAGATTGTAAGGGCCCCATCCACTACTGAATTTTCAGGAACTTGGAATTCATGAATTCATTACCCTTCCTGCAGGCTCCCTGAGGAGTATAGGCCTTCACCAAATTCAAGCCCAGCTCTTCTGTCCTGTGCCTTCTGCTCAAGGTCCCTCCCTATCTCCCTTCATTTCTATCTCCAGTTCCCGTTCCATGCATTCCTTGAACTCCCTCTACCTTTCACACCCAGGGATCAACAGCCCAAGGACTACTTTGCAGTGCCAACAACAATTTTCCTCAATGTGTCCCATCTGTCGCTAACGTCTTCCTCTCATCTCCTGCTTCACTGGCACCGATTTGACTCCTGTCATCAGTTCCACACTGGCGTTCCTATCACACCACTTCCATCTTCAATTCTATGCAAGCACCCAGCAGTGAAATTCCACAACCCCTTGGCCGTTGTTACAGTAGCATTCCACATTTCAGAGCTACAAAGAGGACCAACTTGGCATCCACGCAGAAGACTCTAACTTCTGCATTGGACCTTATTTCCTTTACTAGGAATGTTAAATGATATTCATCATCATCTGTGCCAACTCTTGTTGTTCCTCATGGAACATGGGCTGCAGTTGTTGCTTACCACTGATGTATGTTTTGGACCATCCTTTTCAACTTTGCGTGTGAGGTACCAGTTGCTTTGGCTTCCTATTGTACTATTCTTCAGTGCCCAAGCTATCAGTATCAGGCTTTCGTCAGGTCATGTCATGGATGGTTCTTCTAGGCTTGGACAGGTGGTTCTGAATGCTATGGTTGGAGTTTCTGTAACAGCTTTTTTCTGGGCCAGGATAATTGGCCAGAACACATCCCTGTAACTCACTGATCCATTACCATTGATCATAATGTGGTCTATCTTGTTTCTGTCCCAGCCATTTGATGATTCCCATGTTAATTTGTGAATTTCTTTGTGTGGAAAAAATGTTCCCCCAATAACCAATGTTAATGCTGGAGAAGCTTATTAGTTTATCCCCATTCTTTTTTACTGTTCCGCAGCTGCATTTCCCCATTACTCTTTCATTGTATGTATTTGTTACCGGTGGTTTTTCTTTTCTGAATTGACAATGGTGTTGACAGGGCTGTTCGGCTTACCACATGTGGCCGACGTATTTCTTGATAAAGCGAATATGATGTGGGCCGTTACTTTGGCTTATGGTGATGACAATGGAGCTCGGTAACAATGTTTAATGGGTCAAGACAGTATGACCAAACTGGCAATAAATAGATGCTGAACAGTTGGCGTCAAAACAAGATTTATTGTAGATATACTTTGACATCAGTAATGTAGACAATCATCATTATATTCATGACAGAAAAAGTACATAGTCAATAACCATCAACATGGACGTTGACTGACTGCACTAACTGCTACCACATGAAGGTTAACGGATTGGTAGTATACATGGTTCTGACGAAGTGACCATGTTAATATTCTTTACGCAGTTATCTATATTCCTTTACTCTTCAATCAGCTCCTAGCGTTAGTGGGGCGCACTAACAACTTGACTTATCTGGTCAAGTTGAAGCTCTGCCATAACATTTACAGGAGACTAAGTATCGGAGGCGAGATACTTAAAACAAGCCGTTTCTGGCTAAGTATTTGAAATAAAACAAGTCTTGGTATTGCTCATCAAGAATATCATCTTCATCTTTCAGATGATTATAATTTCTTTATAACCGTGTCTTTCCTAGTCTAAGGACAAGCACACGAAAAATTCACGCCTATACAAGACGGAGGATATCTGGATCTGCCTCAAGTACGTTGCTCTTATAGCAACAAATCACAGTGACATACCACGCCATACCCGTTTAATAATGGTGCACGTCGTACGCAAATAATATAACATACAATTATCCTAGATGCGCTCAAATGTGCGTCTACAAAATACTAGACGTGCATGTGAGGATCTCAAACATTTAACTCCCGCTCTATGAATATAAAATAACTTAACAGTATTATTATTATTATATTTCGCTTTGAGGTCTCCCTTTACTATGATAAGATTGTATGTAGGTGCGGTTTCCTTTTCCTTTTTTAGTTGTTGATAGGATTAGTCCTTGACCTCTTCATTGCTGTCATTTGTTGGTGCATAGCATTGTATTTTTGCATTGTTGGTGAATCTCCCTCTCAGTCTTGGTCTTATAAGTCTGTTGTTGATGGGTTTCCGTTCCAGTAATGACCTTTCTATTCTTTTCTTTAGGATAATGGCTACGCCTTCATTGTGCGGTCCATCCTCCCTTCCAGAGTAAAGTACTGTTTCTCCTGTTGCTGTTTTTAATCTCCCTGTCCTGGTCTGTCTGCTGTCACTAATTCCCAGGATATGTAATCTGTAGTTTCTCATTCTCTATTAACTTTGTATTTATAAATATTTGTCCTGATAATATTTTTTCCCACATTATCCTAGATGTTTGTTGAAGCTTAAATGTGACCCAGCTCAACAAGACAAATATGGAAATCTGCCTCTTCATTTGGCACTTCAAAGAGGACTTCATGAGGAGATCAAGCAAGCTAGGGACAGTAAGTTTTTATTGTTTAATTTGGTCAAAAGGAACTTGCTAAAACAGAGTCATATGAGAAGGATTCATTTATTCAAGTACCATGCCTAGTGACATAGAAGATCATGTCTCTCCACAACTTATCAATTCTGTTGTTGACTTCTTTCCATGCCACGATGTCAAACTATCCAGTATGTGCTCTCTATCTCATTTTCCTTCAATCTTACCTGTTGTTATGATATATTCCAGTTTTCCTCTTCTCATAACATGCCCAAAAAATGTGGATTGTTTCTTTCTAACTTGTGAAATAAGTTTCCTTTGCACATTAGCCTTTTTCAGGACATCCTCATTACTCTTTTTGGCTGTCAGTGGTATTTTTAACATTCTTCTGTAAAACCACATCTCTGTGGCCTCTAGTGCCTTCCCTACTTGTTTAATAATTGTCCATGACTCACTCCCATATGTCAAGATTGGTTCTATACAACAATGAAGAACTCTCTTTCTTACTTCTAATGACAAAGAATTGTTGCATAAAATACTCTTCATTTTATAGAATGCTGTTTTTGCCTGAGCTATTCTGCTCTTGACTTCTGAGATGCATCTTCCATCCATTGTTATTAATGAGCCCAGGTATTTGAATCTATAGACCTGTTTTAAAACTGTTCCATTTACTTTGATAGTGCATTCTGGGGAAGCCCTTTTCTTTCAGACGACCATTACTTCAGTCTTTATGTTCACTTTCTGTCACTTGTATCATCCACCAACTGGTTGACGCATCTGGTAGGAGAACAGGTTCCATCCCCAGAATGAGAAGGATACAGGACTGTAAATTGTACTATTTGTTGGTGTTTTAATCAAATGGGATTTATGAGAAATCATGCATAGTAGAGATTTTAAATACCCTGCTCCCCAGTCATGAGTTCTACACTGATGACCTTGTTACCATTTCAATCCGTCTATATGCAAGCACCCATTTATGAATGTCTGTAGCTTTTTGGTTGTTGCTTTTGTTGTTCTCCATGTCTCAGAGCCATACAATAGGACTGACTTGACCTTTGAGTTGAAGATTCTTATTTTCGTGTTGGACTTGATTTCTCCTGATCTCCATATGTTTCCCAGTGCAATGAAAGCTCGTCTTCCATTTTGTATTCTTATTTTAACATCATTATCTGTCCCTCCAACTTTACCTATAAAGCTGCCAAGATGTATGATTCTTCATCTTGTAGTGATGTTTCTTCAAGTTTGACCTTGTTAAGTAGAGATTTTAGTTTCTCATAATTGCTAGATTTATTTTGTTTCCATTACAAGTGTTCATCCAGGTAGTAGGAATAAAAATCAAGTCAAAACAGTTAATGATTGTGCAGCTCCCAGCTAGAAAAGTAATCTTACTTACTTAGTCGTTCCCCTTCTACCGTAAGGTGTAGAGGTTTGGAAGAGAGAGCCCCATATTATCCTATCGGCAGTCTTCCTCCTGGCCTTGTTCCATTCTAGTCCTCGGTCATAGAAAAGTAATCTTGTCTTGGTAATCAGCCCACCAGCAACACTTCTTAGCATCATTAGATAAAACAAAATTGGCGTTATGTATTAATGAGTTGCAAAATGTAATTGCTTCTTCATTATTACATTCAGTTCCCCTTTGAACATGGGTTTTTCATCATTGCATGCAAAGTCCTTCTGTCCTGTGCCATCCACTTAGGTTCATTCAATATAATCTCTGCCTGTTTTTATGTCTGTCTCCAGTTCTCTTCTCCATGCATCTTTGGGTCTCCCTTTGTTTCTTTTGCCTTGGATATTCCAGAACAAGGACTGCCTTGTGATGCTACGAGGGAAGATCAAAAAGTAATGCCTCCTATTTTTTATGAATGTAAATACTGCATCGGTGTGCAGTTTGTAAGTTTAGCAGGATTCCTCAAACACTCTTCTGCATTGTATAGCATTACCAACCTGTTTCAGTAACAGGTGGCACCACTGTAACAGTTTAAAAATGGCTGCCAAAGACGTTCGGTTAGAACAACGTTATGTCATAGAATGTTGACAGACAGACATAAAGAAACAAGGAAAACCATAGTCATCAACCTCCTGCACCATTACGAAACTGAAGGAGAAGAGTTTTTATCGAATATTGTGACATGTGATGAGACTTGGGTTCATTTTTTTTAACCAGAATCCAAGAGGCAGTCAATGGAATGGCATCACACAACATCGCCGACAAGAAAGAAGTTCAAAAGTTCACCATCTGTAGGGAAAGTTATGGCCTCCGTGTTTTGAGATGAGAAGGGTGTGATTCTTCTCGACTTCTTGGAACAGGGAAACACAGTGAAAGCAGACCGTTACATTGAAACTTTGAAGAAGCTTAGAGGTTGTCTTTGGCGACTTTACCCATTAAAAGATCAGAGAACTGCACTACTGTTGCACGATAATGCCACGCCACACACCGCTAAATGCACCATTGATGCGATTGCAGAATTTGGCTGGACATTATTACCACATCTTGCACCTTCTGACTTCCATCTGCTTGGACCACTGAAAGAAGATCTTCGCGGGCATCACTTTGAGGACACCGAGACCCTTAAACGCGCCGTACGCCAGTGGTTTAGGAAACAGGACACAAATTTTTACCGTGCGGGGATACATGCCCTGAAAGAAGATGGAAAAAAACTGTAACAAATAACGGAGACTACATTGAGAAATAAATTTTTGAAGTTCAGACTTGGGGCTACATTTCAATGTGAATTTTATCTGTTTTCTTGCCTATTAAATGAAATTAAAAATTACGAGGCATTACTTTTTGACCGTCCCTCGTATCACATTTCATCCTATGAAGTGTAAAACCAAAAACATATCTAGGCAGCAATATAGACACAGTTGTAGGGACAGACAGTGATATACAAAAGGCTAGAAAAGCTTTCTGTGCTTTGAGAAGTATATGGAGATCAAAAGAAATACCATCGCAATACGGAAGCTGACATTTTTTGGTCATATAAAAAGACATAATATTCTAGAAAAATTAGTAATGGAACGCATGGTCCCTGGAAAAAAGGGGAAGGGGGCGACCTAGACGACGGTGGATCCAGGACATCACAGAGAGTCTGAACATGTCTTTGGAGAATGCAGGTCGACTTGCCCAAAATTGTGATGCGTTCAGAGCAGCTGTAATGGAGAGAAAGTTCTGGAGAGAATACGTCACATGATGATGATGATAATATTCTGACTCTCTCCCTATCACTCGTTCTGTCTCTAATTTGGCACTGATGGAAAGAACCAGAAAAACGCCAGTGGGAAAAGACACGGCGAGGAGAAAAAGCTGGTGATGCATACGTCATACGTAAACAAAAACTGATAGCATTACAAGGCAGTGCCTGTTATGGAATCAACCAAGTAAGAGAAATAGAAGACCAAAAACACGTAGAGAAGAGAACTGGAGACAGGCATGAAAAGACATGATAAAACTTTGAACAGATGGCACATGACAAGAAGGGCTTGGCGTGTTTTTTGTTGATGGCCATGTGCTCCCTACTGACCTGGAAGGTCTGATTCATTCCCTGTCTCTCTCACACTCTCTGTCTCTCTCACACATGCTCTCTCTATTTCTCTCTCACACACTCTCTGTCTCTCTCTCACACATGCTCTCTCTATTTCTCTCTCACACACTCTCTGTCTCTCTCACACTCTCTCTCTTGTAGGGTGTTTCTTCAAGTTTGACCTTATTATCTCTCTCTCTGTTGCTGCATAAATGTATACGGATGTGTTATTTTTTTTTTTTTTTAGTAGACAAGGGCAATGCATCTTAATAGGACAGAAAAACAAAGAAAATATCTTTACCTCTCTTTCGTTGTCTTTTGTCCTAGTAAGGCGCATTCTCTTTTCTTTTTTTTTAAATATAAACACACCCTTCATCACATCTCTCTGCAGTTCTCCACATCTTCTCATGAATTTATAAGAGGTAGAGAGAGAGAAAAAGCTTGTGCATTCAGTGTGCAAGCATATACATGTGTGAGTTTTTTCTTTTCATCAGTTGCTTACTTGGGGGGAGTCCGCCCCGGGTGACAGTCAGGAGGAGGTGCCATCGGACACTGTTATGACAGTACCGTACTGTTTAAAAATCTATTTGCAAGCATAATATACCTTGTATTATTATGTGCGGGGAGGGGGTGCCAAAGGTATTATCCATCCTCGGTGCCAAATACTTAAAGTATGCCCCTACCAACTATTGTGTTTTAAATAATCTCCTTTTAACAACAGTTACACTTCATCTTTTGTTTCAATTGCCTAATACATTTACAACTTATGTCAGCTCTTTTGGAAATGGTGACACCCTTGCTAGATGCCTACCCTCTGGGTCAAGATGTCGAAAACAAGGAAGGGGTCACAGGTCATGATCTTTTGGACTCGTTGAAGAAAAGGATTAAATCAGCTGCATGCCGCACATCATATTCCACAGCACAGGTAAAAATTCTATTGGAAGCAACATTAGAAACCATAAATGGCTTTGTGAGCGAGCGATTCTGGCACCTAAAAAATGAAAGCTAAAGTCATATCAGTCTCCAAATACAATATAAGATGCCACGCACTGTCACAACATACAAATCCATCGACACTATCATAGATAGCCACCAGGCAGTATTTTATCCGAGTTCCTCAACTCTTGGGAACCACCTGGAATGCCGACACATATCTTAATTTTAAAAATTTGAGCCCTGTACATTTTATCTTCTTTTTTTTTTTCTACCTCAAGAGCTGCAACAACCAGTACATATCTGGAAAAATTACCATCATTCTAGGGGTTAAAATGATCTTTGTAAGAATTTGCAAATGATGTTCAAATTTACCAAAAAAAGAAACCCCCACATCCCTAGCTTGATAATAGATCTCAAGAATCAACATAGTTATACTACTGCAGTTGGCAGCAGGCAGGAAGCTTGCACCAAAGCACTCAATGTTCATTTACTGTGATGGTTTTTGTAACTGTTTGCAAGTCTCATGCACAGCATTACTTTAATCACCCCTTGCAGTATATGGAAATGGTGATCTCATTCATTTGTAGTCTGCTCAGATGCCCCTGAGTTTCACAGGGCAGTTTGTCCCTTCCTCATTTACTATTGGTTGTTTGTTGGGTTGGTTTTTAAGGACCATTTTCATTGCACATGGACAATCCCATAAGTGCTCAGTTCTCCTACTTTAGATCAAGGAGGATCTCAGCACAGTGCATGAACTCTGTAGCACCGGTGAGGATCCCAATGTGTGTATACAGGAATCTTACTTACTTACTTACTTAGTCGTTCCCCTTCTACCGTGAGGTGTAGAGGTTTGGAAGAGAGAGCGCCAGACTATTCTATCGGCTGTCTTCCTCCTGGCCTGGTTCCATTCTAGTCCTCGGTCCTTCAAAGATTGTCTAATGTTGTCCTCCCAGCAGACTCTGGGTCGTCCTCGGGGTCTGGATCCTTGGCTCTTTGTTTCCCATGCTTGTCGTGGTAGCCGATCTTCTCCCATTCTGCAGACATGGCCAAACCATCTTAGTTGGGACTGTTCTACTTGGGTCTGTAGGGGGTGGCATTTTAGGCCTTGACGTATCGTCTGGTTGCGTACCATGTCTCTTCTTGTTACTTCAACCACCTTCCTCAGATACCTCATTTCTGAGGTTTGGATCTGGCTTTTATGGGTTGTAGTCATTGCCCATGACTCGCATCCATATGTCAAGACTGGGACATAGGTGGAGCGGTATACAGCCATCTTCGTTTTCTTACCAACCTCTCTCTTGCTGAGGAATCCTCGATTTATGGCCTGAAAAAGTCTCCCAGCTGCTGCTTTTCGAGTGGCCAACTCTTCTTTGATGCCTCCCTTTCGGTCTATAATAGCTCCGAGGTATTTAAAGTGGTCGATCTGCTCCAGGACCTGTTCTCCCAGCTTAATCTGATGTCTTCTTTCTTCTCGTGATATCACCATGGATTTTGTTTTAGAGCTGCTTATGACCATCCCTCTCTTCTCCAGTTCTTCCTTCCAAACTTGCAGGTTGGATTGGAGATGTGCCTCTGATTTAGCAATCAGGGCAACATCATCAGCAAATGCCAGCTCTGAAATATAGACCTGTCTCATCTTCCAGTACCCCACTGAATACTTTCTTGTTCTCTCCTTACATGCCTTGATGACATCGTCCATAAGGAGTATGAAGAGGTAAGGTGATAGGATATCACCTTGTCTTACACCAGTGGTGGTCCTGAACTCTTCTGACTTATGGTTTGCTGTCCTCACATAATTTCTGCAAGACTTGTAGAAGCTCTGTATAGCATGAATCAGAGGTGCTGGAATATTCTTCCTTGCCAAACAGTCCCAAAGTTTGCTCCAAGGGACCCTGTCAAACGCCTTTTCCAGATCTATGAAACAAAGATGGATCTCTCTCTTATACTCAAGGGCCTTTTCACTCAGCTGTCTGAGTGTGAAGATTAGGTCTTGAGTACTTCGGTTTGCTCGGAATCCGCACTGGACCTCATCCAATTGTGGCTCAGCTAGGCGTCGGAGTCTCTGCTCTAGGATTCTAGAGTAGATTTTTCCAGGGACACTGAGAAGGGATATGCCTCTATGGTTTCCACACTGTCGATTGTCACCCTTTTTGAAAATTGGTGTTATGATGGCGATCTCCCAATCCTTTGGTATGGTCTTGTTGCACCATGCTGCCTGTAGGACCCTTAGGAGTAACAGGTCGCCTGATGCTCCCATGTACTTAACCATTTCTGGTGTTATACCATCATGCCCTGCTGCTTTGCCCATCTTGATTTTCTCCAGTGCTGCCTTCAGTTCTTCCATCTTTATGTCATCTTCATCACCATTGGTTTCCTCTTCTGTGCTAGTGGTTATCATTTCTGATGTTTGACCTTGCTCACCATCAAGGAGTTCTGAGAAATATTCTTTCCATCTTTCCATTACTTCCTTCGGGGCAGTAAGCAATTTGCCTTGCTTGTCCTTTATAAATTTGAGAGGGCATTGTTTTTCCTTCCTCATGTTCTTTAGGGTCTTATAGAACAATTTCTGGTTTTCTTGTGCATCTTTTTCTAGCTTTTCTCCAAATTCTTCCCAGGACTTCTGTTTTGCTGCTAGCACTTTGTTCTTTACTTCTGTTCTGAGTGTCGCATATTCTCTATATTTTTCCATTTGTCCTGTTGTGTTTTTAGCTCCTAAGTATTGTTTCCATGCCATTTTCTTCTCTCTTATTTTCTCTTTGACTTCCTCTGTCCACCAAGGTGTCCTCTTTCTCTGGTTCCCAAGTCGGACTTCACCACATGCTTCTGCAGCAGCTGTCTTTATGATATCCTTGAATTTAATCCAGAGGGTTTCCAAGTCATCAGGTTGTTCTTCTGTGTTGCTCACTGCTGCAGCAATAAGCCCCTGATATCTGGTCTTAATTTCTGGCTCTCTCAGCTTGTAGGTCCTAATGCTCATTTCTCCTGCTCGTTTACTTGGTTTCTTGCGTGATGTTGAGCAGTTCCTAGGCTGAGCAACTCTTTCAGTTGTTCGTTTGATTGTTAGCAGGTAGTGATCACTTCCAATCTCTGGCCCCCTCCAGACTCTTGCATCTCGGACATATTTGAATGAGCTTCTACGAACAATGGCATAGTCGATCACTGACTTCTCATTCTTTGTTGGTTCACATCTAGTGTATGCATGTATGCGCTTATGGGGGAACTTTGTGTTTGTAATGATCAGATTCTGCTCACTGCAGAATCTAAGGAGTCGCTTTCCATTGTCATTGAGAGTATCTTCTCCATATCTTCCGATAACTCCACTCCATCTAGCATGGTCATTTCCAACTCTGGCATTAAAATCTCCGAGCATGATAACTTCATCTAGGCAGTCATCCACTGTCCTTTGAAGCAGCTCGAAGAATTCCTCCTTGACCTCTGCTCTCTCATCCTCATTTGGCCCATACACTATGACCAGGTTGACTATGGTTTCTCCTTCTTTTAGTTTCACAACCATAATGCGCTCTGAGACAAAGTTCCACCCCTTGATACTATCTTTTGATTTTGGGCCACAGTGCAACCCACACCCCCTTTAGCTCTTTCGGATATGGGTACACCACTGTAGAGCAGCGTGTTGCCATTGAGATCCATGACTCCTTGTCCTTTTTTCTTTGTTTCCGTAATAGCCAGGATTTCTAGTTTTGCTTTCCTCATCTCTTCCACCAGCTCCTCTTCCTTCCCATTTATACTTCTTGTGTTCCATGTTCCATAAGTCGTAGTCCGTAGTCCGTTCCAGTTCGTCGCCTTTAGAATCAGTCCGGTTTTCTCTCTTTTGTTACTCGTAATCGTGGTTTAAAGCAAACAGGTGATTGGCCTGTTGTGCCTTTGCATGGTGGAGGGGCTGCCTCCTTACGGCCTCCATGCAGGCCGCCCTCCTCCTTTTTCATCCGGGCTTGGGGACCAGCATTGGCGGAGTTATACAGGAATCACATTCTATAAATATTTTTGTGATGGGTAGGTTTCCTAATTTTAAAATTTTGCTAGGGCAGTGACCATATGGCCTGCTCTTTACGAGTATCAACTGCCAATGGATTTCTAAAATGCGCAACTTGCACTTGGGACCTCCAAATTTATTTTCCTCTATCCGAGAAGGCTAGGCATCCATTCCCCCTACCCAGGAGATCAAGGGGAGTATCACATCATTGGGAACCACTGGCTCTGACAAATTTCCATAAATTATATTCCCTGTGCTGGGAGCAAACCCGGTACATTCAGAACTAGAGGCACACGCCATACCTCTAAGCCACTCTGACCCCCTCATAATTTACTAATATTATACTCTTTACTGCAGAATATATGTGGTTGTGAAATAAGGGAGATAACTGGCTGTATTCAGAACAGAAAACATGACTCCGTTGTTTCCATCATGAGTCCACCATCATTTATGATTAATATGTTGTAATTTGCGCTGTTATCATTGTATAACAAGAGATGTCGCAAGTTTTTCGTTGTGTAAAGGTTATGGTTTCTCCATTTGAAACTGCATTCTGTAGTAGTTATATTATAATTACAATATTTATATTCCATAAATTAGTAGCTCTGGAGAAAAGTACATTTTCCTTATTATAATATTATGATAGTTGCATTACATATCATAAACAAGCATGCGTGAGCACAAAGGTGGCAATTTTGTCCCAGCTGGGTTAATTACCCAGCTATCCGCTGCTACTATAATTGCCAGGGTAAACTACCATTTATTAATCGGCACCTGGTACCCAGCCTTAAAAAAAAAGACATTGCTATTGTGTCCCTAGTTATATTGATCTCACTGTGACATACTGCAGTGCTGCCTTATTTGCATTGCACTGAATTTATTATATGTTACAGTTGTAGCTTAGTTGCATTATTATATACATTACTATCTTACTTCTCTGCATATTAGTGTCTTAGATCGTTGCCATATACAACGCTTTACATATTAGTATATTGGTGTCATTTTGTGTTGACAGAAAGTTTTGGAAGAGTCAGTACAAAAAGAGGAAGAGGATGACTTGTGGAGACAAAAATTAAATGAAGAAGCCATGTTTGAGTATGAGGAAAGGTTGCCCAGGTACAGCTGCAGAGATGGTGAGTGCATGTGCCCTTGTCATTTTAATTTGTACTGTATAAACTGTTTGCAACAACTCGCCAAATGGCCAAACAACTCATAAACAACAAACACAAGAATTTGGCTGAACAGTTGTGCTATGGGACACCAGAAGAGAGATTTACAAACATATAGCCAGTTGTGATTGTAAATGACAACACGAGCTGTCTTACAAGGAGAGAGAAGAGGACCATATTTCAGCTCTGAACACAACATATTCCTCTCAACAATCACTTGAACAGAATTCCACCACAACACACTCTAGAGTGCCAGCTGTGTATTTAACTCTGTAAAACTGTTAACCATCACCTGTTTGAGTGCCCATACTCAGTGATGTTCTTTACTCCGAGGTCATATAAGTCGACTTGCGAACACATGCAAATACCACTACATTGCATACCATGGCGTGGCTGAAGGGCAAGAGCCCAAAAAACGCTGGATTCATAACAATGACGACTTAGTGAAGTACACGCATAAAATAGGGAATATTTTCTTTTCTCTTGGATAACAGAGGGTGGAAGTATTGACGCAGAAGTCAAGAAGAGAAATGGAATACTTAAAAATATATTCAACATATGAGTGTTGCGAGATGGATGTTGGATAGAAAATAATAGATATAATTCCCAGAAATTGAGGAGAACTGGTGATGTAGGGATGGTACAGGACAAGTCAGGTAGTTAACTGCACAGTTTTAGATGGTAGCTGTGAAGTAAGGCACCTTCTCACTATCTTATGTTTCAAGGGTGTCTCTATTAATAGTTGATGTGAAATGCAGTTCGTTAATTATCTCTACCAATTTTAAAATATTAAATAATTCTCTTAATTTTCACATTATAACAAGATTTCTAACAAAACTGGAATTTAAACAAAATCAATCAACTGCGATTTATAAAATATATCTGTACATTTATTAATTAAAATAGAAGTTTGGTAAAGATTTGCAGATATATATTTACACAAATCACAAGTTGAAAAATTATAATGTGTCAATGTCTTTGTTCATAATTTTGGGCAATTGGTGACTTCTGGATCTTTCTTCTTCCAGTTAACCTTTAGCACGCTGCATTCTTTTCCCGAAAATTTGCCCTGCAGCTGCATTCTTTTTCACAAAACCCCCATTTTTATAGTGGATGACTTGTAAATTCTATATTTATTTTGTTTTTTGGCCAATTTCTCTAATTTTTGGACTGTTTAGAGATAAATGGATGACGTCACTGATGACGTCATTTTGTTGATTTGATAGGAGAAGAAGACTGGTGAAAAAAAAAAAAAAAAAAAATCAACAAAAAAGAGACTTACCTCACTCCTTGTGCAGCCCTTGAGAGCAATCTGCCTTATAATTGAGCAGGGTGTGATAACGCTCAAAGCAGGGATATGGACAGAGAGGTACCACACACCTACGGCACACGAATTGGGTCTGGTGGCACTTCTTGCCCCTGACTCTATCTCTGCTGGAACACACATCGCAGTCTGGCTGGGAAGGCCTGCCATTAACCTGACGTTTAGGGTTAGGAATCATGTAGTGTTCCCCCATAACCAATCTGGCTGGTGCAGTGGCAGTGTCAGATACCCTTCCTCTGCGTTGTGTGACCCTAGACTGGTACCCTTCAAGCAGGCCATGAGCAATCCGCAGACGGAATGTTTCCGCCTTGATACGAGACGGATGCTTGGCCCTCCACAGGACAAGCGAATTGACAAAGCAAACTTCCAACAGATAGAAGAATATTTTCTTCCACCATTTGCTGCTCCTGTGTAGAACCATGTAGTATGTCAACTGTTTATCCACACGATCAATACCTCCCATGTGACAGGAATAGGCTTGGATAGCGCATGGCTTGTCCACGATCTGCACATTGCCAGCATGATGTTTGGATCTGACCTCCTTCCTGAAGGTCTGTGCATCGTGTGCAGTTGTCATAAGATTCACTGGCCTCTTGTCAAACCATGACATATAGAGGATATTGCCATCTCTAAAAGTGATGGGAGGGTCACCAGCTTTGGGTTTTGCCAACTTGAGTTCTGGGGGGACCCCTCGGCGGTTGGTTCGCAGTGTGCTGCAAGCTCCTGTCTGATTATCCCCAAGCTCCTTGTACAGGGCAGACGAAGAGAAAAAGTTGTCCATGTACACACGGCCATGCCCATACAGGGGAGCAACAAGGGAGGTGACAACGCGGTGAGCAACCCCTATAGTAGGGTCCACATTGTCTTCCTTCCCAAGGTAGAGCTGCCAATTCCAGAGGTAGCCTGTCTTGGAGTCAGCTAGGCCCCAGGCTTTCATACCCCACTTAGACGGTTTGTTGGGCATGTACTGCATAAGGCTGGTCCTACCTTTGAAAGCTATCATACTTTCATCAACACTTAGCTCTTTGGATGGTATGTAATGGCTTTGCCATTGAGGGAGAAGTGTGTCAACAAACGATTTGATTTTGAAGGCTTTGCTGTGGTCAGGGTGCCCTCGTGGTGCTGCAGTTGTATTGTCCACGAGGTGTAGAAAAGATAAGACAGCAAGAAACCTGTCCCTACTCATCACATTCCTGAACCCTGGCATCTCAAGGAAACGGTCATTTGACCAATACAAATCAAATGACGATCTTTTCGTTACACCCATCAACATAAGCAAAGCAAGAAACGCCCTCATCTCGTCAGCTGTGACATCGGTCCACAACTTCACACGGGATGAGGCACCCGCATCTTCCCCTTTCTTTTCGCTAACCTGGCTGGCATAACGATTAGTTTCTGTAACTAATATGTCCACAACATCATCTGTGATAAACAAACGGAACACATCTACCTCAGAAATGTCATCGTCAACGCCCACAGGTCCCACAACTTGATCAAAGTTGCGGAGCCAGTCGTGTTTGTAACCATCAGGTGCCCTAACAATATTCAATTCTTCAAAATCATCATCAACACTCGACACATCACTATTTTCCCCCATCACCTTCATCATCCCTATTCTGAGCACGAACCACATTAGCAGTACTAGGCCCAGCAATGTCGTCCTCATCGGAATCAGAATCCATGAAAATTTCAGCTAAAATGGCAGCTTGATCCATGCCGATTGATTTCGATTTGAAAAATTTTGCTAACACACCCGTTAAAACTGAAAATCAGAAAAGGTAGCTAAACTTCTTTCACAGAAGAGTCAATTTTGACATCCGGGGTTAAGATCACGTGCACACAATTATAAATTAGTTATCCGACAATATCCGCTTGTCGACATATGTCGACAACAGCTGGGAGAACATAGGTTGCCTTCGTCGACATATGTCGACGGCAGCGTGCTAAAGGTTAAAATAGGTAAAGGATCCCATTGCGGAATATTCAGAATATGGTGTTAAGCCCATATTTTCTTGACCATCGGCACACTTGGGGTGATGTGGTCTGCATCACGCCATCAGCCTTAACCTTCCCAGAGTTTCTCTGGTACCAATTCATGAAGCAGGGTTGACTCCAGACCACTGCACTGGCCTCCTAGCTCGATGGTCCATGGTTCAATCCCCAGTTGAGGTGGGCTTTTTTAGACCGCAAACGGCTCCGGTGTCGACCCAGCCTCATGAATTGGGTACCAGCGCAACTCTGGGAAGGTTAAGGTCACTGTATGATTTTGACTACATCACCCCTACTGTGCCGATGGTCTAGAAAATATGGGCTTAACACCATATTCCAAATATGCCTCAACGGGTGTGTAACGGGATCCTTTACCTTCTTTTTTTTTTACTTATAGATGCGAAATGAACTTCTTTGATGTTAAATGTCATTATGATTACATTGGAACACAAGATTGTATGCTTGTATTTATTTGCAAATGCTTGTTATCTTTTTTTTTTTAGACATTCAACAAGAAAAAACTCAACAATCAAATGATGACTGGTTTGAGAAGATAAGACAGGATCATGCTGCAAAACAACAGAGAGAGCGTCACACTTTCTGGCACGAGAAAAAGCGAAAAAATGAAGAGATGACTGGAGAGCCAAGCATCAAGAAGCCCCGTAAGGAACGAAGTGAGGATGAAAAATTGCAAGAAGCACGAGAAGAAATGAAGAAAAACTTCAAACCTACACCGACTGACAACAGAATGGACCGTTTGCTTTCTAAGAAGCAGCGATACGAGAGCAAATTCACTCACCTATCTGGTCACCTGACAGGACGAACTTTGACCTTTGCTTGTATACCCTGGCCCAGTCCTGACCCAAACTTCGTTGTGGATGTATTATTCTGCGATCTTCCTGACAGAAAGAGTGCATTGTTTCACAAGTACCTTCGTACCCAGCAGATCCGATGGCATCCAGATAAGTTCATGCAGAAGTTTGGAGATCACCTTCACCCTGACCATGCCCCAAAGGTCATGAACAGGGTGAAGGCCATTTCACAAATTCTAAACCAGCTCAGATCAAGTATAACCAACAACTGAGTTACAGGACAATATTTCTTAGATTATGCTGCGGACATGCCCCCCTATAGTTCCAGGGGGTCTCAGAAGAGACAGAATAGGACCACTGCACCCTCAGGCATGTCGTACAAGGTGACAAAATAGGAGGTTGTGCATGGGGCTGGCAACCTCATCATGTAAAATAAAGTGCCACTGAAACCACCACAGCAAGAGCTTGTAAATGCTTGAAGCAGGTTTCCTGGAAGGCAGTGGTGGCTCCATGCTCCTCCGGGAGCACAAAGGAAAATGATCGTGACAATGTGGTCTACTGTGGATGTTTTCATGATGTGTTGTTTATCTTCTTCATTTAAAATATAAAACTGTTTGCTTGAAAATGTTGAAGTTTTTGTGATTTAAGGTTTCTGCAGGTTTAAGGTAGCTAACGCAACTGTTTGCCTAAAAGGCAGAATGTTCAACTCTAGATGTCAAGTCAGTCTTATTATATGGCTGTGAAACATGGAGAATAACAAGCAAAAGGTTACATACGTTCATAAATAATATAATTGCTCGTTTAATTGCTGCCCTATGAGACCCCACCAGATGTGATGGCCACTGACTGCTTTGACAGTCAGAGGCTAAAGGATCAAAGAAGTAGAGGAATAGAAGGATTGAAGTGGTATAACAAGTTCACAAAGTGGAACTGATGACAAGAAATAGACAGGGGCCAGTGGGACAGGAGATGAGAAGAAGACAGTGGTGATGGATAGGACACACACACTGAGGAAACCTGTTGATAGCATTACAAGGTAGTCCTTGTTCTGTAATCCCCAGGGGTAAGAGAGGTAGACGGAGAACAAATAAAAAAAACACACAGAGAACTAGAGACAGAATTGAAAGGGATTAAAAAAGTGTGGAAAGACCTGGAGATGGCACGGCACAGAGGGGACTTGGCATGACTTTGTTGAAGGCTTGTGACCTTGGGGAGCTAAAGGACGATGGTGATGAATGATTTTTTTTTAAAGCTTCCTATTGTATTATATGTTTTTGTTTTGTGCTTCAGCCTCTGGGCCGTACATTGCTGCGTTATTGATGTATTATGCTTGTGTCAGCTATTGCTACGTGATGTATCCTTTAGTGCCGCTCACGGCATAATCATCATTTTTTGCTTTTCACTCCTCACGGAGCTACCACTGCAGTTGGTTCCCTTGCAGGGAGCCAGCTCCAAGCATTCTCATGCTCTTGTAACTGTGGTTTATGTAGCAATTATTTTTAAATGATGAGGTCGCCAGGCCCATGCATAAGCTCACATTTGTCGCAGTTGTACAACCCGCCTTAGGCACCAGTAGTCCCGCTTTTCCTTTGTCTCATCAGAGATCCCTGAGAACAGCGCGGGGCTAATACATTATGGGCTCCTGTTATTGACCTCTGTTATTGTTTGCAGTTCCACTTTCAATAGGTTTCTGTTAATTATTGTGCCAGTTTAATAAAAGAATGGTGTCTTAGTTTTCAATGTCACATCATCTAAGTTCCTATTAAGTTTATCTAAATTTATACTTCCATTTCTTGTGTCAGCTTCTTTTCTCTGTGTGTATAAAGGTATATACTTGTGTACATGGACAGCCAAGAATAGTAATGACGATGTCCCGAAAGAGGCCAATGCACAAAGGAAACTTATTTCACAAGTTAGAAAGAATCAATCCACATTTTTTTGGGCATGTTATTAGAAGAAGAAAGCTGGAATATATCATAACAACAGGTTAGATTAAAGGAAAAAGAGATAGGGGAGGACAAAGAGAGCAAATACTGGACAGTTTGACATCGTGGCATGGAAAGAAGTCAACAACAGAATTGATAAATTGTACTGGAGACAGGAAGTTATGGAAAGATATGATTTCCTACGCCACTAGACATGGTACTTGAAGAAGAAGACATGGATGCATTTGTGTGTGTGTGTATACACAAAAACATTATATACACACGGTGGTTTAATATTAATTTGACATTTAAAAAAATTAAATTCATTAAATTAAGTGTTAATAATTCTTCATGATAAAGAAAGCAGAAGAGAAACCAGCACTACAATTTAAGCATAAATGTGCAGGTACTGGAACAAGTGGCATAAATGTGCAGGTACTGGAACAAGTGGCATAAATGGGCAGGTACTGGAACAAGTGACATAAATTGGCAGGTACTGGAACAAGTGGCATAAATGGGCAGGTATTGGAACAAGTGGCATAAATGGGCAGGTGCTGGAACAAGTGGCATAAATGGGCAGGTACTGGAACAAGTGGCATAAATGGGCATGTATTGGAAGAAGTGGCATAAATGGGCAGGTACTGGAACAAGTGACATAAATGGGCAGGTACTGGAACAAGTGGCATAAATGTGCAGGTACTGGAACAAGTGGCATAAATGGGCAGGTACTGGAACAAGTGACATAAATTGGCAGGTACTGGAACAAGTGTCATAAATGGGTAGATACTGGAACAAGTGACAAATGGGCAGGTACTGGAACAAGTGGCATAAATGGGCAGGTACTGGAACAAGTGGCATAAATGGGCAGGTACTGGAACAAGTGGCATAAATGGGCAGGTACTGGAACAAGTGGCATAAATGGGCAGGTACTGGAACAAGTGACATAAATGGGCAGGTACTGGAACAAGTGGCATAAATGGGCAGGTACTGGAACAAGTGGCATAAATGGGCAGGTACTGGAACAAGTGGCATAAATGGGCAGGTACTGGAACAAGTGGCATAAATGGGCAGGTACTGGAACAAGTGGCATAAATGGGCAGGTACTGGAACAAGTGGCATAAATGGGCAGGTACTGGAACAAGTGGCATAAATGGGCAGGTACTGGAACAAGTGGCATAAATGGGCAGGTACTGGAACAAGTGGAATAAATGGGCAGGTACTGGAACAAGTGGCATAAATGGGCAGGTACTGGAACAAGTGGCATAAATGGGCAGGTACTGGAACAAGTGGCATAAATGGGCAGGTACTGGAACAAGTGGAATAAATGGGCAGGTACTGGAACAAGTGGAATAAATGGGCAGGTACTGGAACAAGTGACATAAATGGGCAGGTACTGGAACAAGTGACATAAATGGGCAGGTACTGGAACAAGTGGCATAAATGGGCAGGTACTGGAACAAGTGGCATAAATGGGCAGGTACTGGAACAAGTGGCATAAATGGGCAGGTACTGGAACAAGTGGCATAAATGGGCAGGTACTGGAACAAGTGGCATAAATGGGCAGGTACTGGAACAAGTGGCATAAATGGGCAGGTACTGGAACAAGTGGCATAAATGTGCAGGTACTGGAACAAGTGACATAAATGGGCAGGTACTGGAACAAGTGACATAAATGGGCAGGTACTGGAACAAGTGGCATAAATGGGCAGGTACTGGAACAAGTGGCATAAATGGGCAGGTACTGGAACAAGTGGCATAAATGGGCTGGGGAACAAGTGGCATAAATGGGCAGGGGAACAAGTGACATAAATGGGCAGGTATTGGAACAAGTGGCATAAATGGGCAGGTACTGGAACAAGTGACATAAATGGGCAGGTACTGGAACAAGTGGCATAAATGGACAGGTACTGGAACAAGTGACATAAATGTGCAGGTACTGGAACAAGTGGCATAAATGGGCAGGTACTGGAACAAGTGGCATAAATGGGTAGGTACTGGAACAAGTGACAAATGGGCAGGTACAGGAACAAGTGGCATAAATAGGCAGGTACTGGAACAATTGACATAAATGTGCAGGTACTGGAACAAGTGGCATAAATGTGCAGGTACTGGAACAAGTGGCATAAATGGGCAGGTACTGGAACAAGTGGCATAAATGTGCAGGTACTGGAACAAGTGACATAAATGGGCAGGTACTGGAACAAGTGGCATAAATGGGCAGGTACTGGAACATGTGGCATAAATGGGCAGGTACTGGAACAAGTGGCATAAATGGGCAGGTACTGGAACAAGTGGCATAAATGGGCAGGTACTGGAACAAGCGGCATAAATGGGCAGGTACTGGAACAAGTGGCATAAATGGGCAGGTACTGGAACAAGTGGCATAAATGGGCAGGTACTGCAACAAGTGGCATAAATGGGCAGGTACTGCAACAAGTGGCATAAATGGGCAGGTACTGCAACAAGTGGCATAAATGGGCAGGTACTGCAACAAGTGACATAAATGGGCAGGTACTGGAACAAGTGGCATAAATGGGCAGGTACTGGAACAAGTGGCATAAATGGGTAGGTACTGGAACAAGTGGCATAAATGGGCAGGTACTGGAACAAGTGACATAAATGGGCAGGTACTGGAACAAGTGACAAATGGGCAGGTACTGGAACAAGTGGCATAAATGGGCAGGTACTGGAACAAGTGACATACATGGGCAGGTGTTGGGTCGTTCATAGTCAAGAGGTAGTTGTAAGCTAGTGTATGGTGTCACTGGTCTATGCTAGCTTAAAATACGCGAATGGTTTTCTCGATGAAAATATCTGAGAAGTGTTCTTAAGTTGAACCCCAACAAGCAATAGTCAATTCTCCAATTCAGGACTGCACGCAAGTCGTTGGTGAAAGTACATGTTATTTATTGACACGATACAGACGGAGTGAAACAAGACGTTCATAGTTACAGGTGCAAAAAAGGTCATACGTCAAAATGTTGATAATTACTTTTCAAGTTCATGAAGATTCTCTAACAATAAAGTCCTCTTATTCAAGTGACTAAGGATCACTTCCTCTACCACATCAAATGTATTGCAGTTAAGTCCGTTGACCTTCTTTCAAGGACGTATATCATGGCCCAACGGATTCATTCTCAAGGAGCAATACTTCTTATCATACTTGTAATAATTCCAGACTCTTCCATACGATACTTAGGTAGCATACGATACTTAGGTAGCATATATATATTAAAATCCAAACAAAGTCATCCACTACAATACGACCAGGTTAGAGTTCTGTGTTGACTAACCTCTCTATATCCAAGCCACGACTTTGGCATTGACAAAATACGGCATGTAAAACATATGAAGCATACAATATCAATTAACTTCAGTTACTCGTAGGTATCCTCCCTCTACGGTAATTCAAAAGGCTAACGACTCCGTCTGTCCATTCTAGGAAGGACATACTGCGATGACTTCCCGCTAGACCAAGATTAGGAGCGGCCTGATACTTTAATTTAATTCGATAAACATTCGATATAACGTAGGGCGACACTTACTTGATACTTCCACTACTGGCTTCACCATGAATCCCAGTAGATATAATTACAATATAATGGCTTCTTCAAACTTGCCAGATAAATCCAAGAAATATATATCGGACATAAACATGGTCCGTACTGCCCCGTTCAAAACATGACGTCACAATCCCTAAACTAGGTTACCCGTGCGTCCCAAGCAACTCACACTGCATTGTGCACGTCAGTGCGTGAATCAATCGAACGCACAAATAATATAACTATATTAAAACTGGTGCGTACATTTGGCAGGACCGAAGACTACCCCCTTAGGTAATAAATGTACGTAACAGCTCCCTTATCACCTCCCCTTAAAAAAATTAATTCTATTAATTTTTTTGAACTTAATACCCGAGAGAGGTGAGTCAAAACTACAACAAGATATATGAAATGTATAAAGTTATATCATATTAAGAAAAGAATATTAAACGAAATCAATATAACTAAATGATAGTATGCATTAAAGCACACATCCACGATCGACCTACTTTGGAACGATGTGGTAATATTCGAAGTAAAAACAAGTTGAAAATGAAAAAACCATAAAAAAAAATGATAATAAAATTCAACTAAGTTTTCAAAAAAAAAATTTGAAACATATGATTTTCAAAAATGAAAATGAACAGCAACACTGATGATAATCAATGACAAGAGAATCAATAAAACAGAAAAATTGAAAATACAATTTGCAAAAATGAAGCAATGCAAAATTAAACACTTTAGGAATCAACACCCTTAACGTTTTCTAACACTAGTATGGTTGACTAGTGATCTAACAGTGAGATATCATAACTAAGACCCGTGAATGCAGGTATTACGTGACAACTAAGACAGTTAGTATGTGTGTGATCCATAATCAATTAAATAGATTAAATTGAATTATTCTAATTTATATATATTTCTTAGTTACTAACAAATAACCATTTACTAATATATTCTAAGTAATTCCAATATCACTATCAATATGTCAATGTTCAGTTACAACTAGTTAGTAATCGACGAGACGATGTTCTCAATGTTCCATCCACGATAAAATATATTCTCGAACACGATATGTAGTGTAATATGTTCCATAGGAATAACAAATGTATATTTGTCGCTCTTAACAATGTTTCCATTCTAATAAAAAGTTACTGTAATACCACTGTTCCCGTTCTAATAAAACGTTACTACACAAGAAGTAATGTTATAATCTATAAGTAAGTATATCCTGAAAGTTATACTTATACGAATACTTCAGTTATATAACCAGTCTTTATAGATGTACAATCAATGATAATGTACAAAGTTATTCATGTTATCGGTGAGGATGTTTCAACATCTGGAAGTGGTTTAGTTTCGACACGTTCACTTGGGCATCTAGACAAACAGTCTGCGAACACATTCTTCACTCCAGGAATAGCTCGTATTTCAAAATGGAACGGTTGAAGCGCTATAGCGTAACGCGCTGACTTTGATGACTTAACGTTCCCTGTATTCAGTGCGGTAAGAGCTTTCTGGTCAGATTCCACCACAAAGTGTGAGCCGAGAAGGTAACGTTCCAGTTTTGTGATTGCCCACACTAATGCGAGGAGCTCTTTATCCAGAACGGAGTATTTGAGTTCGCTCTCCGTAAGTTTTCTGGACACGTACATCACCGGAAATAATAAGGTTTAAGCCGTTATATTCCTGCATCAAAAAACCTGCAGCAATAGCGTAAGAACTTGCATCACTTCGCAGAATAAAAGTGAGATTTTTCTTCCTTTTTTCCGCAACCTCAAAAAAGGTTCATTTGAAAAAAAATGTTTTATATAGTCTAACCACAGTGGGCTGATCACCTGCTTGCCAACCAATCTGATTACGGAAACAACGATAGATTGTTTGGTCTGTTTCTGTTCCACAAAGACGCCACTAGGCGTGGTGGAAACAGCGATAGATTGATCAATTTGTTGTTGCCCTAAGACGCCACTAGGCGTACTGGCCACATACTGCTTTGCCGGTTGGTGGCTAAGGATGGAAGAAGAAGAAGATATAGTCTAACGCCGTTTGGTGATCCTGCGACCACTTTATTACATTAGATGTGCCTTTCTTCAGTAGAGACGAAAAAGGTGCAGTTATAGTAGACAAATGAGGGATGAATTTTGAATAGAACTGTATTAGTCCTAAAAGCGACCTAACTTGTTTTTTTGTCTTAGGTGCCGAGATGTTTAAAATTTTAGAGACGTTACTGTCTTCTGTATACATGAAACCATGACCTATGCGGTGACCCAGAAATGAGATGTCATGAAAACCGACAAAAGCCTTTGAAGGTTTCGCTGTTAAGTTATAATCCCGTAAGGTAGAAAGTAAAGCTTTTAATCCATGAATATGTTCATCCCAAGAGTCACTGAAAAGACAGATGTCATCTATATAAGTAATGACATCGGGACGATGAGACAATATGCGGCGCATCATGCGTACAAAGGTAGCTGGTGCATTCATTAATCCGAATGGCATAAAATTCCATTGAAAAAATTCATGAGAACTAGAAAAAGAACAAATAACCATTACAAGAAAGAGATGATGACTGCATAGGCTGAGTCATCAAAGAATGTGAAATCAAAATCCAATATAGTATGTTACTATCTGCGTGACGCAGAATCAGGAACCAATTGTAATTGGAGAGAATGGTGGTGGAAATACACACCATTGTCCCGTTCGATAGCCATGCGAGCATCTCGATTGGTCCTAAAAGTAACCACGGCGTCACCATACCTGTTATTGGTATGAGGTAACAGACGCACGAACCTAACGTCTGCCGTGTGGTTGAGAAAATCTCCTAGTGCCTGCCAACTAGTTCGCTGTGGCAGATTTTGCACAAAGATGGTGCGAGAATATGCACCCCTACCAATATATGTGGTACCATAGTCACCAGAATGTAAGTAAGGTTTATGGTTAACATTAGTCCTTTGATGTAAATTAGAATATTTATTATTTCTACATGTAGACTTATTGTTCTTAAATGTACTATATATTTGTACTTGATTATTACCACTTATGCCAAACAAAGGTGTAGGTGTACGGCATGTCGTAGACACCTGCTTGCTGGGCAAAGTTAAAATCTTACAGGCAACCTTATTGGTATTAATTTTCCCAACGGAGTTACAACCACTCTTATTTTTATTAGGAACATCATTTTCCTTTTTCACAAACGTAACTTTTTTCTTACGATCAGTTGCCTGCTGATCAAGTCGAGGGAAGGTATATGTCCCCCGGAATGACTTACTAGTCTTCACAGGTTGCGTTGAAACCTTAATATCATTCTTAAGAAAGGAAGCATGTCGTAAAGGTTGTAATGTATTAGCCACAGTGGCGTAATGAACCATGGAATCATTTTTACTACTAGATTCCGATACATTAGCATTACTCAACATGTTAATAGCATGTGTATGTGACACAACTCTAGGTATAGACTTAAATGCATAGGCATCCTGTATATGCTGCTTTTCCCATTCAGCAATTTGCTGAGGGGTACACTCTTTTATACCGTGTATACGACCCAATATGACATCACTAATTGGATTCGGAAGGAGACATGCCTGGATCTTTCCTGAAAAAAATGGTGTATTAAGATCAATAATAGCAGTGGGAAATGTTTCAACGGTGCCACCAAAAGTCACACACTTGACAACCCTGCCCGTGGCACAACTTGGGTTGATCAGCGAAGTCCGGACGCCCACAGTGCTACAACCTGAGTCAAATAGGAGAGAGCATGAAATGTTGTTGACAAATCCCTTGTTAAACTTAAGAGAGCCCTGTCCCTGGTGTACTGACGCAGCAGTGGCCGTACAGACTGCAGGTAGACTAGGCAAGGTATGTCCGCAACGCAGCGTCGTGATCGCCTTAGGCTGGAAAAGAGTCGAGCATTCTGGACAGTCTTTCACCTGGGTACAATCAAGAGAACAAGACATAGCATTGTGAGTTTCAGCTACTTTACCCTGTTCAATGTTAGCCTGTGTATCAATTAAAGAGACATTAGAATGTCTACCCGTATTACTCGACGATCTATCTCTGCGACGCGATCGATTTTGATTATTTGCATTAAAATTGCCATAATTGTCGTTTCTGCTTGAGTTAAAATTTGGATGAGTCCGATAATTTGTATAATTAAAGTTATGATGTTCTTTAAAATTTTTATTCCAAGAACCTTGTCTGTTTTTGCGGACCCTGAGATCTTGATCTCCAGTTTTGTTTATTATAATGTCCTTGATTATTTTTAAAATTATTGTTACCAAAATCTCGCGATCTGTGAGCTTGGTTCCAAGAAACATTAAATGGAGCAGATTGTTGAAATTGCTTCCCTTTGTAAAAGTTATCATTGTTAAAATTGTAATTATTTCCCTTATTGGCATACCTATCAGCACTAAAGGAACGATTTTGTGAAAAATTGTTTTGTTGTGCTGCAAAAGCAACAGGCAATTCATTCTTAATCTGTGCATTACTTAGATCCATGGTTGGGTGAGCAGTGCAAAAATTTTTTGCATGTTCTTCTAAATCTTTCATTGATAAAGGTTTCCGTTCGTGTAAAAATGCGAGAAATGTAGGATTTACAGACGATAGTACCTTATCGCGCATCAGTAAATCGAAGAGACCTTCATACGACTTTTCAATTTTGGATAATTCGATCCATCTTTCTAGGGTTAGACGTATTTGTGACAGAAAATCACTGAAATTTCTGCTTGATTGCGGTAGCAATGTATGAAATCTTAATCGGTATTCATCTTCTGTCATTTGAAATTTCTTCAGAAGTGCGGCTCTAAGAGCATTATAATCATTCTTCTCATTAATACTGGTAGTATGATAAACTGCCAAAGCATCCCCAGTAAGTAACCTGGATAAATATGTGCAATACAGTGTTTTATCCACGTTATAAGACCTACAAGTGGCCTCAAATCTATCAAGAAAAAATATTACGTCATCCGACGGGGGATTAAATTTAGGTAATTTAAGGTTAATTTCCTTAAAATGATCATGTCTGGATGAAGTTTGGCTTTCAAAAGTTCTCTGAGAATTAGCTTCCTGAGTTAACCTAAGTCTCTCATATTCTGACTCTGCTAATTTTAGTTCATGCTGTCGTTTTTTATCATTCTCTTCCATCTCAAGCTGAAGTCGTTTTGTGTTTTGTTCAGCTATTAATCTTCTTTCTTCCATTTCTTTTTGTTTAACTTCCATCTCAATTTTAAGTCTTTCTTCAGCCTCTCTTTGCTTCTGTTCTGCCTCTCGCTGAAATCGTTTCTCTTCTAATTCAGCGGCTAATCTCATTTTTTTCTCCTCTTCCTCAGCTATAAATTTCCTCTTCTTTTCATCCTCCTCAGCAGTTAATCTCATTTTTTTCTCATTTTCCTCAGATTCAATCCGTTTTTGATCTGCCTCAAATTGAAGTTTTTCTAGTCTTAAAGTTTCTAACTTTCTCTGTTCGGCTTCTATTTCTTGAGCTTTCCTATATTCTGCAAGTGCAAATGCTTTTACTTCATCAGGAGCCATCTGAAGAGCTTTTGCTTGCTTAATGAAATAGTCTAAGGTAGACATTATTCAATATCATTATGTAATAATACTACTTAAAAGTGTTACTACAACTAGTGGTCTTCGTTCCTGTCCTAGAACGGTAAAATCAAGTTATATAATAGGCAATAATATTAATAATTAATAATGTAATTTATAACATGTAATGGTGTGAAAGCAATAGCGTGACAGACAATAGCACAATACTGACACGACACGATAACACTGACAAACAACATTTTTCTTTCTTATATAAGAATAAGTGTTCTTAGGTCAGTTTCTTGCGCTGATTTCAAATCTGAAATCCGTTTATCTCTATCACATCGGGTTCTTAAGATATTTATGAATAAATATATTTTTGGGAAACCGTTATTTGCTCCGTTTCATTTTTACTATATAACTTATTAAAAATTAATAAAATGCAAAATAATTCTTCTTTATATACTGCTAAAAGATGCATGACATATGTTACGCTATTTTGCAAATAGTTACTGTATTTTGAAATAATTCTGAGCGAAATATGGCTTCGAGAAGTTGTAGAAATTCGGCTGATCTGTTCTGTTATGTGTGCGGATATTTTACCGATCGTGTTCACCAGAAAAAACTTTACACCATTACTAAAGAAAGCATATGAACTTTATTTCGATTCGAAAGTTGATGACGCAAATAAATCTTGGAAGCCAAATGCAGTTTGTTCGACTTGTGCAAATACATTGACAGGTTGGTTACGAAAATCGCCGAAGCATAAGTCGATGCCTTATGGAGTGCCAGTAATATGGCATGAACCGACAAATCACGCTACAGATTGTTACTTCTGCTTGACAAATATCAATAGTTTCACTTTTAAAACTAGAAAGTCTGTGGTTTATCAAAATATTGAATCGGTTTCGAAACCATTGCCTCATGATCCAATCACGTGTCCGATCCCAGTTCCACCAGAACAATATCCGTTGGACATGAATGAACCATCAGAAAGTGATAGTTTAACTGCTTTAGAAACTAATTCTGACTCGGATTATATACCGGTGAATGATGGTGTTCACTTAATTAACCATTCAGAACTTTCAGATCTAATACGTGATCTCGCTCTTACCAAAGGACAAGCGGAATTACTCGGTTCGCGAGTCAAAGAATGGAATCTTTTAGCGCCCAATACTCCGATGTCTAAATTTCGTCATAGACACAGAGAACTTGTTCAATACTTTGAGATGGATGATGACATTTGCTAGTTCAATACTTTGAGATGGATGATGACATTTGCTATTGCAAAGATGTAAACGGTCTAATGGTGCACCTCGGTCATGAGCACATAGTCAACGAATGGCGACTTTTCATCGACTCTTCCAAGACTAGTCTAAAAGCCGTGTTATTGCATAACGGTAATTTATTTTCATCAATTCCAGTCGCCTACTCTGTTCATATGAAAGAAACTTATGACAATATGGCTATACTTTTGGCAAAAATAAAGTACAATGACTACCAATGGCGGATTTGTGGAGACCTAAAGGTCATTGCAATTCTCACGGGCATGGAGACTAAGTATACTAAATTTTGTTGCTTCCTATGTGAATGGGACAGCCGCAACAGACGGAACATTATGCAAGAAAGGGGTGCCCTATCAGGGATAAATGCAGCTCGAGCATAAAAATGTAATACACGAGCCATTAGTTAACAAAGACAGCATCATTTTACCACCGTTACATATAAAGTTGGGGCTCATGAAGAATTTCGTAAAAGCGTTAGATAAAACGAGCATAGCTTTCACTTATCTTCGAGAAAAGTTTCCGCAAGTTAACGATGCAAAGATAAAAGAAGGTATCTTTGTAGGACCTCAGATTAGGAAAGTTATTGCAGACAAACAATTTGAGAACTTGTTACATGGTAGTGAACTTCGCGCATGGATGGCATTCAAATTGATCGTCGATAATTTTCTGGGAAATCACAAATCTGTCGACTATGTGCATATTGTTAAGCAGTGCACAGATGCATACAGAATTATGGGCTGTAACATGTCCCTCAAAATCCATTTGCTCGATTCGCATCTTGACTTTTTCCCTGACAACCTTGGCGAAGTCAGCGATGAACATGGAAAACAATTCCATCAAGATATCGCCGTAATGGAATCACGTTATCAAGGACGGTGGAGTGTGACCATGCTTGCCGATTATTGTTGGATGCTTCATCGCGATGTACCACATGCCATTCACCGACGAAACTCGACAGCAAAGAAATTCAAGCCTACATAACTGTTATACTTCTTGTACGAATGATGTTGTAATACTGTATGCGTTGTTAAAAAAACTTCAATTGCGTATTTCTAGAGATCCCGACCTGATAGAGAAAAACGGTTTGCAGATTTAAAAACAGCGCATTAAAATTGACCAGAAAAACATAGAAATGTTAGAGAAAGAAAAAAAATTTTTTTTTTTGTTAACCAGTGTAATCAAGACAAATGACTACAGTCGTAGAAATCAAATAAAAATAAAAATGTGGAACTAAAATAGAATGTCGTAAAAAATTACAATGACATCTACGATCCAATAATGCACAAGACAATTGACAACACAGTGTAAAAACATATGCTTTGTAAAAAACTGAATGATAGTCAGGTTAGACGGACAATAATCACATACAAAATACATCATGAAACTAAGGTACAAGTAAAAATAGCTACGAAAACAACAATTAAAACTTGACGGAACAGCTAAACAACTACTATCATAAGGAACAATTAGCGATCGGAACTTCGGCAAGGTTTCTAGCCTTGAACCGGAATTATCGCTCAATTGAAACTTACAAGTTGAGCCCTACAGAACGTCTGACGAAGAGCCCGAATTGGCTTCGAGATGGATCTCGTTCGTCAGATCAACCTCCCTACCTCCCACGAAGAATGCACAACATATAACATGTAACATGAAAAATATAAATGTGGACATAACTACATGAGGCACAGCTAAACGTAATAAAATGGATAACGAAAACACGTTATACTCATCTCGCGTGTGCCGGAAAAAACAATGTGCCTCGTCTCCGTGGATGTACGTCTGAGGATAAATACTTCGCTCTGCGTAATAATAACAGCTCGCACGTAATAAAGACGAATAGGTGATCCCAAGGCAGTCAGTCACTGTTAAACTTGACGTGGAGGTTGATTGATGACCTTGAACAATTGAGTTGATTTTGATTCATTATCACGCTAGGATCCAAATTTGAGATGATGTCGCTTTGAAAGTACAAATCTTCTTTTCAAACGATAATTTGATTGAGTACGTTCCTGTGAAATGAATTCCAGACCACACTGGCCTACCATTTACTGTTGGATCGTTCATACTCATAGTCAAGAGGTAGTTGTAAGCTAGTGTATGGTGTCACTGGTCTATGCTAGCTTAAAATACGCGAATGGTTTTCTCGATGAAAATATCTGAGAAGTGTTCTTAAGTTGAACCCCAACAAGCAATAGTCAATTCTCCAATTCAGGACTGCACGCAAGTCATTGGTGAAAGTACATGTTATTTATTGACACGATACAGACGGAGTGAAACAAGACGTTCATAGTTACAGGTGCAAAAAAGGTCATACGTCAAAATGTTGATAATTACTTTTCAAGTTCATGAAGATTCTCTAACAATAAAGTCCTCTTATTCAAGTGACTAAGGATCACTTCCTCTACCACATCAAATGTATTGCAGTTAAGTCCGTTGACCTTCTTTCAAGGACGTATATCATGGCCCAACGGATTCATTCTCAAGGAGCAATACTTCTTGTCATACTTGTAATAATTCCAGACTCTTCCATACGATACTTAGGTAGCATATATATATTAAAATCCAAACAAAGTCATCCACTACAATACGACCAGGTTAGAGTTCTGTGTTGACTAACCTCTCTATATCCAAGCCACGACTTTGGCATTGACAAAATACGGCATGTAAAACATATGAAGCATACAATATCAATTAACTTCAGTTACTCATAGGTATCCTCCCTCTACGGTAATTCAAAAGGCTAACGACTCCGTCTGTCCATTCTAGGAAGGACATACTGCGATGACTTCCCGCTAGACCAAGATTAGGAGCGGCCTGATACTTTAATTTAATTCGATAAACATTCGATATAACGTAGGGCGACACTTACTTGATACTTCCACTACTGGCTTCACCATGAATCCCAGTAGATATAATTACAATATAATGGCTTCTTCAAACTTGCCAGATAAATCCAAGAAATATATATCGGACATAAACATGGTCCGTACTGCCCCGTTCAAAACATGACGTCACAATCCCTAAACTAGGTTACCCGTGCGTCCCAAGCAACTCACACTGCATTGTGCACGTCAGTGCGTGAATCAATCGAACGCACAAATAATATAACTATATTAAAACTGGTGCGTACATTTGGCAGGACCGAAGACTACCCCCTTAGGTAATAAATGTACGTAACAGCAGGTACTGGAACAAGTGGCATAAATGGGCAGGTACTGGAACAAGTGGCATAAATGGGCAGGTACTGGAACAAGTGGCATAAATGGGCAGGTACTGGAACAAGTGGCATAAATGTGCAGGTACTGGAACAAGTGACATAAATGGGCAGGTACTGGAACAAGTGGCATAAATGGGCAGGTATTGGAACAAGTGGCATAAATGGGCAGATACTGGAACAAGTGGAATAAATGGGCAGGTATTGGAACAAGTGAAAAAGTTTCCTATATGTTTAGGACCATATAGAGGAGGGAGAAAAAGAGATAGAGGACAACAAAGGGAGCAGATACTGGACAGTTTGACATCCTTGCATCGAAAGAAATCGAACAACAAAATTGATAAATAGTGCTGAGGACAGAAGTTGTGGAGAGACATGATCATCTACGCCACCAGGCATGGTACTTGAAGAAGAAAAGGAGGAGGGAAGGATAGTAAGCAGTTGTCTTTATAAATATTACGGAAACAAAGAAAACACAATTAAGTGTCAAGTGTTGACTCTACTACTTTGTTGAAGAAAAACAATTTGAGACCTTCGAAATAATGATTTATATCAGAATGAACTGTACTTCAAGGAAAAAAAAATAAACATTGATTTTGTAGAGAAATAAATGAGATTACAGTCACACGTAAAATATTTTGGCTACATAAAGATATAATACAATTGAAAGTTTCACAGGAGAGATATAACACTGTTGAAAGTTTCAGTGGAGGAGAGATATAACACTGTTGAAAGTTTCAGTGGAGGAGAGATATAACACTATTGAAAGTTTCACTGGATCAGAGATATAACACTATTGAAAGTTTCACTGGAGGAGAGATATAACACTATTGAAAGTTTCAGTGGAGGAGAGATATAACACTATTGAAAGTTTCAGTGGAGGAGAGATATAACACTATTGAAAGTTTCACCGGAGGAGATATATAACACTGTTGAAAGTTTCAGTGGAGAAGAGATATAACACTATTGAAAGTTTCAGTGGAGGAGAGATATAACACTATTGAAAGTTTCACTGGAGGAGAGATATAACACTATTGAAAGTTTCAGTGGAGGAGAGATATAACACCATTGAAAGTTTCAGTGGAGGAGAGATATAACACCATTGAAAGTTTCAGTGGAGGAGAGATATAACACTATTGAAAGTTTCAGTGGAGGAGAGATATAACACTGTTGAAAGTTTCAGTGGAGGAGAGATATAACACTGTTGAAAGTTTCAGTGGAGGAGAGATATAACACTGTTGAAAGTTTCAGTGGAGGAGAGATATAACACTATTGAAAGTTTCACTGGATCAGAGATATAACACTATTGAAAGTTTCACTGGAGGAGAGATATACTCAAGACCAAAAGAAACGCACATGGCATAAAATGTTATTTTCAAATATAAGCAACAAACTTAAAATAATGAAATTTGCGCACATAAAGTGTCTGAATGTTTATTAACGTTTTCAAATCAATACTCACAATTATCGCGCCCCCCCCCCCCCCCATGAGATCGCACTTCTGCATATTCTGAAGTACCAACAAAATATCCAACTGCACTAAAGTTTGTTCAAACCACAGCGTGAATGTCTTAATATCGGGTGTGTCCCCCCATAGCTCTGGAACATTCTTGAAGACGATTAGGCATCGACCTCACCAAGTGTTGAATGGTTTCCATCGGGATGGCATTCCAAGTTCTCTGTAGAGCGTCTCTCAGCTGCCGTTGATTGTGAGGGGCCTGTCGTTGCACATGTCATCCCAACACGTTCTAAAGATGTTCGATACAGTTTAGGTCAGGTGAAATGGCAGGCCACTGCATAACTCGAACTCCATTCTGCTGCAAAAATCCCTGAGTAACACGAGCGGAGTGTGGCCTTGCATTGTCCTGTTGAAACACCATTCTGGCGGCGCCTCCGTTTGCTGCCAACAGCGGAAGCAGGTGGGGTCTGAGTACTTCATCCACATACCGCTGGGCAGTTAAGGTGCCGTCGATAAAGATGAGTCTGGACCTGAATCTGTAATTGATGGCAGCCCATACCATCACAGATGGACCACCATAGCGATCTCGTTCAATGACACAGTTGTCTTCGAATCGTTCTCCTGGTCGTCTGTAAATTCGAATTCGGCCGTCGTTGTGGTGGATGCAGAACCGACTTTCGTCGGAAAAGACTACGTCTCGCCAACTTTGACGCCCTAGATAGCCACGGTTGAGAGCCCAGTCCAATCGTGCCTGCCGGTATTGAGCTGTGAGGATCTGTCCGGTGTAGGGTCTATGGCATATGAGCTGAGTTTCCCTTAACCTCCTGCGCACGGTTTGACCACTGATGGCGTTGCCACGAGTTCCAATGGTTATTCTGGCTGTGGCTACAGCGGGCATGAAGCGGTCTCACTCATGAGTGCGCCGAATGGCCCTGTCTTGCCTGTATGTCGTAACGCGTGGAGTGCAAGACCGGGGTCGGTCAGCGATGGTCCCTGTTGTTTGGTTTTGATGCAATAGACGATAAATCGAGGTATGGTGAACTTGAAATGCCTGGGACACCTCTCTAACTGATGCTCCACCTCTGAGCATTCCCACTGCTTGATTACGCTCGTCAATATTCAGTCTAGGCATCGTTTTGCTGTGTGAAATTTTTATGGGTTCTACGCGCATTTTATAGAGAATTGGGTGAACAACAGGCAACCAAAAGTCGTGCATGAAAAATCATGAAATGCACGAACTGTAATGAATTTTTATTCTGAGCGTTTGCTCATCTACGCCGTAAACAACTCACCGCAGCACAAATTTTCCACGTGCAGTATCGTCTTGCATTGCTAAAGTTGTGTTTAAAGACGATTTAAACTTGATTTTTTTATTTTATTTGTCTGAAAATCAGAACAATTAATATGTGCGTTTCTTTTGGTCTTGAGTATATAACACTATTGACAGTTTCACTCGAGGAGAGATATAACACTATTGAAAGTTTCACTCAAGGAGAGATATAACACTATTGAAAGTTTCAGTGGAGGAGAGATATAACACTATTGAAAGTTTCACTGGAGGAGAGATATAACACTGTTGAAAGTTTCAGTGGAGGAGAGATATAACACTATTGAAAGTTTCAGTGGAGGAGAGATATAACACTATTGAAAGTTTCAGTGGAGGAGAGATATAACACTATTGACAGTTTCAGTGGAAGAAAGGGTTGAACACATTTTTCCTTAACTATACGGTAAAGGTCGTCCCGTAGCAGATACTGCCAAAGGGGAGTGAAGTGTTAGAGATTTCATTATACTAGGTCCAGCATCGAGAGGTGGAGTGACCAGTTCCCTTCCTCGCTGTCTTTTCCTTCCCTAACTCAAGTGCAAAGTCAGGTACCCATTTACAGCTGCGTAGACTGCAGTGTGTCAGTGCCGTGAATTGAACCCAGCACCTTTGCTGTGAGACCAGTGCTTTAACCACTCTGTCAATTGAACGCTCCTTAACTATGTCATGTAGTTTTCTTTACATTATTCAGTCTCAGGAATCGGTTCTATTGCGACAATGTAGTTGTTAATAGGTAATTTCAAAAGCAAGTTTTAGGCTGCACAATTTTATTTTAAAATGCACAACAAAATAGTTTTAATTTTTGTATGGCAGGCCCCTGATAGGCCACTTGAGGTTCCTTCAACTTTTGATAGCTTAAAATGTACCATGACAGAAGGCCTGTGTGCAAAATTTCAGCTCCCTTGGTTATCTGAAACCTAGTGAACCAAGGGCTCAAAGATTTCAAAACATCCAAACAATGCTCATATCAAATTAAAATAAAAGTATAAAAGAATTAACAAACAGAAGAAAACATATCAAATTAAGAAAGTGTGTATTAAAAAAATTAAAAAACAAAAGAGAACGGAGCACCAGATTTATTACAGCATGGTATATTTAAAAGAAATAAACTATGCTAGATCTATTTGCAAGAATATATGTCAATGAAAGCACCAGGAGATCAAAATATGGCATGGTTTTTTTTACACACACACACTCGCACAAAAAAACAATATATACTAGCCGCCATTAAAAACGCATCGAAATCGTGACATGTTTTCACTGTTGAAATGTTTATGCAAGTGAGCGATTTTCAAACCCCAAAAGTGTGCAAGTGATGAAGTTCATGTATTCCCACTTTACTGTCGATGTGATGTTTACTTCAAATTTTGCATGCTTCACGTGCAAAACAAGGTTTTTGATAAATTCTGGCCTTATTAAAAGTCGAATCACATTGAAATTTGGCACACGCATTAGTCAAGTTTCAGCGAGTAAAAAGCCATTATCTGTTTTCATCGAAAGAAAATCTGTTAATGTTTTTGTCATGCCTCGATTGTCGTCACAAGAGCGATAGCAAGCTGTTGGTATGCTCAGCAGTGGAATGGCGACCAGAGACGTTGCCAAACATTTCAATTGTGACCAGTCCACTATAGTGAGGCTGAACCAGCGATTTCGGGCGACAGGTACCACCAATGACCGTCCCAGGCTTGGTCAACCTCGTGTAACAACATTAGCTCAAGATCGCCAAATTCTATTGTTCATTCATTCATAACCCTCCACTCCCAAAGGAGCATAGGCCTTCAACAAACACATGCCAAGTCCTCCTGTCACGTGCCATCATCTCAAGTTCTTTCCATGTTCTCCTCATCATTTTCACCTCTGTTTCCAACTCTCTTCTCCATGTACTTCTTGGTCTTCCTCTGCCTCTCTTGCCCTGGGGGTTCCAGAACAAGGACTGCCTTGTAATGCTATCAACAGGTTTCCTCAGTGTGTGTCCTATCCATCGCCATCGTCTTCTTCTCATCTCTTGTTCCACTGGCACTTGTCCAGTTCTTGTCATCAGTTCCACATTGGTAACCTTGTCATACCATTTTAATCCCTCTATTCTACGCAAGCACCCATTTATGAAAGTCTGTAGCTTTTTGGTTGTTGTCTTTGTTGTTCTCCATGTCTCAGAGCCATACAATAGGACTGACTTCACATTTGAGTTGAAGATTCTTATTTTCGTGTTGGATCCTATTTCTCTTGATCTCCATATATTTCCCAATGCAATGAAAGCTCCTCTTGCCTTTTGTATTCTTATTTTGATATCGCTGTCTGTCCCTCCAACTTTGTCTATATTACTGCCAAGATACGTATATGATTCTACATCTTGTATTGGTGTTTCTTCAAGTTCAACCCTATTATCATTACCTGCATTTATTCGCATTATTTTTGTCTTTTCCCTGTGTATTTTCAGACCCAATTGCTGTGACCTCTCATCGAGTGTTTTCAATTTGTCCTGCATCTGATTACAGTTATGGGACAGAAGAGCCAAGTCATCTGCAAAATCCAGATCATCCAACTGCTTAGTCAGAGTCCACTGGATTCCATTTCTGTTGTGTGTTGTCGATGATCTCATAACCCAATCTATTGCCAGCAAGAAAAGAAATGGAGACAAGAGGCATCCCTGTCGCACTCCTGTTCTTATCCCAAATGGTTCTGTAAGCTGTCCTTCATGAAGAACTCTGCATGTCATGTCTTCATATGTTTTCTTTATTAAATTAATGATCTTCAGGGGAACTCCATAATGCCTCATCAATTTCCAAAGTGATTCTCTGTCTACACTGTCAAATGCCTTTTCATAGTCCACAAATCCGATGTATAGTGGTGAATTCCATTCCAGACTTTGTTCAACTATTATTCTCAAAGTGGCTATCTGGTCTGTACATGATCTGTTTTGTCGAAAACCTACTTGTTCATCTCTCAATTTCTTGTCTATCGACTCTTTTAATCTCTCAAGGATAATCCTGTTTAATACTTTTCCTGGCACTGATAGTAACATTATTCCTCTATAATTTGTGCACTCTTGTAAATTTCCCTTCTTAGGCAACTTAACCAGATATCCTTCCTTCCATTCTGCTGGTATCTCTTCCTTTTCCCAGACTTTACCAAGTAATTTATATAACATCTCTGTAGCCGTGTCGATATCTGCTTTGATGGCCTCTGCTGGAATGCCATCAGGTCCAGACGCTTTTCCATCTCTTAGAAGCTTTATGGCTTTCTTTATTTCTTCCTTCGTTGGTCTTTCACCGTTAATTTGTAGCTCTTCTTCTGCTGGCTGGATGTCCAGCGGGTTTTGTGGAGCTGGTCTATTGAGAAGGTCCCCAAAATATTCTGTCCACCTCTTCATTTGCTCTTGTATATTGTGAGCAGTTTCCCATTCTTGTCTTTTATGAGACAGCTTGTTTGCTTGTATTTCCCTGTTAACTTCTTTGTGCTGCTATACAGTTCTCTCATATTTCCTTTGGCTGCAGCATCTTCTGCCTCTCTTGCCAACTCCTCAATATACTTCCTCTTGTCTCTTTTGATACTTCTTTTTGCTTCTTTGCGCAATCGCTTCCAAACAGCAACGATGGAGATGCCGATGCCAAGCCTGTATTGATGCTGTAGGGGGTCATACACGGTATTAATGATGGCTGTGACTGAATGACAGTGAGTGCGACTTTTGTTTTTACACCTAGGGTTGACAACTGCTTAGGAGCCAGTTCTGCATTGTCTCATGTTTAATAATACAGCAAATTTGGGTTAGTAAATGGATCAGAAATGTAAAATCAGTGTTTTCATGTATTTTAAATTTAGCACAACGAGTTGCGGTTCATAAACTAATGCGATGCGTTTTTAATGGCGGCTAGTATACTTCATCCATTATTCAGTGGTGCATTACAAAATTACATAAAATAAAACATGAACTCATATAGCATGGTGTTTACCTACTTATAACAAATAAATAATAAAATGTTTGATCCTTTCTTCTGCCCCATATAATTGGGGGGGGGGGGGGGGGGGGTTTTTGTCTCTCTAAGGAGATTTGTAAAACAAAAAAAAAAAGAATATTGACTACTGCTGTCTCAGGCATGTCGTAAGCTGTGACTAATAACAGGTTGTGCATTGGGCTGGCAACTTGATCATGTAAAACACATTGCTGTTTAAACCACTGCTACCTTAAGTGCACATGAATGCTTTGGTGCAGCAGCTGCAGTTGTGGTATTACCTATTTGCTACATTTGTTAGTCTCATTTATTTCCTTACAACTCCCCCAAAGAGCATGGGCTTTCAACAAACTTGCCTAGTCTTCCTGTCTCATTTATTATTGCAATATTGTTATTATTCTGATGCTTCTTGATAAAGATATACGAGAGTTCTGTATGGTGCAGAATGCTGGAGAGTAACAGAAAAGGATATGTCCAAATTGTTCTCTGTCCCACACAACCGAACACCATCATCAACCAAGAACTGCTAACTCGGAATCACCAAGAAGACATGTGCACCATCATAGCTGGTAGACGCTGGAACTGTGTTACCCACATCCTCATAAGAGACCCTGACACCATCACCAGAACTCCCATGCTATGGACTCCAGAAGGAAAGTGGTAGCATGGACAGCCAAAAGCCACCTGACGGAGAACTGTGGAGGCAGATATGTAAGCATAAAACTTAGAAACT
>JAMPIV010017175.1:0-93014 GCA_024509875.1 Oreohelix idahoensis | reverse complement strand
ATATTAAATTTGCTGCAAGACTTGTTAGAAGCTCTGTATAGGCATGAATCAGAGGTGCTGGAATATTCTTCCTTGCCAAACAGTACGCCCAAAGTTTGCTCTTCAGTAGGGACCCTGTCAAACGCCTTTTTCCAATCTATGAAACAAAGATGGATCTCACTCTTATAACTCAAGGGCATTTTCAACTCACTGTCCTGGAGTGTGAAGATTAGGTCTTGAGTACTTCGGTTTGCTCGGAATCCGCACTGGACCTCATCCAATTGTGGCTCAGCTAGGCGTCGGAGTCTCTGCTCTAGGATTCTAGCATCTCTTGTTCCACTTACACTTATCTGGGTCTTGTCATCTCTTGTTCCACTTACACTTATCCGGGTCTTGTCATCTCTTGTTCCACTTACACTTATCTGGGTTCTTGTCATCTCTTATTCCACTTACCCTTGTCTGGGTTCTTGTTATCTCTTGTTCCACTTACACTTATCTGGGTCTTGTCATCTCTTGTTCCACTTACACTTATCTGGGTCTTGTCATCTCTTATTCCACTTACACTTATCTGGGTCTTGTCATCTCTTGTTCCACTTACACTTATCTGGGTCTTGTCATCTCTTGTTCCACTTACACTTATCTGGGTCTTGTCATCTCTTGTTCCACTTACACTTATCTGGGTCTTGTCATCTCTTATTCCACTTACACTTATCTGGGTCTTGTCATCTCTTGTTCCACTTACACTTATCTGGGTCTTCTCATCTCTTGTTTCACTTACACTTATCTGGGTCTTCTCATCTCTTGTTTCACTTACACTTATCTGGGTCTTGTCATCTCTTGTTCCACTTACACTTATCTGGGTCTTGTCATCTCTTGTTCCACTTACACTTATCTGGGTCTTGTCATCTCTTGTTCCACTTACACTTATCTGGGTCTTGTCATCTCTTGTTCCACTTACACTTATCTGGGTCTTCTCATCTCTTGTTTCACTTACACTTATCTGGGTCTTGTCATCTCTTGTTTCACTTACACTTATCTGGGTCTTGTCATCTCTTGTTCCACTTACACTTATCTGGGTCTTGTCATCTCTTGTTCCACTTACACTTATCTGGGTCTTGTCATCTCTTGTTCCACTTACACTTATCTGAGATTTCTCATCTCTTGTTCCACTTACACTTATCTGGGTCTTGTCATCAGTTCCAGATTACATTAGTCAACAAATTTTCAAAAGTTATTTGTACCAGAAATTAAATATACCATTTCTTATTGATTTTGACATGTTGATTTCAAATATCATAATGAAATTCACCAATTGGCTCTGGTTTTTTTAAATGATGAATTTACGTTACAGTAATACAAATAATGTATGCTTGTTTAATTCTCTGTGGTCAACAGCTAGTCTTTCTACTTTAGCATTATAAAAATTGTGGTTACATACTCAATTAATTGATATTTCAACATAAAATGATAGAAAAAATAAAAACATTCTCGTATCTTGAAAACTAGAGCCAATCAACATTTTTTAATGTCATTTTCGTGTTCAGCACACCAAAATTAGTTAAGATCAGCTATTTTCATTTCTGGTACATTTTGGTTGTTGACTAGTGCTATTGATCTTGTCGTCTTCTCATCTCTTGTTCCACTTACACTTATCTGGGTCTTGTCATCAGTTCCAGATAATTGATCTTGTCGTACCAGTTTAATCCTTCTCTATTCTACGAAAGTTCCAATTTACAAAAACCTGCAGTTTTTTGGTTGTTGTTGTTGTTGTTCTCCATGTTTCACTACACTATGTCTCAGCTTTATAACGTGGGAAGACCGGTTCTCTTCCTCGCTATCTTTGCCTTCCATAACTCAAGAGCAGAGTGAGGTACCCATTTACAGCGGGGCAAAGAGGAGTAGGGTGCTCCTCCCAATAAATTTGTCTCAAGAAGAAGGCGCTCCAGCCACTCTGGCAATTGACTCTCATGTTTAAGAAGTAACGGTACACAAAGAAAGTCCTATGAGCTTAAAAAAAAACAAACAAACAAACCCCAAAGACAGGAAGTTATGACTCAAGTCAACATTTCTGAGCCAAGAAGCGAAAAATAAGATAATCCCTGTTTTTGTTTCCCGAACTAATATTCGCCAAAGTGCTTAAGATTGCTGATCGCATTTTTCCGCTGGCATGAGCACTTTTCCTAGCATAACTTGCCAGAAAAATATCAAGTTTTGTTAGTCTGCTTCGTGGTTGGGAGGGAAAAGGGGGGGGGGGGGATCTAAAGAGATCTACAGAGTGTCTAAAAAGTCGGGAATTATAGATAAAAATGTATCCTATTTATTTTTAATCGATTTTCCTCTTATTTTAAGATTAGTATTGATTCATACATTGCGCCTGTAAAGATGCCTCGGGGTAGAAATAGATCATGTTGAGCATTTTCTTCAAACATAAATGTAAATTATGTTTAAAAAGAAATGTTTCCTATGACTCCGCACTTTTCAGACATCCTGTATTTCTTTCTCAAAGGAAAGTTCACAAAACTTCCTAAGTTAAAAGCGACGAATAAATGATTGTGTATGGACTACACGAGATGAGAAGAAGACGCTGGACATGGATAGGACACATTGAGGAGACCTACTGATAGCATTACCAGGCAGTTCTTGATCTGGAATCCCCAGGGTAAGAGATGTAGTGGGAGGGAGACCAAGGGACACATGCAGAAGACAACTGGAGACAAACATGAATGAATGAGGAAGACATGGAAAGACCTTGTTTCATTTGTTCTAGATCACATGTGTTCTAGATCACATTTGTTCTAGATCACATTTTTTCAAGATTGTCGTGAATTCTGATTCACAACACGCCATTCATACCAAAACGGCGCACCTTACTAAATAAAGTGTAGGCTAGACGGACCAATGAAACGGCATCCTTATTCACTATGTTTACAAACGTATTAGGCATTTAACGTGGCCGGACTCCAAATCTGTGTTACCGAGTTGGATATGAACATAAACTATAGGTTTATGAGCGAAGTACCGCATGGAAGAGGTCAGTAATTCTATAATGGAACTGTTCCTTTATAAGAATGTGCAAAGATTTCCACGGAAAGTGTTATACTAACAGAGAAAATTCGAGTGGAATGCATCGAGACATCAGGCAAGTCGAAAATTTTGCTGTTTAGGCTGCGCCTATGAAAAGATGGACGAAGTAACGGAAAAGACAATTATCTAGAAAGATAAAGAAGAATCCAGGGCGTACTTTAAGCCTAAGATGAAGGAAATCGGTCCAGGAATAAAGGAGATATGAATATTTTTAATTTTCCATAAATGCACAACTTGACAGAATCATGCCTGCATTTGAGGACGCGAACATACTTCAGTCTTATTGTTCTGCAAGACATTCGGTCCTGACCTATATAACGACGTGCCCACATTTCTAAGCTTGCCACAAAAATTCAAACTACAGCGAGAGCGCCAGTTCTGTCAGAGAAACTCCGTTGCCTTCTGCATCTGACAGCAGACTGAATAGCCATTAACAGCTCGACTGTATGTACTTGAGGGTAAGAAAGAATGTATACATTTATATATTTCTAATTAATTAATCAAATTGTGCGCTAGGAAGTGTGTAACTGTGTTATAAACCACTGCGTAATTATAGGAAACAATCCAAGCCTGTGTATATTCAGATAAATTGAGAATGGAAGCGGAAAGTGTGTTGATAGTTTTAGAAACGCATTTAAAGAATTATTTCTTGAAGGAATGGAACACACACGAGAAACAAAGGAAAGAATGAAAGTAATTGAATTACTGTATTGATTAAGATATTACATAGTGTTTTCCACAAGGCCTAATAACTGTATGGAGGCGAATCATGGACAGATAGCTGTAACCAAGGAATTGGAGAAAGATTATATTCACAGTAAACTAGATTGTGTTATTACTGATTTATTATGCCCTGTGCGTCTACCTGCACACTGTCTGAAACTGTCTCTTGTCACCAAACCTAGGATCGACCTGTTCAAAAAGAGTCTAGCCTACTCTGGAGCCTACTTATGGAACAGCCTTCCACACCACCTAAAAAGCCTACCTACAAAATACTCATTTAACAAAGCACTTTTCAAACACTTCCTCAACACTCATTATCTACCCCCATAGAAACAGCATTTGCCTGTCAACATCTCATCCATAGGTCAACATTTCTGTTCCTCTTCCGCTCGTTTTTTGTTAATAATTTGTTTTATATCCATGTTATATTATTATATTCACTTTAAAAGATTATTATATAATGTAATATATGTGAGAATGTACCCACATACCACTGTACTTTAAAAATGTGAGTCGTGAGAATGTACCCGCATACCACTGTACTTTAGAAATGTGAATGTTTTCGTTTGCTTAAATGGGTTGATGTATATGAGAATAAGCAGATATTACATTGGTTTTTTTTTTTTTAACTGCTCAAAAACTTTACCTGCCACAGAAGTGAGTAAGAAATTGTTATTATTATTATTTCATTTTCCACCAAGAATGTATGGATATAAGCGAGAATGTGTTTATGTAATTTTTGTATTGATAATTGATGACACATTCAAAAATACAGATTGATTGTAGACTGTTTGACCGCATGAGTGAGTGTCGGTATACAGAATTTATTTATTTTTATTTATTTATTGTTTTGTTTATTTTATTTTTCCCAGTTACTATCTTGTTTGTTTAAAAAAAAAGACCTACTTTTTAAAATAAATTATGATTGCATTCTGTAAATGAATGCTGTTATGTTAACTTTATAATGTTGCATGCCTTTAAATTAATGCTTAAAGTAACATGTGGGAATGAAAGGATATAGTATGCAAGATAAATGAGAGTGGAATGGCAGAATGTTAGACGGGCCTGCGCGCCCAATTCTTAACCCTTCGAAAATAAAGTTCGTTCGTTCTCTCTCTCTCTCAGTCTCTCTCTCTCTCTCTCTCTCTCTCTCTCTCTCTCTCTCTCTCTCTCTCTCTCTCTCTCTCTCTCTCTCTCTCTCTCTCTCTCTCTCTCTCTCTCTCTCTCTCAAGATACTTAAATTTGATTATGACTGGATGTTACAAATATATATTATTTTTTTACCTTGATAATGTTGTATGCTTAAATAATGCTCAAAATACATGTGCGATTGAAAGGATACGGTATGTAAGATGACAGAGAGAAGAAGGGCAGAATGTAAGACGGGCCTGCGTGCCCAATTCTTAACCCTTTGAAAATAAAGTTCGTTCGTTCGTACATCTGTGGTAGAGAGGTAGAGAAAGATAGTACAGTGGTTAACCAATTATATTTCAGGTTACATCCTGTAACAAACGTGTACCTTTAAGGAGCCAGCCACAACTGAAGGAGCTAGTGGTGGAAGAGCCCTTTAAGTCTAGAGGGACAGCAACATAGTTACCTAATGCCTGGAAGAATCACATCTGACAGTTTCTTTCCAGAGCATTATTGTGAAAGACTCCAAGACAAGAAGTGAAGATAAGTGGCCATATAAGGTTACTGACCAGTGTATAACCAGCATTACCACAATAAATCAAATAAGACAGTATGATGAAAAGTCAGTGCATCTAGATAGGCAAATTCATAAATCAGTGATTGACTTTATTTCATTAACTGTGAAGAATTCTTATTGATCCTAACTAAAGACAGTCTACCACAAGATTAATTTCAGCCAGGAAAGGAGAACTGTCCTTAGAAATATACAGACTGTAGATATTTGTGAATATTGGACAAGTGATTTTATTAATTTTATACCTCCATCAATTTTGAGTTCAGTGAAAATTTCACAAAGAAAAGAAAACTTGTACAAAATAAATTGTAAATTTTACCAACAGACTTACTTGGATTATTTAAGTTAAATTACAGTTCTTGTTGGTTAACAGTTTAGTTTAATACCCCTAGCAGAGCCTAACACTATAAACAGAGGAGGATCTTGAGAGGAGCATTTAGGAACCTAGGGCAAAACACTGTCATCATACCTAGGAACTTATACAGCTTGATCACACCTTTGATGTCAGTACACCCTTACTCTTTTCAGAGAAGGGGGTATTTCTTATAAGACCAGACTATTATCTGGCACTATCCTGGTATCACCTGATACAGCTTTGTGTCCAGGATATCTTTCATTTAAAACTATACCAACCTCTCGTGACAAAGATTACTAGTTCTACGTTCATAATGACCATCACCATAGCAGCAGCAGCTACAATAACTGCAACAACAACAGGAACAAGAAGATGAAAAATAAAAGTAATAACAACAATCGATCTCCAAGTCAGAGAAATAGTAAGTCACATCAATCAATCAATCAGTCAGTCAATCAACCAACCAACCAACAATCAATCAGCTCATCAAGCAAACAACAATCAATCAATTATATACTGAGTTAATAGGTCAATCAAAGCATCAGACAATTACCCATAAATAGACCAAAAAAAACATTAAAACAACAAATATACATATCAAATGATCATCCAATCAATCAAGAAACCAGGCACCAATCATGTTTATAATAAGAAAATAAAAACAAACAACAAGACACGGGATGAAAGTTTTAGTTATATTTTGGCAATTAAAACATTGATAACAAACTAAAAAAAAATGAAGTTATCTCCACCTTTTAACAAAAGATAACGAAGGTCTGAAGCGCACCAAACGAACACGCAACAAAACAACAGTGAAACGGCATGTTGTGTTCTCTAAACAGATGCATCACAGAACTGTCTCTACATGATAGTTAATGCAATTATTTACACTTGACATTGTCATCAAACGAATAGTACAAAACTTAAGCTCACCCTTATTGTCAGTATATATTTCAACCATCAACGGGAAATTCGGCACATAATTTAACCACACATGAGAATTTGTGTCTAGAGTATTAGACGAAAGCTCTTGCGTTAAAATAGGGTGAAATGTTAACTTTTCAGTAACGTGAAAAAATCCAGTTAATTGGTTGTTTTTTTTTTTTTTAAACACATTATTATTAGGTTATAAATATAGCAGATAAAGTCATCACAATATAATAAAAAACAGCATTAAAAAACAAACAAACAAACATTGTAATATAATATATCTAAAATATGGACACGATTTTGAGGAAGAAGCCAAGATACAAATTTAAAATAAAGTTTACCCAGTTATTAAAGAATCTTCTTCTTTTACTAATCATTTTTCTTGCTACTTTTAGGAAGAAGCCTGAAGAATACCTTTATTCTTTGTTTCATATTAATTTACTAAATTTTAAATAAATGTTTGTACCCAGTTATTAAAGATTCTCTTCTTTTGGCTCGCCTTTTTGGCTCCTTTAGGAACGCGGGACAACTACTGCAGTTGGCTATTTGTACGAAGCTTGTGCTACATTTCAAATACAACTACAATTATGTTTTCTGTCGCACTTTGTTTCACATAGACAGGTTGCTAGCCATTAATCACGCTACAACAGGAGTAATGTTCTATTCCGATAAACTATGTACAGACTGTGTTTTTTGCAAATGATGATCTAAACCATAAGGTAGATCCTGATCTACAAGTAGATAATAGGGGATGTTCGGTAGATGTCTAGGTTCACTAATCGTGAACTGTATACGAACGCGATTTATTCATTGAACTGAAGTTGACATTACATAATACACCATTCAGTTAGAATTTCCATCCCCTCTGTTGATGTCATTACAGGAAGCACATCGTCCGGAATAGATACAAGTTACAAATAGACTACACTTACTCCAAATTTCAAATACTACGAAACTTAAAAAAAAAACAAAAACATAGAAGCTTTTAGAGCTTTAGAGAGCTGAGGGTTTCTAAAGTAGATTATCACAGATTCTGGATTACCTGCCGCTAGACTAAATTGTTGGAACTTTAGTTACCGTGATTTAATTATTTATAACATCCCAGCATGTACGCAAATTATACAGTTCTTTATAAATCTTAGTAATAATAAGTACCCTCGTACACTGCACCCTTATGTGATATCTCATGAAGGAAGAGTTGTCTCCCGAATTTTGTGTCGTTTTGGCAAGGTGCATCCTGTTAAACCGAGACACAAGGTCCGTTGTTTATATAAGGGCGCATGTACATATATAAAATACCTAGTAATTTAGTAAATTTTTTTTTAACGAGACAATTTAAAAAGGCAAAGAAATATCTTTGTCTCGGACTGATTTAGCGCAAAGTGACCGCATATTTTCAATAATAATAATAATCATAATAATAATAATCATAATAACAGCAATAATAATTATATAAAACCAGCAATAATAACGATGATTATAATTATAATAATTAAAAACAAAAAAATTTAAATGATTTAAAAAAAAATCAAAAATTCAGCTTCGCGTGAAAGAACAAGTGTAATATTACAAGTCAAATCAAATGAGTTTAGTAGTATTAGGAACAGCCTAACTGTGTATGAAAGCACAAATGCAACAACCTAGTACCTAGAAATATAAATACTACGAATATGAGCAGTTTTACATTATTAAATATTATTGCTACTGATTTCGGGTGGTTTTTATATACGAGGTTGGTGCACATGGAAAAACAGTATATCAGTTATTTCATATTGTGCACTGCCAAAAAAAAAAAAAAGACAAAAAAAAAACAACTTTGCAGTTTACAGCAATCGCTGTTATTAAGACGATGTGACAATGATGATGTAGATGACAATGCAAACATTTTGATGAAAATATTCAAACATTAATGAAAGAGCAGAGTGCGTCATATTATTTACACAAACGGCTGTCTTTATAATGTGAATAAATCAGTAATGACGCATTATGAGTTAATTATAAACAGTTATCACATGTTATGAGTATGCTACAACAAGTATCAGAAAACAATAGCAGCAAACAAAAATCTTAATAACATTATGGAGACTATTATGCGCTGATTGCATTTCACGGCGTTTGCTATTTACAATGTCCTGCTATGTATTTGTTTCACACACAATTTCTTGTAGGTTGACGAGGTAATAGACATTACAGTAGGACAGAAATAGGGATGAGGAGAAATGTTATTTATAAATGATTAGGGAAATCGGGAGTTCCAAGCTGAATTAATTACACTATTTATAGTACAAAACTGTACAAAAAATACAACAGTATGTGGTAATGCGCCCAGCGAACGAAGATAGTTGACGAGGCCCTGGAGAGCTGAAGAGAAGCTTAACACACCAACAGAAAAAGTCACAAGAAAATATCTTATAATAAGAAAATACGTTAGAAAAACACTACCAGAAATATACAAAAGAAAAATACCTTACTAACAGAAAAATACGAAAGAAAACACACACTAACAGAAAAATACAAAGAAAATTCACAGTTACAGAAAAATTCATAAGAAAAATACACACTAAAATAAAAATACGTAATAGATTACACGCTAATAGAAAAATTCATGAGAAAAATACTTTACTAACAGAAAAATTCATACGAAAAATACACACTAACAGAAAAATATGTAAACAGAAAAACACATAACAATAAAATACATCATAAAAATAAATACATAACAGATAAATACATACAAAATACACACAAACAGAAAGAAAAAAAACGTAAAAAAAAAAATACACACTAACGGAAACATACATTAGAAAAATATACATAAGAGAAAAATACATAATAAAATATATATAACGGAAAAAATGTAAGAAAATAACATAACACAACAATACACAAGAAAATACTAGTTATCACAATGTGAAACAGAGCACCAGCGTGGCAACAGAAACTGTAGTAACACGGAAAGACTTTGAGCTGATAGCACGTGACAGAAGGACTTGACAGGTGCTTGTTAAGGACCTATACTCCTTGGTGAGCTAAAGGGTGATGAGTGATGAATGAATGATTTGTATGAGAGCTATAGCTTGCTGGTGGTAACTTTAATACTCTTGTTGATTAGTCCGTAGATCTCTGGTACGTTAGTCTAACAGACAGCACTGTCGCTCTGTGTCCCTTCTACGGTGGTAATTTAAAACATAGGTATGAGATCTGGTTATAAACATGACATTAGAAGTCAGCCATCGTGTCATTACAAATACGTAGTAAATACTTCGCAGTCTGTATATTTCTATCTGCACAAATATACTCCTGGACAAAAGTTAAGGGCCGCCATTCAGTTTAGACAAGGTTTATATAATTCTTCGTGAGCAGGGTCGATTTTCCAAATGTCCGGTAGCTTGAAATCTCTCAAGAAGTCTCTGAATGGTAGAGTGGGACACTGCTAAACGTCTTGCAACATGACGAACAGATTGACCATCCTGAATCCATGCCATGTCTCGACCACGGTCTACAGTGCTGAGACTTCTCCTTGGTGGCATGGCTAATGCAGTGATCATTTCGACCACTTGTCATACTGATTTATTGCATACCGACGGTGAACACTCTTTACCGATGATCATTTTCCACGTGCAATCAAATTCAACTCACTTTTTAACCTTTTGAACTAGTGGGGCGTGTTGCAAAAACCACGAGTTTTTGCAGCAACAATGGCAATTTTCACGTGCGGGTTAAAGTGACCCAGTGTTTGGACATTTAAAAAAAAATTAACCTAGTGCACACAGAAATGTATACACATTTCTCTGAGCTCAGTTTTAATGACATTTTCACTTGTCTTTACAGTTAGCCAATCAATTATATAAACCTTGTCTAAACTGAATGGCGGCCCTTAATTTTTGTCCAGTAGTATATATAATACAACGAGAAAATAACCCGCCATAACATTATTGGGAAATAATTATGTTGTGCTAACACTACTTGCATGTCCTGATGACGGCAATAATTCTCTTGTGATCATTTAATTCCCTTTCAACTTCATTGGATCTTTGCAGTTAAATTTATCATGACTTGTGGTCAATGCACCACGAATAATTTGCAAGAACTGCATGCTTTTTTTTTTTATTAAGTGTTCAATTTAGTGCAATGCGCTCTGTTTCCGTATTCTCATGAAAATGCACCATGTTTCTAGTAACAGGTAATGGGCGTATACACAATTTTCTTAAAGATCTAGTGGCTGCATAAGTGTATGCTGTACTGAAACTGTTGGGTTTGAAAGGATAGTCAAGAACAAGGGCTCTTAAGAGACTCTGTGAAACTGCCGAAAGGGCATCGTACTGGCTATGGAACAACCGCAACGAGCTATGGAATTCAGAACAGTAATTTATTTTCAACATACGGGTTACTTTCACAACTGCCTCTAGCTGGCAGAAACAATAGGAGTGAAGTTTAAAGCTGCAACTAAGGAGGGTGGGATAAATTCTCTGCAGAAGATAGCAGGAGGCTGACACTTGGGAATCATGACTCTAGTTCTCCCCCCCCCCCTTTTTTTTTTAGAGTGTAAAGGAGATAAAGGGGCCAGAACACTTGATCGATGGGGGACCACTTCCGATGGTCAGATTATCCCCTGTTGTATCGCTCTGTATAGTTTCCTATCATCACGGTTGCAAATGTATTAGTAAAATTGTAACGCCAGAAGTGTATTACGACCGAAGTGATATGTATACATATTTCTACGCCCCTGGTATGATAAGGTCGTGAGATATAAGAGGGGAGAGAGTGAAAGAAATAAAAGGAAGATGAAAAAGTTGCTCCTTTGAAGTTGAGAAGTGTATATTTTAGATCTGTTTAATCTAGAGAACAGACGTTTGCCTCACTGAAATGAGAGGGAACCGTTTCTGATGAATGTGACACGTAATTTTAGGACACCAGCACAAAATAAGGTTCGCTTGCCCAATACATGAGACGGTTACAATAAATGTAAACGCAGAGAAATTCCGTGTACTAAAGGAAAAATAACGGGACAATATACATGAAGACGAAGAATGAGGTAGAAAGATGTAGCATAAAACTGAGGGAGAAAGTTAGAATTGGAAAATGCAGGTGAAGGGTGTAGCAAGGAATTGATGAGAGAAGATGCAGCAGGAAATTGAGAGAGAAAAATGAAGCATGAATTTGAGGGAGAAAGATGGATCAAGGAATTGAGGTGGAAATATGTAGCAGGAAATAGAGAGAGAAAAATGAAGCATGAATTTGAGGGAGAAGTAGCAGTGAATTGAGGGGGAAAGATGCAGCAGGAAATATAGAGAGAGAAAATGAAGCATACATTTGATGGAGAACGATGTAGCAGGAAACTGAGGGAGAATACATACAATGAAGGATTTTCTGTTGAATAGACTTTGCTAGTCATGTGATAATTATAACAAAGTAAACAAGACAATAATGTCACATGCAAATATGCTAGTATACCTTCGATTAATTCACAACAATATTTCTTTCGTTACTGTGCTCAGTACTTCAGTTCAATCGTTTAAATTCGTCTTGAGCGCATATAGGCTATGGGATGGAGCATAGGTTTGTTATAGCTGTGTGGAGGGAGTGTAAGAAGAAGTTAGGTTCAGCAACACGCCCTGTAGACAGCAATCCAGCGGTACTAAAAATTGAATATTCGATGAATAATAAATAAAGCATGCCCAAAATTTACGCAATGAAACTAAAGTTTATGCTATGAAAATTAAAGTTTACGCTATGAAATTAAAGTTTACGCTATGAAAACTAAAGTTTACGCTATGAAACAAAAGTTGACTCTATGAAAACTAAAGTTTATTTACTCTATGAACTAAAGTTTACGCTATGAAACTAAAGTTTAAGCTACGAAACTAAAGTTTACGCTTTGAAACTAAAGTTTACACTATGAAACTAAAGTTTAAGCTATGAAACTAAAGTTTACGCAATGAAACTAAAGTTTACGCTATGAAACTAAAGTTTAAGCTATGAAACTAAAGTTTAATTGTGAAACTAAAGTTTACGCTATGAAACTAAAGTTTACGCTGTGAAAACTAAAGTTTACGCTATGAAAACTAAACGCTATGATACTAAAGTTTACGCTATGAAAACTAAAGTTTACGCTATGAAACTAAAGTTTAAGCTATGACACTAAAGTTTAAGCTATGAAACTAACGTTTATGCTATGAAACTAAAGTTTACACTATGAAAACTAAAGTTTACGCTATGAAACTAAAGTTTAAGCTATGAAACTAAAGTTTACGCTATGAAACTAAGGTTTAAGCTATGAAACTAAAGTTTACGCTACGAAACTAAAGTTAAAGCTATGAAACTAAAGTTTAGGCTATGAAAACTAAACATTACGCTATGAAACTAAAGTTTACGCTTTTAAAACTAAAGTTTACGCTCTGAAACTAAACGCTTTGAAACTAAAGTGTACGCTATGAAATTAAACTTTACGCTATGAAATTAAAGTTTACGCTATGAAACTAAAGTTTAAGAAGCAACAACGATCTACAAAACGAACATTTGGTCAGTACTCAAACACACAAGCGGCCCACACATGGTGACTAAAAAAAAAAAGTGTATTTCCATAGACGTGACCATTACTATTTTTAGTAACTGCCCCGTGTCATTCCGGCAAGGGGGGTGGGGAGGGGCCTATGAGTACACAAAAAAAGAATAGAGTCACTGCTGCCTGTGGCATGTCGTAAGAGTCGACTAGCGTGAGGTTGTGCATGGGGAAGGCAGCCTCGTGTAAAAGACAGTGCTCCAGAAACCACAACAACAACAGCACAAGAATGCTTGGGTGGAGGCATCCTACGAAGGTACCAGATGCAGTGGTCGCCCCATAACAGGCAAAAAGTGAAATAATGATTAAGATTTTAGTACTCCCTCGTAATCATCAGACGATTGTTAACAAGCGATTACATCACTGGACATCGTATTCGACAAAATTTGATTGAATAACCGAGAAGAACATATTACGTTTGCAAGGAAAGGATTTCAGTATCGATTCTGACCGAAATTTCATGTTTAAGTGCTAGTTGACGTATTTTTACATGGAAAGTTACAAGAATATGAGGGAGGAGCTACATGAAGACAATATAGAAGGGAACTACGGTGAAGACAACGTGCTGGCCTCTCGCGACAAAGGCACAAGGTTGACACACGCTGCAGTCTACCCAGCTGTCACTGGGTACCTGACTCTGCTCTTCAGTTAGGGAAGACAAAAACAGCGAGAAAGGGAACTAATTACCCCTCCTCTCGAAGCTGGACCTAGAATAGTGGTCTTTAACCCATAATTCCCCATCTGCAGTATCTGCTACAGGCCTACCTTTACCTTGACTTTACTATTACCCTAGAAAAACAGCCAATGTTACGATCATGAAGTTTTTATCAGGGAAATTAAGCACAAGAGCCGTACATAAAGAGAAGAGTGAGCTAGTCAAAATGCATGCATAAACTAGAATATATATGGACACATGTATTCATTTGTTAATGTACAAGGAAATCAACGGCATGAATCGACTGATTGCCAACGTTTTCATACCCACTGAATTAACTAACATCCTCTTAATTTACTGAAACAAGCATCGATCAATCAATGAACCAACCAACCAATTGCATCATTTAGATTCCCAAGAATTTGAATGGACACATGTATTCACTTGTTAATGCACAAAGAAATCAAGGTAATGAATCGACTGATTGACAACGTTTTCATAAACAATGAATGAACTAAGACCTTCGTAATTTACTGACACAAGCATCAATCAATCAATGAACCAACCAACCAATTGCATCATTTAGCTTCCCAAGGAGCGAATGCCTTCATCAAACAAACCCCAGTTTTCCTGCCGTGTGACACCAGTTCAAGGTCGTTCCATGTTTATCTGATCATTTAAAATAAGCGTACTTGCACAATTTGCTGTATTCGCCTCTTTGTTTAAATGATCATTTGTTTAGGTGCAACCGAGCAACTATGTCAATTTCACACTTGTAACAACGTCAACAGTAACAACAACAGTAGCAACCATAACAACAACAACAACCCATTAGCCTACCTTGGGAGAGGATCACTAGCAGTTTGACTTTAACAAAATGTTAATGACCTCCAGAATTATCTGTTGAATATCACGTGATATATATTTTACCGTGAAGTATAGCACAAACACCACATTAAGATTATATGAGAGCTCTGTACTTTCTGTGCTTCTCTATGGCGTGGAGAGAAATGCTGGAGATGTCGAAATTATCCTTCTTCCACACAATCTGTCTTAGGAAAATTCTCCGAATCTTTTGGCCGAATACCATCACCAACCAAGAACTGCTTACTCGGAGCAACCAAGAGGACATCCACATCATCATAGCTGGCAGATGCTGAAGTTGGGCTGGCCACGTCCTCAGAAGAGACCCTGATGCCATCACAAAAACAGCTATGCTATGGACCCCTGAAGGAAAGCGACAGAGAGGCCGACCAAAAACAACTTGAGCAAGAACTGTGGGGGCTGAGATGCAAAGAATGAACCAGAGCTGGGGCACTGCACGAAGGGTGGCGACCGACAGAGCAAAGTGGAATCATGTTTGTTGCTTCCTTACAGGCCGCCACTAGGCGTGATGTCCACTGACTGCTTTGACAGTCGACGGCTAAGGATCAAAGAAGAAGACGTAGACTGAAGCGTGATGCTACCAAGTTGCAGTCCCGGAACCAGATAATACTGCCGCGAGAGGCAAGCGCCTTAAACGCTTAGCCCAGTGTTTCTCAACCTTTTTTGTGTTCACGGCACACTTTTCGATTTTCTAAAACTTTGCCATACACCTATCTGACCCCGCGCCTAATAAAAAAAATTGCAGTGATATATACTAAATTAAATACAATAATTTGTAGGTACTTTAGAATAAAGAAAACTCTCAGTTCGATTTTCTTTTAATTGTTTAAAATAATTAGAACATACATTTTACAAAAAAAAAAAAAAAAAGAAACAGGAAATTTAATTAGATCCAAGTGGAAGTACTATGCTTCGTCCATGGCTTTTGAATGTTGTTTATGTGCCTCTTGTGTTTTTGTAATATCATGCAATTTTGAAGTATATCTATTTTTGTTCAAAGCAGTTAATAGCTCCAATTATTATTGAATGCATTCAAGCTGTAAGATAAGTTTTAAATTTCGTGACCACTAAAAATATGCTTCATGTACTGTAGTAAATTTACAAAACTTTTGCGGGACATTTTGATAGACGCGGCGGCACCCTAGTGTGCCGCGGCACACCGCTTGAGAAACACTGGCTTAGCCACTCTAACGCTCTGTGAACCGTTACACGTATTTAAAACATGTACCCCAAGGGTCTCTGAGTGAATTCGAAAAGGACTACTGTACCATCAGGCATGTCGTACAAGGCGACTAATAGGAGGTTGTGTAAGGGGCTGGCAACCTCATCACGTAAAACTAATTACCACAGAAACCACTGCTGCAGGAGCATGTTAATGTGCAGGCTTCCTGTAAGGAAGCCAGGTACAGGGGGTTTAGCACACTAAACTTAATCGTACGCCACGATGCACTGTTCAATAACGTTATTTGGACGTTCTCAAGTAAACATTATGTTAAAAGTACTTCTTATGTTTTATACGGCGCTGATTTTATATCTCTAGCAAGCTACTGATCACAGACGAAAAGGAACCTTGGAAAAGTAAAGCAACTTTGTACCGAAATGTACTGTAACGAGCAAGGACAAAATCCTGCCAGTTTTTCGGGAAAATAAGGAAAAGACTCGCGTTGCATCATGACAAGTAAATTGAACTTTCATTACAAGATCGTTTCAATATTTTGGGTGTGCATTTACCAAAAGTCATGATACGTTTGACTACAAATGTGATAGGAAAGGGAAAGAACTGAGATATGACTAAGTAGGAATAATTTATGAGTAGTAAGACTTAGCTCTGACGTCACCAAAACACGGGAAATCAGTGTCTGAAGTGGGAGAGTTGGGGTCACTCTTAAAATGGTCGTCATCGTGTGAACAGGTTAGAAATTAGACTAACCGTAGGACCATCTGAAACTTAGTGGACAGCTCAAGTATCACTGTGTTATGATACCGCTGCATTTCGCAGAAAGGGAAAGATGTTCCAATGACAATTAAAGTTCATGTCGAGCTGTATCCAAGTGTATTATCAGCAGTTTTATTCAAGTAACATGGTATGTAAACTCTCGAATAATTAGTCAAGGGCAAGTGATCGAAGACAGGTGTTCGAAGTAGTGGTCCAGTTCGGACATATGAAGCATACTTTATAAGACAGCAGTGGTATAGAATAAATATCCAGCACTGGTGGTAATCCAGATTATTACTTCAAAACCATACTGCATTTATTGTGAACAGCACATTAAGAAGTAGTGTATAGTAGACAGCATCGAAGTGAAGGGTGTTCAGTATTCAACGTAGATCAAGAGTTTGTCAAGTAGTCCATGAACAGTGAGTTACATGATGTGTGAAGAACAATGTAGAAGTCTCATGTATGCTATTACCATTTATAATCAGGCACAGGGCAGTCTGTGAGTATGTTCTTAGAGTATGTTCTTAGTCAACAATAAAGAGTTTTGTTGATCAGCGACTAGTCGATCAGTTATGTACTTATTCAGTGTCCCTCTAACATAAATTTTTTGGTTTTCAGGGCTAAAATGGAACAAGGAACAGAAATTGTAGCAGGCGTATTACGACAGCTATCTGAGACATTGAATAAGTTAGATAAAAATAGCAAACTGACCAGTGTAAAAGGTAATGTTGACACGTTTTCAGGTAAATGTACTGAATGTAAGACCTGGCTCTTACAAATAGAGAGATATTCGTTATCAGTTCAGGCCTCAGACAATGAAAAGAGATTGTTAGCTTTTCTTACCAGCACACATTTAGTGGCCGATTTCTTTAGAAGAAGGTTAGACACAGTGCCGGAGGAATCATGGCAAGATTTCAAACATGAATTGGTGAAGAGATATGGAGAATTACAAGATGTACACCTAGGATGGCAGAAACTTAGAAAGATAAAACAAAGCAAAGAAGAAACGATACAGATGTACACTGACAGAATGTTTAACATCATTGAAGATGTATTTCCAGCGGAAACGATAGACAGACAAGGAATGGAAGACCAATTGATCGGTATTTTCGTAGACGGATTATATAGTGATGCCATCAAACTCCACTTAATAAGGAAAGATCATAAGACGTTAAAAGACACTATGGCTTCTGCCATTGCAGAAGAAAACATAAGGAGAAGATTTGAGTTGAGAGTAGAACAAGCAAGGTTTGATGAAGAAGAACCTATGGAAGTTGATAATGTTCATCGATCAAATAGTGATGGAAGGAGACAACAAACAGGTAGCAGAGTGTTGCAGGACATTGAATGTTACAATTGCCATCAACGGGGACACAGAGCTAGCGTGTGTACATGGAGACCGCCACGCATGTGTCAAAACAGGGGGTCTGCGCGTTTAGCTAGTTGTCATAGTCAGCGTCAGACTATGTGTAGTCACAGGGACGACATCTGCTGTCAACCCCAATACACCCGCACACAAGGAGAACACTTATGCACGCACCGCACGAGGGTTTTCGAGACGCCTCGTTACGGGAGATACAGTTGTCAGGGAAAAGGCAGACCTACTCACATGAGGGAGACTGACATGGGTAGGATGAATAATAGGTCTCAGGAGAATAAACAGGTACCTATGGGAAAGAAACCAAGGATAAGGAAACAGAATGGAGATATATCAACAGTGAACGAGACGTACCATACAGATCCGAGTTCGTGTTTGATAACAATAGGTGACAGAAAAATCAGAAGTCTCTTGGACTCAGGCGCTAGTGTTAGTTTATTAAGATTTGGGTTGTATAAACAGCTACGTCAGCCACCCAAATTGGAAAAAAGAGGCATGCAACTCACGTCAGTGTCAGGTGAAAGGTTAAAGGTGATGGGAATGTCAACGCTACGGTTTAACATTGGAACGAAGTCATTGATGCAAACTTTTGTTATAGTGAAAGGTATGTCACGGAATTGCATATTAGGCAGGGATTTTATGAAGAAATACAGCGTAAGATTGTATTTTGACATACAAAAGTTAAGGATTCAAGACGAATACATCGACATGCAGGATGATATGCATATTGCATCAGTGATAAGATTGCAAAAGCCGATTACTTTACGTCCGAATACGGTGAACATAGTCACAGGAAAAATTAAGAGGTCACCATATTATAAAATTGGACAGACGGTCAGAACAGTGGAATTCCAGGATGCAGACATAGCCGATGAACCGTGCATAAACATGACGGAGGGAATAGTAATGTTAGGAATCAGGTCTCAATTCCCAGTTATGCTACTCAACACAGCAGCAAAGCATGTCACGATACCAAGAGGATTCATTGTGGGGAGAGTACAACACATGTCACACACTGAAGGCAGCAGACAAGGACAGGATAAATACAACGAAAGGAAAGATAGACATAGTGGTATCCGAGATAGGAAAACATACACTAGGAGGGGTAGCCAACAGTTAAGACGGGATTATATGAATACCAGTAATTGTCTAGCGTGTAGAGAACAGCAACGCATGTGGAGGGAAAGAAGATGGAGCTATAGAAACAACAATCGCAGAGAATACAGGGAAAGAGACACCAGATGGACAAACAATTGTCACAGACCGTACTACACATCCGATCGAGTACACAGGATAGAATTGGTTCAAGGAAGGAGTCAACAACCTTACTTCGGAGATAGACATACCAATAGGAAGTTATATGAGGCTGGAAGCAGTCAACAAAGAGATAGAATGCAGGGACGAAATATACCACAGGTTAACATGAAGGATAAGATGAAGGAGATGAAGTCACAGCTAAGGACAGAAAAAGAAAACAAAAGAAAATTTAAAGACTTTATCACGAAACATCATGATGTATTTACGCTAAATGACATAGAAATACTAATCCGGGAAAAGAACCGAGCACACACCTTAGCACAAAGGAATATCAAGAAGGATTTTGAAAGGAGGCAAAGGAATACGAATAAAAATGCAGTCGCACAGGAATTCAAGCCGGGAGACATAGTGTTCTATAGGAAACACGTTAGGAGTGGAAAACTAGACCAGAACTGGATTCCGAATTGGCAGGTGTTACGACGCCTTTCAGAAACAACATATCAAATATGGAAACAAGATCAAAATAAAACCATCAAGGCGCATGTACAACATCTAAGGTTACAAACACAGAAACCTATAGACATACCACCGCAGGAACAGAACAAGAGGAAGACCCATTATGTAGTGGTACCAGAAGACACAGATGAGGCTACATCAGAAGAAAGTTCTCCAGAAGAGTCATACAGACCAAGAGCAGGTGGAAGTCGTATAATCACTAGAGCGGAGATACATACACAACCTAAAAACCCAAACCAAAGATCTGGAATTGTTAACGATTCACAAAACAAACAGGAGAGAGGAAGAGAGAAAGATGGGGAGGACAAACAGGATACAGAGAGGAATAGACAGAGAAAACAGACAGAGGTGGAAATAGAGGAAGAAGAGGAAGATGTACAGCGTGATCAGGCGAGAACGTCGGAGAGAGGAAAAGGTGACAGAACTATACCAGAAGAATTAAGGAGGTTAAGAAATGTAAGAGATAACTCAGAGAGCGAAGAGGACATTCCGCTCATGGAATATGTACAGAGATTGCAAGAGAGAGAAAATAGATTAGCAGAGCAAGAGAAACAATTACATCAGATGCAGGAAACGGAGAGGCAACAAGAAAATCAGCAGGAAGAAGAGGAGATGGAACACAATACATAAACAGACGATCAGGAGGACAGGACAAGAGACATTAGACGTGGGAAGAAGAGATATTATACGTCATCCGACGATTCGTCAGAATACAATATGCCACTCGCGAAGATAAGAAATACAGCACAAATGCAAGTACGTCCGAAGTGGAAAGGCAGATACAGGGAAATACAAGAGGACGATAGACCGACACGAGGAAAGGGTCGGAAAACGATTAATTATGTACAAAATAGGAGCAGACAGAGAAGGACTCCAGAAGAGGTATCGATGTCAAGTGACTCAGACAGTACGTCGTCTGAGGAGAGTGACGAGCGTCACAGACATAGCAAACGGAGATTCCATAGAAGAGAGATAGTGGAAGGCAGTACACCAAAGACGAAGAGATGTTGGTCGTCTTCAGATAATTCATCAGATTATAGAAGACGCCTCGAAAAGTTGAGACAAGTAGAACAGGTGGATGTGAGATCGAAGAGTAGAGATACTATGGAGGCAAGTAGGGAGACGGGTCGAAGAGAATACCGACCCCAGACTAGAGCCAGCAAGGAAAATAGGAGAGATAATGGTATAGAAAGAAGAGGTAAAACAGATCGAGGGGATTTCCGATCTAAGAGCCGAGATAGGCTGAGAAATAGAAGTGATGATAGAAGAGATACGGGTCGAAGGAAATACCGATCCAAGAGTCCAGAGGGAGTAGATACACAGAGAAATAGAACACATACGGATCGACGTGGTTACCGATCCAAGAGCCGAGAGGTTAATAATGATAGTAAAAGGACGAATAAGGATCGAAGGAGATACCGATCTAGTAGTAGAGAGGAGTCAAAGACGAGAGATAAGGATAGAGAAGGTACAAGTAGAGGTCGAGGCAGCGACGAGTTAAAGAGTAGAGAACCTGAGGGAAACTCAGGGAAAATGAGAGCTGAAACAGTAGAAGAGAAACCGAAGCAAATGGTTGAAGAAGTAAGGAGTAGAGAGGTTGAGAGAAATTCTGGAGATACGAGACATATAGAGGTAGAGAGGAAGCAAAGTGTTGACGAGGTTAGAAGAGTAGAGGAACCCAGTCAGGCGGGCGGAGAATTACAAAATAAAGGAGAAATAAAGGAGGCACAAGGAGTTGAAAAACAACAGCATTGGAGATGCTTAAATTGTTCATGAAATAAGTGAGTAGAGAGTAGCAGGAGGATATGAGAGGAGAGGCATAGCAGATATTATACGGAACAAGGTGCCGGCGGTTGCTAGTCTTAAGGAGACAAGTATGATTGGTCTATACCGCACATATGAGGTAAACTGAGTACACCTGACCAATAGGGTACTGCAGTATAGCAATAGATGAGTAAGAGAGACGAAAGAGTTAGATTTGAGACCATGGTAGTAGGGGTGACATTATAGGAAAAGCGGTGGTGACGACGGTAGGAATATTGAAGATGGAGATATGGAGAAATAAGTGATGGGGAGCAATATTTGGAGATGAATAGAGTGTATAATTGAGAAATTGGAGAGTACAGATCCAATGTGGGAACAAAAGAGTAGGGAAGAAAGAGATTGAAATACACAAATACGGAAAGCAGGACAGATGAGTGCACAGGCACGTGAAGATAAAGAAATAGAAAGGAGATTAAAAGAGTTAGGAATAGATAGACGATACGGAAACGCAAGTAGTTCGTATTAGGGGACCACATAAGGTATTTTTAGGTCCAAAGATAGGTGGAAGTTTAGTCAGGGGGGATAGCAAGATAAAGAATCAGTGACACCATGATGTTTAAATGGGTCACGAACGACTGTATTTATTATAAAAGTCACACTTAGTAGTGATTACAGATTATGTTTTGTGGTCAGCATTATATGATTACAATAGGAGGAGGTAGTAAGATGATGATGAGGAATATATAATGGATTACTCCATGTGAGTAGAATGATGATATATATTTGATTTAAGTGTTTATGTATTGTAAGTGCTGGTCAAGGAAGTAGACATATTAAGATTTAGGGTAGAGGTAGGTGTAATAATTAAGGGGAGAGAAAAATTTGTCCTCAGGGACAAATATTTTTTTAGGATAGGGGAGGTAATGTGATAGGAAAGGGAAAGAACTGAGATATGACTAAGTAGGAATAATTTATGAGTAGTAAGACTTAGCTCTGACGTCACCAAAACACGGGAAATCAGTGTCTGAAGTGGGAGAGTTGGGGTCACTCTTAAAATGGTCGTTAGCGTGTGAACAGGTTAGAAAATTAGACTAACCGTATGACCATCTGAAACTTAGTGGACAGCTCAAGTATCACTGTGTTATGATACCGCTGCATTTCGCAGAAAGGGAAAGATGTTCCCATGACAATTAAAGTTCATGTCGAGCTTTATCCAAGTGTATTATCAGCAGTTTTATTCAAGTAACATGGTTTGTAAACTCTCGAATAATTAGTCAAGGGCAAGTGATCGAAGACAGGTGTTCGAAGTAGTGGTCCAGTTCGGACATATGAAGCATACTTTATAAGACAGCAGTGGTATAGAATAAATATCCAGCACTGGTGGTAATCCAGATTATTACTTCAAAACCATACTGCATTTATTGTGAACAGCACATTAAGAAGTAGTGTATAGTAGACAGCATCGAAGTGAAGGGTGTTCAGTATTCAACGTAGATCAAGAGTTAGTCAAGTAGTCCATGAACAGTGAGTTACATGATGTATGAAGAACAATGTAGAAGTCTCATGTATGTATTACCATTTATAATCCGGCACAGGGATGCCAGCTGTGAGTATGTTCTTAGTCAACAATAAAGAGTTTTGTTGATCAACGACTAGTCGATCAGTTATTTCAGTTGGCATAATGGTTTGAACATTAACTACCACTCATGAATCACATAAACAAGGCAGGCAGTTGTTAAGTGACGTATTTAACAACAGACAAAGGTACACTAAGACGAGAACACACACAAACAAGGGTCAGCGTAACAACAACTACACAAAAAGGGGGGGGGGGGGAGAGACCAAATGATAATTAGTGACGTCATCAGGGCATGCAGCAAAAAAAGCATAATATTATTATTTCCGGTCATGTTTTGGCGGGTTACTTGCTCATAAAAATAAGAATCCTTAACTCAATCGTCAAGTCAGTCCTATTGTATGGCTCTGAAACATGGAGAACAATCAAAAGAGCAACCAAGAAATTACAGACTTTCATGAGTGGGTGCTTGCCTAGAATATAAGGATTGATATCCGTCTAGTCAGACAAGAGAGCAGACATTTGTCTGGCATTTCCATCGGACACGAAGCTTCTACGGCTAAAGTTCTCGGCGAGGTGTGGAAACTGCCATCTGCCTCGACCAGAAATGAGACATTCGTCTAGCATTTCCATCTGACACGGCACTCTACGGCCAGTTTCTTAGACGGAGGTGTCAAAGACGCGAAGTGGCAGTTTATGGCAATCTCTTGGTTTACGTAAGTGTTAAGAGGAGAGGGGAAGACGGGGGGAAGGGGGGGGGGGTTTCGAAATAATGTGGGATCCTTTGTCTATTTCATATATCTTAACCGGAATTTTAGATTTCATTCACTCAGTAACTTCGCAGTCAAGACTAGAACAACCTACGTTCGATTTCTAAGAATCTCTGTTGATAGAAGATGGCATTTAGTTGGTCGAAGTGAATTTCGATTCCTAAGAATCTCTGTTGATAGAAGATGGCATTTAGTTGGTCGAAGTGGATTTAGTTCTTAGTAGTTCTGTGTTGAGGTAATAATAATCTAGTATTTTGCGAGTGATTAAGTGTTAAATCGCTTATTATATTTCACTAGTTTCTTTGGTGCAAAGTAAATAATTTATAAGTCTGTATTGTTCTCTAGTGACGTGTTTCAGTGGAAAGCAGAATAAATTATAAGTTCTAGCTTAAACTCATGCAGCGATAATAAATTTAATTTAACTGCTAATAATCAGTCGAGAATATTTAAACAAACTGATAACTGCACTGATTCATCATTGAGTATTGACGAAATACACATGTATTTCTAATTCATGATGATTGATTTTATAGATATAACTTATTTCATGGGAAGTTTTAAACGATAAGTCAAGCTCTCCGCTTGCAGTTTATAATGTAAGTTATAACCGAGTACATAGTATGTATAAGTATATGTTGTTTTTCTTTATTCAGTGAAAACTGGGGTAACCCAACTTTGCCAGCGTTTGAGTACAATTGAGAGAAGAAACATTTTACCTTTAACCACGTGGGTTTACAAGTTAACACCTGTCTGACAGTGCGTGTGTCTCCATAAGTAGACAGAGTACAACTCTCACTAACGGTTTTTTTTTAAGGAATAAATGCTTATACTGTGCCTGTGAGCCAGATCATATTTCTTCACAAACTCTCAAGTACATTTTCAGCCCTTGTGGCAAGTAAATATCAATATCAGTAACATTCCGACGAAGTTTTGACTGGCGGTGGTGCGACCAAATAAAGTCCTATACTGAGAGAAGGCAGTTACCTGACATTCCTAATTACTAGAAACCTAAGCTATTGACACTGTGCTCGCTGTTAACGTTCGTGCCTGGACAATTTTAATGTGACAGAACCAGATATCCTAAAATAAGTATAACCAAGAAAACGTTCCCTGAAGCATTGAATTCAACCCGTCTTTTTGGAACTGGGGTTCTCTTGGCCAAGTCTACCATTGGAGAGTCTGTATGTGCATGTCCTAAAAATTGTGTTTCCAGAAGTTGCTACCAAAGCTGTGAGTACGAATGAAAGGCACGTGATCACGGCTGACTGAATAGAGTGAATGCAGGACTGAGTGATTCCTTTTGTTGTATTTTGGCACCCATTTTGCTGTCTTAACTTTCTTTATGCAAGTTTGTTTTTTCGCTAACAATATTTTTCCTTAGGATAGATCAGAGTATCCAAGTCTGTTCATACCTTTAAAGGGAAATCTTAGACTAAATCATATGTACCCGTGACTCTTTGTGGCTATCACTTTTCTTCTAACAGGACTGTGGGCTATACATCGGGGGAAAAGATCATACCAATGGGTCTATCTTTCTTGTAGCAATTCATTGACTTTATGACTATTTGTATATTCATTCATTCATTCATAACCCTCCACTCCCAAAGGAGCATAGGCCTTCAACAAACACATGCCAAGTCCTCCTGTCCCGTGCCATCATCTCAAGTTCTTTCCATGTTCTCCTCATCATTTTCACCTCTGTTTCCAACTCTCTTCTCCATGTACTTCTTGGTCTTCCTCTGCCTCTCTTGCCCTGGGGGTTCCAGAACAAGGACTGCCTTGTAATGCTATCAACAGGTTTCCTCAGTGTGTGTCCTATCCATCGCCATCGTCTTCTTCTCATCTCTTGTTCCACTGGCACTTGTCTAGTTCTTGTCATCAGTTCCACGTTGGTAACCTTGTCATACCATTTTAATCCCTCTATTCTACGCAAGCACCCATTTATGAAAGTCTGTAGCTTTTTGGTTGTTGTCTTTGTTGTTCTCCATGTCTCCGAGCCATACAATAGGACTGACTTCACATTTGAGTTGAAGATTCTTATTTTCGTGTTGGATCCGATTTCTCTTGATCTCCATATATTTCCCAATGCAATGAAAGCTCCTCTTGCCTTTTGTATTCTTATTTTGATATCACTGTCTGTCCCTCCAACTTTGTCTATATTACTGCCAAGATATGTGTATGATTCTACATCTTGTATTGGTGTTTCTTCAAGTTCAACCCTGTTATCATTACCTGCATTTATTCTCATTATTTTTGTCTTTTCCCTGTGTATTTTCAGACCCAATTGCTGTGACCTCTCATCGAGTGTTTTCAATTTGTCCTGCATCTGATTACGGTTATGGGACAGAAGAGCCAAGTCATCAGCAAAATCCAGATCATCCAACTGCTTAGTCAGAGTCCACTGGATTCCATTTATTTGTATATGCTTAAATGTAATTATATATGTTGTGATGGAAGTTTATTTTGATAATTGTTTTTGTTTTTTTTGTACACCCGCTAATACTCGAGGCGAAATCTCAGGTTATTATTAATGTCTAATCTGACATTGATTTTACGTGAGTATCCCTTTTCTTGTACAGAGACAGGTGTCCCTCGCCATTCAGGCAGATACTCGCGGATTTCGGAGGTACCCATTAGAGCTGGGTCGGCTCAGGAGCCGCCAATCCCTGGTCGACGACACTCCTTCAAATGTCCTCGCCAGGTCTCGAGTTAATCCAGTCCAAATCCCGGTCGACGAAAAATCCTCAAATGCCGTCGCCCGGGTTTGATCCTGAATCACCCGGTCGCCAGAGCGGTGTTGTAACCACTACGCTAGCGCGGCTCCTATTTTGATAATTAAACTTCACAATTAAACTAATCAGTGTGGCGGTCAGTTCGTTCCCAAATATCTATATTTTTCATTGTCATAGGTTCACATGTTTGTGCATCTATTGTCGTCACTTATGTGTGTGGGTATGTGAGGACAGATATATTAATATATATTATATTAGATTTGTCTGACTAATCTAACTCTGTTGTAGATGATAGGCTGACTGAGAGAAGCTTCTCGAGTGTCAGAGACAGAATCTACTATATTTCCTCCACCTCACTCGTGAAATCTATTTCTATTTTATCACCTCCCACTGAGCTATCACTTATTTCTATGTCTATTCAGAAGGGACCGAACTAAGTCTTAATCACCTATCACAAATCTACGACATCATGATACGTTTGACTACAAAGATTCAATGAAGTTCAAATGGAATGGAAAAGGGGGGAGACCAAATGAGAATTAGTGACGTCATCAGGGCATGCAGCAAAAAAAAAAGCATAATATTATTATTTCCGGTCATGTTTTGGCGGGTTACTTGCTCATAAAAATAAGAATCCTTAACTCAATCGTCAAGTCAGTCCTATTGTATGGCTCTGAAACATGGAGAACAATCAAAAGAGCAACCAAGAAATGACAGACTTTCATGAGTGGGTGCTTGCCTAGAATATAAGCATTGAAATGGTATGACAAGATCACCAACGTGAAACTGACGACGAGAATAAGACAAATGACATCAAAGAAGGTGAGAAAGGAAAGCTGGAATTGAATAGGATAACCATTAAAGAAACCTGCTGATAGCATTACACGGCAGTCCTTATTCTGGAAACCCCAGGTTAAGAGAGGTAAGGGGACACCGAAAAACACACGGAGGAAAAAACCAGTCAGACATGAAAGGGATTAAAAAGAGTGGAAAGAGTTTGAGCGGATAACACAGGCCAGGAAGCCATGGTGTGAATTTGTTGAAGGCATATGAACCATGGGGATCTGAAGTTGATGATGATGTATCAGAATAATCATAGATACGCATTAGGCAGAGAGAAACAATTAGATGTTTGGGTGTTGTTGCAAACTCCATTATCCCAGTTAAAGCGCATGACTTATTACCATAAAGAGATGCTATAGAATTGATCCTTGATGTTTGCAAGGTGATCGAAAAAGTCTCTTCTAATTTTTACATTTTTATTATCTCCCTTGTGCCCATTGGATAAACATGAAACATTCGGAAAAACAATGGGCAATAACTGCCATTAGATATAAGTAAGTTTTTGTTTTATTCCCAGAAACAAAATACAATTTAAATGGCAAATAAACTGACGTTACACCGGATAGAAAACAAATTGCTGTCCGCTTTGAAATCAAGTGTTGGTAAAAACTAAATATCTGGTTGAGTTGTAATGCTAATGTGACATGACATTTTATGTAATTAAATAACTTTAATTGTCTTTATTTTGACGTTTGTTTCATATAATTTTATTGGATATGAATGGAGAAATAACAATTTAAAAATAAGAAGTGACTTTTCAATTACTTGTAGAATTAGTTACTTGAAGTTTACGACCAGTTAAGTTTATGATAGTTATTTGAAGTTTACGACAGTTAAGTTTATGACAGTTATTTAAAGTTTAGAATAGGTATTTACGGTTTATGATGTTTAGCTAAATTTTAGGATAGACAAGTTTGCTACACCTATTGGAGCTGCTGTGCGGTGCATAGCAGATTACATTTAGTAAATACGGTTGTGGTTTTGATGACGTGACAGGAGTTGCCCTGGATTCTTGTCCAGAGTGTTGGCCTTTGGGCAGACGTAAGTCTTAATCGTCTGAGGACTTAGCGTCCTGTAACATTAGCCATAGTGGCTAATGGATGTGTTCCAATTCGGGAACTGTTAATATTTGTGCAAGCCTTTGTAGGCAGGGTATTATGTTCACTGTGAGAGAACTGGATGTTCTCTGTGTTTGCCTTTGAGGCAGAATGATGTATTCCTGACTAGTGGGTTTGCTAGTCGTTTAGGTCAGTAGTCAACTGACTGTACGTGTTTAAAGGCCAGGAACTGACTGTACGTGTTTAAGGACCATGGTGAATATGAGCCTAGTTTAAACGTCTTGACTGGGAGCTGCGTGCCTGCGTCTGGTTATATGTATTCATTAAACTGGCGTAATAATCATGAGTATCGTCGCAATTAATATGAAGAACCGTTGGCCAGTGTTACAGACTTGTTCAGCAGAGTTGAATCGAGTTGCCACGTTCAAGTTATATTTACAACCGATTTCGAGTTATCATACACGAACCCGAAGAGAGCTCAAAGTTTACATCAAATGTCTACCACACCCAGAGTAATAATTTAATAATTTGTTATTCACACAGAGCTCTTAATAGGAACTTTTGGGATAATTAGGGTTTAGATAGTATTAATAGGTTAAAAGGCTATCTGCTGGGATTGCAGTACACAGTAAAGGATATTTTAAGATAGTAACTGCCAGTCTCCATCTTCTTCAAGTAAAACGCCAGCTGGCGTCAGCGATCATGTCTCGCACAACCTCGTGTCCTCAACGCTGTTTATCAATTCTTTTGTTGACTCCTTCCCAGCAGGTAGTCAGCATCATCATCTTTCAACTTTCCAAGGAGCATTGACCTTCAACAAACAAAGTCTTCCTGTCCCGTTCCCTCAGCTCAAGCATTGTCCACGTCTTCTTCATCGACTTCATGTTTGTTTATAGTTCTCTTCTCTATTTGTTTTTTGTTCTACCTCTGCTTCTCCTACCCTGTGGATTCCAGAACAAGGACTGCCTGGTAATGCTATCAACAGGTCTCCTCAATGTGTGTCATATCCATTTCCAGCGTCTTCTTCTCTTCCATAGATAGTAAAGGAAATAAAATAATAGTATTACAGGATGAGTTCTATGCACTGGACGTAGTACTCGATAACAGAGATTTTCAAACCTAGTGATCTTAATACAACACACAATACAATACACAATACATGTAAATGAAATAACAACTACATAAAAATTTTTTTTTATCTACATCTTTGTCGACTTTGTCTTCTTCATGGGAGAAGATCGGCTGCTACAACAAATATGGCAGAATATGAGCCAGGAAGCCATAGATCCAGACCTCCAGGACGACCCTGAGTTCGCTGGGCATGGCGCTCTATCTCGCTAACCTCTACACCCCAAGGTAGACGAGGAACGACTAAGTAAGTAAGAAAGAGAATTGTTGATGGGGAAAGCGGTGCAACCATTCGGCCTATCGGGCGGTCCATTTAATGTATTCTCTTTTTGGTAAATGAACATTACTGTGTGATCAAGGGTGAATGCTTCCTCAAAGCAACAGTTTTGAAATGCTAAATTAAGAAAGAGGGTCCATGTATGCTGACAATAAAAGTGAGCATTATAGGGAATACAAATAATTATTTTGTAAGGATAGTTGCATAGAATTTTAAAGTGAGTCTTACCAGTCTCAAAAAATAATAAGTAAAACGGAGAATATGACTTTCTTGAATTATATTCACCACACGAAATGAAATGGCAAGGCGATTTTACTGTGTGGCTCTGAACACTGAGGACAACACGAACAGTAACCACGAAGTTGGAGACTTTCATAAACGGATACTTGCGTAATCTCACTGAGGGAACCAACTGATAGCATTACAAGGTAGTCTTCTGGAATCTCCAGGACAAGAGACATAGAAGGCGATTTTTTAAAAAAATACAAGGAGAAGAAATATAGACAAGAAAGAGATAAAGAATTCGTGGAAATGCCTTTAAAGGATGGCACAGGAGGGTTGGCTTACATTTCTTAAGGCCTTTCCTTCAGTTAGCTAAAGAGTAATGAAAGAATATCCAACACACTTAGGCTAATGGAGTTGACGAAATCTTGATTTCACTGTTTGAGATATTTAATAACTTGTATCTTTCACTGACCACCCATTAATTCAAATATCATCATGTAGTACAAATAACAAGATTTAAGTATAGGGGTTGTGGATTTCACTCCAAAAAAAAAAAAATGTTCTTGCAAGAACAACGTCATGGTTATATGCAATTTAAAAATTTTATTTTCATGAAATATTATCAGTATGATGCATAATTTTGTGAACACCCACCCAGTATGTGTCTATGTTATGAAAGCAAAAAAAAAAAAAAAAAAAAAAAAAAAAAAAAAAATATATATATATATATATATATATATATATATATATATATATATATATATATATATATATATATATATATATATACATACACACACACAGCGCAACTGCAAGTGACGCGAATTCGAAATAACGCGAGCTGAGGAATAATGCTGCGATGATTGATTCTTTCTATTTTTAAGTTACATCTGTAATTGTTCTATTTATATAAAACTCTTAACGTCATGCTTTTATTTTGTTTCTTTCGTTTCATGTTCGATTTCCTATGCTCTAAACATTTATCATTATTTTTTTCTCACTTTAACCTACTTTCTAGGAGCACGCCCCTAAATGTTAATGTAGTGAATTCCCGTGAAGATAATTATCTCAGTTTTCACATCACGCGCTCGCCTCCTGCACATAACGCTCGCGCAAATCAGTGTCGCACTATATATATATATATAATGAAAGCATGTCTGTTAAGTATGTCGGTGTAGATATGTAAACCAACAGCACATCACAGGGTATTTGGCGACACTGCTAGTATCCATTCTCATAAAAAAATTCATACAGCCGGAATACCTACTACTACCCACATTGAAGCCACGCGAGAAAAGCGATAATAAAAATAATAGAATCTAAAATTTCATATGGTGATCGGAATGACAGGAGAATGTTTCCAATAATATTCGTTCCTTCGGTTGACAAGGCCGCCATTGTTGTGCGCGCAGGAAAAGATGTCCTATGAATAAAAGGAATTATGGGAAGAAATTTAATGGCTAGATGTATTGAACAAAGCAGGTGTTGTAGTGTGAAGCGATGGTATGGATAATTAATTCAGGGAAAAATGGGAAGGGGGGTTGAAGTAGAAGAACTAGGAGCTATCAGACAGGCTTAACGAATAAAACAATAATTTAGTAAGTGAGATGATGTCTTGCTTGGTTTTTTTTTTTAAAAATTACATATAAAAGGTAGGATTTCTATAAAAGTGTACGAAATAAATATATACTTTAACACAATATTATTAAAATACTTGTAAAGTAATATCCTGATGGATTTCGAATTGAATTATGCAGTTCAACAGTTTACATTCACAACATAAGAAATCATGTTTAAGTTAGCAATTAGAACAGAAGGTTTACAAAAAAAAATGTTAAAACAAGTGGAACAATAAACTGATTTTACGGTAATTGAATACCAATCTGCAGGTCTGGCCGTGCTAGTACTGTACCAGGGGCGGACTGAACGGTCGGGCTCACAGCAATAGGGACATTCTCTCTCCTAGCCTCCATTAATGGGTGTTTAGGGGCCAGTGACCCTTACAGTCTGGTGGCACAGAACACTGTCCGCCCCTGGCTAGTACTGTACTGTCTACATGACATTCTGGAGTGGAGATTATCATTCTGGGTTTACGACATTTTGCTTCATGATTAACATGTGCCTTTAAAAAAAAACGAAACAGAAAAGCAATTGTTCTTGAATGAAATATTCAAACAAAATACTAATTTCTAGCTTAATAACATTAACGTATAGGAAACATTGTCACAACTAGCGGTGGGGTTTTAGGTTGAGTGAGCCTTTAGGCCAGGGTTTCTCAACTAGGATTCCACGGAACCCTAGGGTTCCGCGAGAGGTCGCTAGGGGTTCCGAGAGAGATCGTGATTGAAAAGAAAAGTCTTTTTTAAAAAAAAAAAAAAAACTTTGCACGCCTGGCGATGTTAACGCTCGTAGTGTGGTTTGTATAGTAGAAATTTGTGATGAGACTTGGACGTGTGTGTCTACTTGGAAAAGGGTAAAAAAGAAACAAATGTGGGTAAATTTAAAAAAAAAAAGGTGAAACTGAAGTTTCATCTACCTACACTACTGACTTACATCACAGTTGATATCCTTTGTGGGGAGGGGGGGGGGGGGGAAGGAAAACCACACAACAAGAATAGACTAATAAGTTGGTAATAAACAGATCCACAGGAAAAATCTTTCTCTGCTGACAATAGCATGGACAATTATTGTTGGATTATTATGGTAGGGAATTCTCTACTCAGAGAGGAATGAAAATCCACAGAACGAAAAAGGGATGTGGGAGGTCATCAGGGGGGAGATCAACAGCGCTCTGTCTCGACGGATAAGACGTTAGAAGAACGCAGCCAGGAGTCAATCCACAGTGCTGAGTACATTCAAGTTGATCTGCCAGATGATGATCTCACACACTTCTTGGACGGGAAGAGAGATGCAATCAAGTTTCCACCTGCCAGTGCAAAAGGGCTTTGGGAACAGCTGGACGAAGCCTTGGCAAAAGAGTTGGATAACAATCTGAAGCAGATAACTTTGGAGAAGAAGCTGGAAATCTTCGGCGACATAATATATCTGCACTGTCGCAAAGTGTTCGGAGTGAGGGAGGGAGGCAAGGGAAAGTAACCCACAACGAAAAAGTAGAAGACAAATTAAAATAGAAGAAATCAGGAAACTGAAGAAGCATGCCCGAAAACTGTTCAAGAACGCAGTTGCCACAGAGAAGGAAGGGTTACGACTCGTTTGGGAGCACCTGAAAGGCCAACATAATGCCCTTTGTAGAGCAGAAAGGTTGTGCAGGAAGAGAAGGAAGACTCGAAGGGATAGGGAAAGATTCTTTAGGGAGCCCTTCAAGTTTGCCAAAGAACTGTTTGAGCAGCCACGGTCGGGTACGCTAAACATCAGGAAAGAAGACCTGGAAGAACACCTTAGAATGACATATTCAGATGAGCCGCTCAGCAGCATGGCAGGCCTTAAATGGCCGAGTAATATAGGAGCTGAATTTAACACGAAGCCCCCAACGGTGCAAGAGGTAGAAAACATTGTCCAGAAAGCTAGGTGCAAGTCAGCTCCAGGTCCTAATGGTGTTCCATATGTGGTGTATAAGAGATGCCTGAGGTGCTCAAACGACTGCTCCGTTTACTGAAGAATGCGCGGAAAACCCAGCTTGTAAGCAAGGAATGGAGAAAGGCGAACGGAGTCTACATCCCGAAGGAACAAAATTCCACAGACATCAGTCAGTTCAGGCCAATCTCACTACTCAATGTGGAAGGAAGATATTCTTCTCAGTGATGGCGAAAAGACTCAATACATACCTCCTGGCAAATGGGTACATTGACACTACCATTCAGAAAGGAGGTATCCCAGGTATACCAGGATGTCTAGAGCATGCCACAATGATCTGGGAAGCAATCCAAAAGGCAAAGTCTTGCAGAACAAACCTCCACGTAATCTGGTTGGATCTAGCAAATGCTTATGGATCCGTTCCACACCAGATGTTGTGGCACGTCCTAGAAATGTATCATGTTCCACAAGAGATTGCAGCAATGCTGAAGCTGTATTTCGCAGGGTTTTCTGTCAGATTTTCAACCAGAGAGTACACAACGATGTGGATTGGCCTTGAAGTTGGAATTGCGATGGGATGTACCATCTCTCCTATACTATTCGTGATGGCTATGCAGGTAATCCTCAATGCGGCTGAAGGAATGGCTATAAGTCCAATGCTCGGCGGAATGTGTCACATGCCTCCGCTCAAAGCATTCATGGATGACACAACAATTCTGACATCAGATGAACATCAGGCCCGGAGGATGTTAGCACGCCTGGATGAACTAGTCAGTTGGTGCAGAATGAGCTTCAAACCCAAGAAGTCGAGAAGCCTATCAGTCAGGAAATGGAAGATAGCAGAGGTCATATTCATGGTTTCCAACCAAAGAATCCCTACTGTCATTGAGGAACCTGTTAAAAGTCTTGGCAGGGTGTACGATGCCTCATTAAAAGACTCGAGGGCAGTGCAACAGACAATAGAAATGGTAGACAGAGGACTACAGATCATAGACCAAAGCAGACTCCTGGGAAAGTTCAAACTGTGGTGCCTCCAGTTCATGTTGATACCGAAGTTGCTGTGGCCACTGCTTATATATGAAATAAGCGCAAGTACAGTGGAAGCTATAGAGCAGAAGGTCAACAAGTTCATGAGAAAATGGCTAGGGGTACCACCAGGTCTGTCAGATGTAGTACTGTACTGCAAAAAGTCAAAACTTCTGCTTCCCTTCAAGTCAGTTGTTGAAGAGTACAAAGTTGGAAAGGCAAGGCTTGCAATGATGCTACGCGAGTCAGCTGATGACGTGGTTAAGTCCATTCAGCCCACACTGAAAACGGGAAGGAAGTGGAGAGTGGAAGAAGCTGTTGATGTTGCCCAAGAGTCACTCAAACTGAGGGAGGTAATCGGATACACACAAACGAATAGACGGGGATTTGGTAATGGAGACATCCGCTGGTGGTCCAAGGCATCAGGCAGGGAGCGCAGAGACATGGTAGTTCAGGAGATACGAGGAGCTGAGAATGATAAGAGGTTGCAAAAAGCAGTGCAGCAGGTCCAACAAGGCCAATGGACTACATAGGACGGAGCCCTGCAGAGGTCCTTGACATGGAATGATATATGGCATATGGCACCTCTTAGGCTCAGCTTCGTTGTTAGAGCAATGTATGACCTGCTGCCGTCGGCCACCAACCTTGTGAAATGGGGAAAATCGGATGATGAGCAGTGCCCCCTGTGCCAGGGGAGGCAGACACTTGAACATGTGCTCTCAGCGTGTAAGGTGTCATTAGGGCAAGGGCGATACACTTGGCGCCATAACAAAGTGCTAAATGAGCTTGCTGCGACAATAGATCTGGCAAGGATGAAGGCGAATAGCAAACCCAGGCCGAGCACCGCAAAATACATACTTTTTGAGGGCAGGAAAGTCAGCACACCCCAAACCGAGTAAACCTGGTAGCAGTTTACCATCTCTTCTTGACTGTGCAAACGACTGGGAAATGGCGGTAGGCCTACCTGGACGAGGGGCATATCCAGAGAGTATCAGAAAATCACGGAGACGGCCGGATATAGTGCTTCATTCTTCAGCAGCGCTTCAGGTCATACTGATTGAACTGACCGTGCCATTTGAATCCAGATTAGACGAGCAACATTCGTTCAAAGCGGCCAAGTATAGTGATCTGGCCGCGGATCTGAGACACGATGGGTTCACTGCAAGGGTCATGGCTGTTGAAGTGGGCGCAAGAGGGCTTGTGGCTGCATCAGTGTATGATTTATTGAAACTGTTGGGGCTGAGGAGACAGTCGAGAACAAGGGCAATGAAGAGGCTTAGTGAAACTGCCGAAAAGGCACCAGGCTGGCTGTGGAACAACCGCAATGGGCAATGGAAATTGTGACAATAAACGCTGCGGTACAGAAAACACAAAATTTTTTCTAAGTCCACAATACGCTGAGTTTTTTGGTGTACTAGTGAAAGGGCTGTGACTGAGGGGCAACAGGCGGCGTTTATTATAAGGTGTGTCAGGCACATAATTTTCGTGGCTAGCGCGCAGTGTCTAGACTCGTCGGCTTCGCGCAGGTGTGTGTCCTTAGTTGTGATGTGCGACGGAACGAACGGAATAATTTGTCTTCTCTTTGTTACTTTCACAACTACCTCCACGGCTGGCGGAGTTGTGGATTTTAAAGTTGCTATCATAAGTGAAATGGGTTCATTTTCGATACAAGACAACAGGAGGCTGAGACGCTTGGGAGTCATGACCCAAGTGGGCCTGCCCCTCTTAGAGTGTAAAGGAGTATATCGGGCCGAAACACTTGTCGGACGGGGGGGGGGGAACTACTTCTGATGATCAGATTGCTTCCTGTTGTATCGCTCTGTAAAGAGTTTCCTATCATCTTTAAAACTTGCTGATCACGCCAAGACACCGTGATCTTTGGATTAATAATAATTTTGTGCAGGGGTTCCCTGAGATGTGAAAATTATTTCAAGGGTTCCTCCAGGATAAACAGGTTGAGAAAGGCAGCACTAGGCTCTAGACAAGCGTGAACTTGCAAGGTCCATTTTAAATGAATTCAAGATGTATCGACCTGCATCTATTTGTGCTCGAAAAGTCTAGGTTGTTTATGCCTAAAACTGCAACTCATAGTTACTATTCGTCATACTGCGTTTTGTTCGTGTCTAAAATTAGGATTCTGTAAGTGTCAGTTGATGTGTAAGCCAGGGATTCATAACTTGTTTTTGCCCTCACACTTCCACTGAGATTGAACTTAATGTTCACATCTCCTATCCTTACAAAAGTGATTAATGAACCAATCAAGAAATAATTAACATGTTACTATACAGATTTAATGTTTAACCATTAACTTACATAAAGAAAGTAAAATATAACAAAAATTAATTATTTAACTTAATGAGATGGCTGTTTCTACTTTCACTTAGTATGGACAGACATTCATAAACAAGCTTTAAGTGTATAAATGTTTTAAATACTTACATAAATAAACATAGCCATAACTAAAATTGAACTAACAACTTAAGATAGCTTGCATACACTAAATATAACAAATGATTATACGACATCTTTGATGCAAATTTTGAAAGCATGGCGTTAAACACATTACTTCATGAGTTACCCTTAGATCATCGAAAGGTGGCGCTGAGCGGCATTTCGTTTCATACAAACATATATATATATATATATATATGTTGCGTGATAAATTCTCGCAACATCGTTTTATTACAATATCTATTTTATAACGCAAGGGCAACAACTGCTTGAAATTTATAGTCACTTTTCTCGGTAAGCATTTGTCTTCCCGCGTTGGTATTGAATGCAGTTAAGTTTTGAGCTGTGGTCTTTTTGCGCTGGACTGCGCATGACTGGTCTTGTTTTTTGGTCGATCGGTTTCCGCCCACCACTAGTGGAGTAAGCGATTTGAATGGCGAAAGAGATGCCTCGTTGAAGAGGGGATCTCCGCTATTTTTTGTTCTGTCAGGGATGTGTAGTCCTCTTAATGGATATTTCGTTTATTCGAGATAATACCTCTAGTGTTTCCCACATGTCGGGAGGCGTGATATTTCTGTGTATTTCCTGAAGGCAAGGTAAATTGACTTTTCATTAACTCTATCGATTTTGGGTCGTGAGCGATTTCGATTCATAGCCTGTCTTCGAAAGTCGTCGTCACGAGATGTTTTCCCAGCTCACATGTCACTGTATTGTACTGCATCGGTTGATGCATGTCCCAAGGACCATTACTTGCTACTTTGTTAAATGAACTAGGTTTGGAAAACCTTTATTATCTAGAGGATATTTTTGAGGACATTATTTATACTTCGGCAGACGTGTCTATCTTGCTGAAGTCAGACTAAGGAGAGTGAACTGATCTCATACATCTGGTTATCTCCTGGCTGTTATAGAAAAGGATGGAGTTTTTCACCTGACTATATTTACAGCACTATGAAATATAACATGCATCTGACTCATCATTGTAATGCTGTCTACCGTCTATTGCTGTATTGAATGTTGCTGTGATAATGACTGTTTGATGTGCCTACATATTCGCGTAACCATTTTGTCACTGTGGCGTCCACAATAAATAATGAAGAAAAACGTCAACGGCTGTTACAAGAATCATTGACTTTATACGTCGTGAGTTTACTGACGTCCTATGTGGATTGCCCTGTTATTTTTGTATGAACATTGTTTGACTGAACACATCTACACACTACACAAAACCAGACATGCGGATACCATCCATCATCATATGGCATCACGCATCATTTGGTGGCCATAAGCTGGTTTGATTCTGGTACCAGCAAACACGGGGTCCCTTACCCACTTCATTTTCAACAAGAATTCATCAGCATCCTTCAAGAAATTAACATTCTTCAATACAGTCAACATCTTCAAAATTTTCAAAGTACTCGGCGTTGCCCGGTAAAAGTCAAAATTTCAACTTTTTGACGGAAACAAGAATTTGACAGTACCCGGCGTTGTTACATGTTGCCGGATAACTCGGACTGCTGTTATCTTTTACGCAAGTCAAGCAAGTTGCTGCTGTCAAGGTTCCAGTGCTGTCGTTTTTGTGAAGGTCAAGTGCCGGTTGAAACGGGTTGTTTTCTGAAGAAGGCCAAGTACCGATTTCCATCAACTTACTTTTGGATTAGAAGGTCAAGTGCCGAAACAACTCAACACACAGTATTTCAGAAGCTCTTGTACCATCATGTTAGCAGTGGAAGCAGTTCAGATGTGCCATCATCGTTGGAGCTTCGCTCTTTAGGACGTTGATTGACATCCGTTTTTTCTGCTGTTCTACGATTGGAAGCCTATAAGTTAAGTGGCCTGTTTGTATGTAAACTGTGCCCTTATACTTCTCCTGAGTCTTCTGTGTATCATCTCATTCTATATGTTATATGTCTATATGTTATTTGTATATTTATATGTTTATATTTCAGCGGGTTCTCGGTTGGGTGGTGTCTCCGTTAGATTATGCCACGTCATAGAGGTCGTCTATTGTGAGCGTTTTCTGTAGGGTTTGCAAATTTCCGATACTGGAATTTGCTAAGCGACTTCTGTTGCTATTTATGTTAGCTGTGATGACATGTTTTAATATTGTTTTCGTTATTATTTCGCATTCTTTGGTTTTGTTTTGATTTGTTTGTATTTGTTAGCCTACTCTTGTCTATAATTTAGTTTCATACAACATTTTTGTTTATACACTGTGGTGTCATGTATTTTGTTTAATTATAGCGCAGATATCGTCACATTTTTTGTGATATTTCATTAATTTCTGTTTTATTTTTAGTTGATTTCTGCGAACGTTTTTGTATTGTTGCTGATCTTTGTTATTGTTTACATTGTTATTGTTTACATTGTTTGCATTGTTTACATTTTCAATGTTTACATTCTGCATGTGTTTACATAGTCATTGTTTACAGTTATAGTAATTAGTTAATGGGCTATGCTAATGCACTGTTACTACTACACTGATGATAAATGAATGATGAATAGTGTCGTGCACTATTGAATGAGAAGTGCACTTATGATCAAGAATTGAGTGCTGATATTTCATATACAAGTTCTTTGATTGGAGACTTGTTTCCCACAGAGACTGGGATAATATAATGTGATGTGAATATACAAGTGCTTAATTAAGACTTGTTACACTTAGGTTTGAAATAAATTAGTTAATTATTTCAGGTTTTGGACTCATATGTTAGACAACATGTCTACATTTGAGCACTTTATTGAGCAGGGTAAATTGCTTGGGAAGACTGGTGATAAGTTAGAAGAATTTGCAACTGCTCGATATGATAAAGCAATGGAAGCTGAACAAAAGAAACTGCAGATGCAGATGGATGAAAAAAGATTCCAAATGGAAATGGAAAAACAAAAAAGGGAATCAGAAGCTGAGGAGAGAAAACTCCAGCTACAGCTAGAAGCTGAAAGACTTCAAAAAGAGGCTGAAAATAAAAGACTTGAAAAAGAGGCTGAAAATAAAAGACTTGAAAAAGAAGCTGAAAATGAAAGACTTCAAAAAGAGGCTCAGGCTGAGGAAAGAAGATTACAGAGAGAGTCTGATGAGAGGAAAGAGAAAGCAAAAATGGAACATGAAGAAAAGGTCTTAGCTTTAGAGTTGGAAAAATTGAAATTAACGAGCATGAGTAATGGTAATGATTCAAACAAGGGTTCATCTTCTGGTAAGGCTAATAATGATACTTTTAAGATTAAGTTACCAACATTTAGTCCTTCCAGTGATGACATAATGTTCTATCTGGACAGATTTGAACAAGCATGTACAGCTCATAACATAGACAAAGCAAAATATGTTTATCAGTTATCAGGGATACTGACAGGTAAAGCTCTAAGTATATTAAATATGGTGGATGAACCTGACAAGAACAATTATGAGGTTGTCAGGGCAGCTCTGTTAAAGAAATATCAGCTTAACGAAGACGGCTATCGTCTACAATTTAAAAACATGTTACCTGAAAATGGAGTTGAATTCTCCGAGTTTATTGCAAGAATACGCATTACTTTCTCACGATGGGTTGAACTATCTAAGACGGAAAAAACTTATGAAGGACTTATGGACTTAATACTTAAAGACAAAGTCATGTCGTCTGTCAATGAGTCTTTCCTTGCTTTCCTTCATGAACGTAAACCTAAAACAATAAAAGAAATGGAAGATTTCTGTTGCCAATACGTAACTGCGCACCCACACATAACCATGGGTAACTCTAAGGTGAAAGAAGGTTTACCAGTTGCTTCGGCAGCTCCGTATGGCCAAAACTTTGCTCGTAGATTCCAACAAAATTTTGATAGAAAGAGTAGCGGTAATTTCTGTCAAAATCATGGAAATCAATTTCATGGTGATTCTTCTTCGAAGAATTGGAGACAACCTGATAGTACTCGTTACTATCACCCTAATAATTATAAGCATTTCAAAAGAGGATATGGTAATAGAGGTTATTCCTGCCGAAGACCTCAGAACCAAACAAATAGATGTTCGCATCAATGTGAACATGATAGTAATCGTGGAAACTGGAATTCGAACCAGGATAACAATTACAATAGAGACAATAATAACTGCAGAGATAATAATAATAACTCTGATAACTTCAGAGGTAATAATAGTCGGGGTAGATCTCAACACAAAAAAAAGAGATATCAGCAGGCTAATGCTGTACAACAGGAAACTGAGGGAGCCTGTAATCATGTTGTTGATAGTAAAAACTTTGACGCTGTCACTGGTTCTGCTTTTGACTTTGAGAGAGCAAACAAATGCCCCCAATGCAGTACTTTATTCGAACCGGGTACCATAACTACTTTGAGTTGTGGTCACCCACTTCCCGCTCTTCCTGCTGCTGTTGCGCATGACGGGAGGGGTTCTTTAATTCTACATAAGGGTCTTGTTAATGATACTCTGGTCTCACTACTTTTCGATTCCGGATGCACCACTATTGGTGTTAGACAATCGCTTGTAGATCCATCTTGTGCTACAGGAAGGGTTATTAAATGTGTCACATTTGGCGGCACTCTAGAAAAATATCCTACTGCTGTAATTCGCATTGCCACTCCTTTCTTTACTGGAGATGTGCATGCTTGTCTCTTACCTAATCCTATTGCGGACCTTATTATTGGTCGTATTCACGGAGTTAGGGAGTGTACCCCACAGCAGATTGCTGCTTGGGAAGATAATAACATGCAAGCTACAAATGCAGTAGTTACAAGAGCACAAGCTCTACAAACACCCGAAACTTCACTGAATAGTGATAATGAAGTTGATAGCCAAGATAGTCACTTAGTAATCACTCGTGACTCTTTCATAAAATTGCAAGAAGAAGATCCTTCTTTAAAAAAATTCTTCATTCTTGCGAAGAAAGGTGATCCGAATCAGGATACAAATAGAAAATCTTGGATTGCAATGAGAAACGGCGTACTTGTACGTATGGTACAAGATTCGACTACGTCGGCACATTCGCAAATTCTTGTTCCCAAGAGCATGAGAGTGCAAATATTGCAACATGCTCATGACTCGCAATGTGCTGGACATATGGGTTTTGCCCGTACGAAGTCGAGAGTCCTTGCGGCTTTCTTTTGGCCTTTTGTCAATAAGGACATTCGTATTTACTGCCGATCATGCAAGGTATGTCAGGAGGTCAAATCTAGAGGACCACGACATGCTGCGCCTATCCAGGCTGCTGACATTCCTATTCGGCCGTTTCAGAAAATGGCCATAGATATTATTGGCCCTTTTAAGGTCAAGTCGGCCAGAGGACATCAGTTTATCCTTACATGTGTCGATATGTGCACACGTTGGCCAGAGGCTATTCCTCTTAAGAGCATATCTACTACAGATATCGCAGATGCTCTTTGGTTGATATTTTCTCGCTTGGGGTTCCCCAGAGAAATATTGTCAGACCATGGCACTCAACTCATATCTGACACTATGTCACAGGTAATGTCTACCTTACATATTGAACGATCTCTCAGTAGTATCTACCATCCTATGTCTAATGGGTTAGTTGAGCGTCTGAATAGAACGCTCAAGACTTTGCTTGGTAAGATAACTGAAGATCATCCTCAAGATTGGGACAGGGTTTTACCCGCGGCTCTCTTTGCCTATAGAGAAGTCCCTAATGAACACACAGGATTTTCTCCCTTCGAACTTGTCTTTGGCGCGCGTCCACGCGGCCCTATGTCTTTATTACACGATCTCATCACTGCCGATGATATTAGCGATGAAACTCAATCCTCATATGAGTATGTCATTGCTCTTAGACAAAAGATCATTGAGGCATGTAAGCTAGCAACTGCTTCATCAGAAATTGCTAAAGAGAAGGCAAGACAGTTTGCTAACAAGAATAGATGTCTACGACAACTTTGTCCAGGTGACAAAGCATTCGTCCTACTCCCCAGTAGGGAAAATAGACTTCTTATTGCATGGAAAGGTCCGTATGCAATAGTCTCTCGGATTTCCGATGTTGACTATGTGGTCGATATTGATGGAAAGCATAAAACTTTCCACATAAACATGCTTTCGGAATTTCCCGAACGTCCGGACTATTTGCTGCCTATTTTCCAGGCAACGGATGATGCTCCTGCACCTCACGGTCATTATTCATCCCTGTCTGTCATACAGGATGAGGAATCTACCTTCTCTGGTGTTAATCTTCCCCTTCCAGTGGTTCCATTACATTCTACGGAATCTTGGAAAAACGTTTCTGTTTCTCCTAATCTTTCTGGTGACGAACATCGACAAGTCTCGTCGATGTTACAAACATTTCAGGATGTTCTCACTGACATTCCTGGACACACAGATGTCATAGAACATGACATAATTCTTACCGACAATAATCCAATTAGGGTTAGGCCTTATCCTATTCCTATACACTTTCAGTCGCAAGTGGAAAAGGAATTGGATGAAATGATTCAATTAAATATAATTGAACCATCGACTTCACCATATTCTTCTTCCATGGTTATTGTCCGGAAGAAGGATAAGAACATACGAATTTGTGTTGATTATCGCAAATTGAATCAGGTCACAAAGTTCGATGCTGAACCGATGCCTTTGTTAGAAGATCTACTGATTAGACTTTCTAATTCTAGATTCTTCACTAAACTTGACTTGTCTAAAGGTTATTGGCAAGTGCCTTTAGCAGAGCATGCCAAACCTCTTACTGCTTTTTCTACACCTAGGGGTCTATTTCAATGGAATGTTATGCCTTTTGGTCTCATGAACGCCCCTGCCACTTTCGTTCGCATGATGCGTCGAATTCTGTCACATCGTTCGGATGTCATCGCATACTTAGATGACATCTGTCTCTTCAGTGATACCTGGGAAGATCACTATTTAGGGTTATATGACTTACTGTCCACTCTACGTGAGAATAATTTGACAGCAAAACCTTCTAAAGCTTTTGTTGGTTTTGGTGAAATCTCTTTCCTGGGTCATCGTGTTGGTCATGGTCTCTTGAAGACAGAAGACCACAATACTTCCAAAATACTGAACATCTCTGTTCCTAAAACGAAGAAACAAGTTAGGAGTCTCTTAGGTTTAATTCAATTTTATGGGAGATTTATTCCAAATTTATCTTCGATCATGGCACCTCTCTCAACATTGTTGAAGAAAGGTTCGCCTAATCTGGTCCGTTGGTCTGAAGAATGCCAATCTTCACTAGACCAAATCAAGAATATATTTTCTTCTCCTCCCATCTTAAGATTACCTACTCTTGATAGGACTTTTGTTCTTCGGAGTGATGCTTCATCCACTGGGATTGGAGCAGCACTGATGCAAGAATATGCAAATACTCTGCATCCTGTTATGTACATTTCTAGAAAACTAAATGCGGCAGAGAGGAACTACTCGGTTTTAGACCGTGAGTTGTTAGCGATGGTTTGGTCAATTCTAAAGCTACAAAGATTCCTCCTGGGCGCACATTTCATTCTAGAGACTGATCAGAAAGCTCTTACAGCTATTCAGACTAAGAATTTGAAGAGTTCGAGATCCACTCGATATGCTATAGCTCTTCAACCTTTTCACTTCACGGTACGAGCTATCCGTGGTGCGGATAATGTGATGGCTGACATTTTGTCTAGATGCCCACATGACTCCAACTAATACTTCTGTCCTATATTTCCATATATTACAGAGTCATAACACACCTATATTTCTACAATAGATTAGCACATCTGTACTTACTTTATATGTACACACTATCGTGCTTTGTTGTCATCTTCTTCTGTTCGTTTTTTAAGATGATAGAGGAGGACTGAGTAGTTAATATAAGGGCCGTTAGTTTACTAAACAGCCACAATTATTAATAATGTATTGTACCTTATGAAGCATATTAGTTATTAATTAGCATTATATTGCTTGTACTTTCTCAGAATGTCATTGTTGAGCTGAGGACTTACCTTACTAGTATCAAGCATGACGAGTTCTAGATTGTGTACTTACCCTCGGAATACCAGAGCATATGTCCTGGATCGTCATGTAGTTTAACTTTACTATGTACTTATGTCATTACATGTCAAAGAATGTACTATTTAAATTTTCCTATCAGATTTGTACATCCATTTTTAAAGACAATATTAGAGTATGCTGTTTAATGATGATTATGGTAACTTGCATACGTATATTGTGTTTGTTACGCACGGATCATTATTATTTTTCGTTTGTATAAACATTTTTTGATATGTATGATCATTTTGTGACTGAAGTGTGTATTATGTTTTCTATGGTCAAAGGGACATAATCCGAGTTATCGAAACTACATTTTGTTAGGAGTTGCCTTCTCTTGTATAGAGACACGTTCGGTCTATAATTTCTTGAACGAAGCGTGACCACATCTCCTTATTTGGTAGTATCAGTCAACTATGGTAGATGTCTGAAACCTTTCTTAACGCTTCTTTTCATGACCATAAAAGGCGCGACTGTGTAAGACTTTTATCTCGAATGTTCTTCGAATCGTCTTATTGTGAACGGCAACTCAGAGATTGTCGTTCTGCGCATGTCAAAAACCGGGAGTTCGTTCTGTGTGTTCCGCCCAGTTGGGGCAGTTTAGAAATGGTTTAAGAAGCGAGCAGACGCAACTGCGTCTTGTGATTCTCTGAGGGAAATACAGTGTCTTAGTGAGTTAGTTAGCTAACTAGACTATTTCCCAGTATTATGCAGCCTGCCTGGAGGCATATGTTCATGGTTGATTTTCCGAAATAAGGTAATTCCTCTTGTATCGAACTTTATGCTATCGTCTAGAGGTTCGTCATTTTGTCGCCTATTTGCTCGCCTGTGTGATGCAAAATGGAGAGGTACTTTGACTAGGATTAAGTCACCAGTATCTGTATACCTGAACTAGTTAAATATATATGGGTCGCTCTAGACCAACAAGACTGTTGTCTGTGTTCCAGGATTCGTTATATCAGAGATCACGTCCAAGTCAGATGGTTAGACTTAGGAACATTATAAAGGTCGAGCTGACCTGTAGCCCATGTATGCTATTCACGTGCAGACAGTGAACGGACTTATTGTATACAACTGATCTGCTAGCATCAGAATGGGAGCATTTATTATTGTTTATGAACATTGAAGATCTGTAGCTGACACTGTTGCAGAAGTTATAGAAATTATTATTATTATTTATACAGCTTCACGAACTAGCACTCGATGATTGATGAATTTCTGAATCTATTGAACTGTGATGTCTTATGACGCATATATACAACAGCTATCATTGCTGACTACAGAAATTGTTTTCAATGTGCCATATCATCTTGCTGAACTCGTTAACCATGTTGATGTCATAAGTATCATGACTGTTTTGTGGCGTGCAATAAATGAAAGAAACTTATACAACGAAGTTACCCTTTCTATGACTCTACACGTCATGTTGCCTGTGTGATAACCCTGTGAACTGTTCCACTACCACATACACAGCAACATCCTAAATCAGAGAAGACACCTACATCTTACACTTTAACACCAGGTGTCGATAAGGGTGGCAAGTTACCACTTCAGCACAAATCCACCCTTATCATTTTTGGTGGCCAGAGCTGGTTCTATCATCTGATATTTTGGCGCACCATATCATTGTTGGTGGCCATAGGTTGGTTCACTCTGATTCCAGCTATCAAGGGGGTCAGCAAACCCAGACATCATCATCATACTAGATACAACTACAGCATCAACTACCACCTTACAAGAAATTTTATTGAAAGTATCCGGATTTTCTGACAGTTGCTGATTTTGAAACTACCCGGCGCTGCTCGGCAATATTGAAGTTTATGTAAAATTAGAAGGACAAGTACCGAGCGAATGGATTTCCTGATCTGGTGAAAAGAAGGACAAGTGCCGTAACAACTGTTCCGGTCTCAGGGGTACTGTTGCGGGTTCAGAAGGTCAAGTGCCGGTTAAATCAATTTAGAAGATTCAGAAGGTCAAGTGCCGTAACAACTGTTGCAGTATTAGAAGCTCATTTCCTTCGTCATGGCTGTTTATGGGAGCAGAAGTTAATCAACGTTGGATCATTATCCTCAGAATGCTGATTACATCCTGTTCTGCACCGTGCTGACGCTGGATTTATAGAAGTTAAGTGGCCTGTTTTGTTTGTGAACTGTGCCCTTATGTTCTAACTGAGCCTTCTGTACTTTCACACTTTCTCCTATTGTTTTCATGATACATGTTTATATGTTATATGTTATTTGTTATTTGTATATTTATATGTTTATATTTCAGCGGGTTTTCTCGGTTGGGCGGAGTCTTGCAGTAGAAGATACCACGTCACAGAGGTTCTACTGTTAGCGTTTTCGTTAGGGACTGTGCGAATTTCCTACAGTGAAATTTGCTAGCGACAATCGTTGCTATATCTGTTTAGTTGTGACGAGTTGTGCTTTATTTCTGTTTCTTGTATATATATATTTTTTTTTTTCTTTTTTCTTTTCTCTCTTTCTTTGTGTTTTTTTAGTTTCGATTTCGATTGTTTGTATTTGTAGGTCTCCCCTTTGCTATTATTCAGTTCTTTACGTATATTTTTGTGTATACACTGTAGCGTCATTTGTTAGTCATATCTTCGCATATTTCTTTTTAGTTTTGCTGTTTGTGTATTTGACTTATGCGAATGTTTTCGTATTGTTTGATCTTTGTTGATTGTTTACATTGACTCTGATCTTTGTTATTGTTTACATTGACTCTGATCTTTGTTATTGTTTACATTGACTCTGATCTTTGTTGTTGTTTACATTGACTTTGATCTTTGTTATTGTTTACATTGTTGATGACCTTTGTTATTGTTTACATTGTCTTGTTATTGTTTACATAGTTCTTGCATAGTTAGCTTTCACTATTGTTGATATATGCTCATGCACTATTGGTCTATAGTGCACTTATCATAACAAACTGGTGTTTTTTGCTTATGCACTATTGTAGTGCAGTTATGATAAATAACTGATGATTATGCACTGATTTGGGTAGTGCACTGTTAATTAAGAGGTGACTTGTGATATTATTATACATTTGATAATACAAGTTGGTGTCAACTCCTGTTTCCCACAGAGATTGGGTTCAACATAGAGATTATACAAGCACTTTATTAAGTCTTGTTGCTATTTAACATTGAAATAAGATAATTAATTATTTCAGGTTCTGTACTCACATTTTGGACATCATGTCTACATTTGAGTACTTTATTGAGCAGGGTAAAGCCCTTGGGAAGACAGGTGATAAATTAGAAGAATTTGCGACTGTTCAATATGCCAAGGCATTGAAGTCGGAAGAAAAGAAAATGAAAGAACAAACTGAACAAAAGAGAATAGAGGCTGAAATAGAACAAAAGAAACTGCAGATGCAGGTGGAGGAAAAAAGATTTCAAATGGAAATGGAAAAACAAAAAAGAGAAGCTGAAAATAAGAGACTTGAAAAAGAAGCTGAAGAAAAAAAGTTACAGGCCCAGGCTGAAGCTGAAAATAAGAGACTTGAAAAAGAAGCTGAAAATAAGAGACTTGAAAAAGAAGCTGAAAATAAGAGACTTGAAAAAGAAGCTGAAAATAAGAGACTTGAAATAGAGGCTGAAGGAAAAAAGTTACAGGCCCAGGCTGAAGAAAGAAAGTTACAGGCTGAGGCTGAAGAAAGAAGGTTACAAAGAGAGGCTGATGAGAGAAAAGCAAAAATGGAACATGATGAAAAAGTCTTAGCTTTAGAGTTAGAGAAGTTAAAGTTATTGAACACTGGTAATGCTAATGAGGCAAATAAGGTGTCAAATAAGACTAATGCTAAGGATTTCAAGCTTAATCTACCAGCATTTAATCCCTCAATCGATGATATAACATTTTATCTAGATAGATTTGAAAGTGCATGTAATGTGCATAATATAGATAAAACATTATATGTGTATCATCTGTCCAAGATACTTAGAGGTGATGCTTTGACTTTGTTGAGTATGGTAGATGTGCCTGACAAAAACAACTATGAGGTTGTCAGGGCGGCATTGTTAAAGAAGTACCAACTTAACGAGGACGGATATCGTCTTAAATTTAAAACCATGTTACCAGAAACTGGAGTTGAATTCTCTGAATTCATCTCAGGCATCCGTCTTACTTTTTTACGATGGGTTGAGTTGTCTAAGACAGAAAATACATTTGAAGCTCTTATGGATTTACTACTTAGAGATAAGGTTATGTCTTCTGTTAATGAAGCTTTTCTATCTTTTCTTCATGAGCGTAAGCCTAAAAACATAAAAGAAATGGAAGAATACTGTAGCCAGTATGTTACTGCGCATCCGCACATAACCATTAGTAACTCTAAGGTGAAAGAAGGTCTGCCAGTTGCTTCGGCAGCACCTTATGGCCCAAATTTTATGCGTAAATTTCAGGGTAGCCAGAAAAATTTCAATAAAAAGAGTAATCGTAATTATGCCCAGAACCATAGTGATCAATTCCAGGGTGATTCTTCTTCCCAGAACTGGAGACAACCTAATACTACACGTTATTCTACTCCGGTTAACTTTAGAAATTTTCACAAAGGTAATCGGTATAGAGGAAAATATTTTATGCAGAGACCTCAATACCAAGATAATAGAGGTTCTCAACAGCATAGAGATAGTAATGACAGTTATGGAAACTGGAACTCAAACCAGGATAAAAATTACAGTAGGGACTTTAATGATAATTGCAGAGGCAATAATGGTCGCGGTAGATCGCAACATAAGAGAAAAAGATATCAACAGACAAACTCTGTTCAACAAGAATCTCAGGGAGCAGATAAACAGGTTAATAATGATAAAGACCATAATGCTATCGGATGCTCATCTTTTGATTTTGGTAGGGCAAATAAATGTATCCAATGCAGTACTTTATTTGATCCGAAAACCGTTAGTACTTTAAGCTGTGGTCATCCTTTGCCCGCTCTTCCTGCTAATGTTGCTCATGATGGGAGAGGTTCTCTTATATTACATAAGGGGCTAGTAAATAGTAATCCAGTCTCAGTGTTGTTTGATTCTGGATGTACTACTGTCGGCGTTAGGCAATCTCTTGTAGATCCATCCTGTGCTACAGGAAAAGTCATCAAATGTGTCACATTTGGTGGCACGTTAGAAAAGTATCCTACTGCTATAATACACATTGCTACTCCTTTCTTCACGGGAGAGGTCCACGCGTGTCTACTTCCAAACCCTATTGCGGACCTTATTATTGGTCGTATTCACGGAGTTAGGGAATGTACCCCACAGCAGATTGCTGTTTGGGAAGAGCAAAACATTGAAGCTACCAATGCGGTGGTCACAAGAGCACATGCTCTGGATCCACCTCAAACTTCATTAACTAATAATGATGAAGTAAATGACCAAGATAGTCACTTGACTATTACACGTGACTCATTTATCAAATTGCAAGAAGAAGATCCTTCTTTACAAAAATTCTTCATTCTAGCAAAAAAAGGTGATCCTAATCAGAACACTAATAGGAAATCTTGGATTTCTATGAAGAACGGCGTACTTGTACGTATGGTACAAGACTCGACTACGTCCACTCATTCACAAATTCTTGTGCCTAAGAGCATGAGATTGCAAATATTGCAACATGCTCATGACTCGCAATGTGCTGGACATATGGGTTTTTCCCGTACAAAGTCGAGGGTTCTTGCGGCTTTCTTTTGGCCATTTGTGAGCAAGGACATACGAATGTACTGTCGCTCTTGCAAAGTATGTCAGGAGGTCAAATCTAAAGGACCACGACATGCTGCGCCTATCCAGGCTGCTGACATTCCTATTCGCCCTTTTCAAAAAATGGCAATAGATATTATCGGTCCTTTTAGAATTAAGTCGGCTAGAGGACATCAATTTATCCTTACATGTGTCGATATGTGCACACGTTGGCCAGAGGCAATACCTCTCAAGAGCATCTCAACTGCTGATATCGCAGACGCTCTTTGGCTGATATTTTCTCGCTTGGGTTTTCCCGGAGAAATATTGTCAGACCATGGCACTCAACTTATATCAGACACTATGTCACAGGTAATGTCTATGCTACACATTAAAAGGTCTCTCAGCAGTATCTATCACCCAATGTCTAATGGGTTGGTCGAACGTTTAAATAGGACTCTGAAAACTTTACTTGGTAAAATAACTGAGGATCATCCTCAGGATTGGGACAGGGTCTTACCCGCGGCTCTCTTTGCGTATAGAGAGGTCCCCAATGAACATACGGGGTTTTCCCCTTTTGAACTTGTCTTTGGCGCGCAACCGCGCGGCCCTATGTCTTTACTTCACGATCTAATCACTGCCGATAATATTAGCGATGAGACTCAATCTTCTTATGAGTACGTCATTGCTCTTAGGCAAAAGATCATCGAGGCATGCAAAACTAGCAACTTCGTCTTCAGAATTTGCTAAAGAAAAGGCAAGGCAGTTTGCAAATAAGAATAGATGTCTACGACAACTTTGTCCAGGTGACAAAGCTCTCGTTCTACTTCCTTCAAGGGAGAACAGACTTCTAATTGCATGGAAAGGTCCATATGCAATAGTCTCCAAAATTTCTGATGTCGACTATGTTGTCGATATTGATGGAAAGCATAAAACTTTCCACATAAATATGCTCACAGAATTTTATGAAAGACCTGACTATTTGCAGCCTATTTTCCAGGCTACGGACAATTCACAAGCAACTCGTGGTCAGTACTCATCTCTGTCAGTTATACAGGATGAGGAAACTACTTTTTCTGATGTCAATCTTCCTCTTTCTATGGTCCCACTTTATTCTACGGAATCTTGGAAAAACGTGACCGTTTCTCCAAATCTTTCCGCTGAGGAACATCGACAAGTTTCTTCGATGTTGCAAACATTTCAGGATGTTCTTACAGACATCCCGGGACACACACATGTCATAGAACATGACATTGTGCTAACTGATCACAATCCTATCAGAGTCAGACCATATCCAATACCTATTCATTTCCAGTCTCAAGTCGAAAAAGAGTTGGATGAAATGATACGTTTGGAAATCATTGAACCATCCACTTCAGCATACTCTTCGTCTATGGTTATTGTTCGAAAGAAGGATAATAACATTCGCATTTGCGTAGATTATCGCAAATTGAACCAAGTTACGAAGTTCGATGCTGAACCTATGCCTTCATTAGAAGAGCTACTCAATAAACTTTCTAATTCTAGATTCTTTACCAAACTAGATTTGTCTAAAGGTTATTGGCAAGTCCCGCTAACTGAACGTGCCAAACCTTTTACAGCTTTTTCTACACCTAGGGGTTTATTCCAATGGAATTTCATGCCTTTTGGTCTTATGAACGCCCCTGCTACATTCGTACGCATGATGCGGCGAATTCTCGCATATCGTACAGATGTCATAGCATACCTAGATGATATCTGTCTATTCAGTGATTCTTGGGAAGATCACTATTTGGGTTTATACGAATTACTGTCTACTCTTCGCGAGTATAACTTGACTGCAAAACCCTCTAAAGCCTTTATAGGATTTAGCGAGATTTCTTTCCTAGGTCATCGGGTTGGTCATGGTCTTTTAAAGACAGAGGACCACAATGTTTCAAAAATACTTAACATTTCGGTCCCTAAGACGAAGAAACAAGTAAGGAGTCTATTAGGTTTGATTCAATTCTACGGACGATTCATTCCGAATCTGTCCTCCATTATGGCACCGCTTTCTACTTTATTGAAGAAAGGGTCGCCTAATCTGATCCGCTGGTCTAAAGAATGTCAATCCTCATTGGACCAGGTTAAAGCCCTATTTTCATCTCCACCTATTCTTAAGTTACCTACTATTGAGAAGACTTTTGTTCTTCGAAGTGACGCCTCGTCAACAGGGATTGGGGCAGCACTAATGCAGGAGTATTCTGATACTTTGCATCCGGTGATGTATATCTCTAGGAAATTAAACGCTGCAGAAAAGAATTACTCGGTTTTAGACCGTGAGTTATTGGCTATGGTATGGTCTATTCTGAAGTTACAAAGATTTCTTCTAGGCGCACATTTCATTGTGGAAACCGACCAGAAAGCGCTTACTGCTATTCAGAGCAAAAACTTGAAGAGCTCGAGGTCCACTCGTTATGCCATAGCTCTTCAACCATTTCATTTCTCGGTTCGAGCTATCCGTGGTTCGGATAATGTAATGGCAGACATTCTGTCCAGATGTCCACACGATTCCACATGATTCTTCTGTCATATATATATATTTCCTGATATACAGTCCAATGTTATAATGACATGTTAGTAGATTTTGTCTCATTTTTTTTTTTTTTGAGGGAAATTTATAACATTGTACCATGTAATTATCTAAGAAGGCTTAGTTAGTGATATACGGGCCAAAAGATCACTCGGCCACATTTAAATAAATTATTTTCAGGATTGTATTAAGAAATTTACCAGTTGTCTTTAAGATTTGTGTTATTGATATTTTCGCAGCACATCATTGAAGTCTGCGAGTTTATGTCCATTGTGGAACTTTGAGGATATCAAGTCCTGTCCTACATTGGGAGCGGATGATGTCCACATCTTCTTCTATTGAATGTTTTGTGTCACCGAAGAGCAACACATGTATTACTTATTAATTACTGTTACTTTATATAATGTAATAATATATAGTGCGGTATATTAGTAAATTACACCGCTATTTGCAACACATTGTATGATAACACATAATATATTTAATTTCATATATTGGTATGAGTATAATTTGATTGTCATTATGTTGTTGCCATCATTGTGGCGTGTGTTGGTGGCACCTTCCTGGAATATATCAGCGTATACTTAGATAAATTTTTTCTCTAAGGATCTGAGATATGATCTCAGTGTCGCTCCATGCGTTGAGCTAATTTGTTAGGTATATATCCACGCATCATACGTGCGTTAGGAGCCTAGATTTTTTCCGGCTCCAGGATTTAAAAAAAAAAAAAAAAAAATGTTTCATTTTTTTTTTTTTTTTTCCAGGGAGGGTGCGGTAATGTTACGCACGGATCATTATTATTTTTCGTTTGTATAAACATTTTTTGATATGTATGATCATTTTTTTGACTGAAGTGTGTATTATGTTTTCTATGGTCAAAGGGACATAATCCGAGTTATCGAAACTACAATTTTTTAGGAGTTGCCTTCTCTTGTATAGAGACACGTTCGGTCTATAATTTCTTGAACGAAGCGTGACCACATCTCCTTATTTGGTAGTATCAGTCAACTATGGTAGATGTCTGAAACCTTTCTTAACGCTTCTTTTCATGACCATAAAAGGCGCGACTGTGTAAGACTTTTATCTCGAATGTTCTTCGAATCGTCTTATTGTGAACGGCAACTCAGAGATTGTCGTTCTGCGCATGTCAAACCGGGAGTTCGTTCTGTGTGTTCCGCCCAGTTGGGGCAGTTTAGAAATGGTTTAAGAAGCGAGCAGACGCAACTGCGTCTTGTGATTCTCTGAGGGAAATACAGTGTCTTAGTGAGTTAGTTAGCTAACTAGACTATTTCCCAGTATTATGCAGCCTGCCTGGAGGCATATGTTCATGGTTGATTTTCCGAAATAAGGTAATTCCTCTTGTATCGAACTTTATGCTATCGTCTAGAGGTTCGTCATTTTGTCGCCTATTTGCTCGCCTGTGTGATGCAAAATGGAGAGGTACTTTGACTAGGATTAAGTCACCAGTATCTGTATACCTGAACTAGTTAAATATATATGGGTCGCTCTAGACCAACAAGACTGTTGTCTGTGTTCCAGGATTCGTTATATCAGAGATCACGTCCAAGTCAGATGGTTAGACTTAGGAACATTATAAAGGTCGAGCTGACCTGTAGCCCATGTATGCTATTCACGTGCAGACAGTGAACGGACTTATTGTATACAACTGATCTGCTAGCATCAGAATGGGAGCATTTATTATTGTTTATGAACATTGAAGATCTGTAGCTGACACTGTTGCAGAAGTTATAGAAATTATTATTATTTATACAGCTTCACGAACTAGCACTCGATGATTGATGAATTTCTGAATCTATTGAACTGTGATGTCTTATGACGCATATATACAACAGCTATCATTGCTGACTACAGAAATTGTTTTCAATGTGCCATATCATCTTGCTGAACTCGTTAACCATGTTGATGTCATAAGTATCATGACTGTTTTGTGGCGTGCAATAAATGAAAGAAACTTATACAACGAAGTTACCCTTTCTATGACTCTACACGTCATGTTGCCTGTGTGATAACCCTGTGAACTGTTCCACTACCACATACACAGCAACATCCTAAATCAGAGAAGACACCTACATCTTACACTTTAACACCAGGTGTCGATAAGGGTGGCAAGTTACCACTTCAGCACAAATCCACCCTTATTACAATATCTATTTTATAACGCAAGGGCAACAACTGCTTGAAATTTATAGTCACTTTTCTCGGTAAGCATTTGTCTTCCCGCGTTGGTATTGAATGCAGTTAAGTTTTGAGCTGTGGTCTTTTTGCGCTGGACTGCGCATGACTGGTCTTGTTTTTTGGTCGATCGGTTTCCGCCCACCGCTAGTGGAGTGAGCGATTTGAATGGCGAAAGAGATGCCTCGTTGAAGAGGGGATCTCCGCTATTTTTTGTTCTGTCAGGGATGTGTAGTCCTCTTAATGGATATTTCGTTTATTCGAGATAATACCTCTAGTGTTTCCCACATGTCGGGAGGCGTGATATTTCTGTGTATTTCCTGAAGGCAAGGTAAATTGACTTTTCATTAACTCTATCGATTTTGGGTCGTGAGCGATTTCGATTCATAGCCTGTCTTCGAAAGTCGTCGTCACGAGATGTTTTCCCAGCTCACATGTCGCTGTATTGTACTGCATCGGTTGATGCATGTCCCAAGGACCATTACTTGCTACTTTGTTAAATGAACTAGGTTTGGAAAACCTTTATTATCTAGAGGATATTTTTGAGGACATTATTTATACTTCGGCAGACGTGTCTGTCTTGCTGAAGTCAGACTAAGGAGAGTGAACTGATCTCATACATCTGGTTATCTCCTGGCTGTTATAGAAAAGGATGGAGTTTTTCACCTGACTATATTTACAGCACTATGAAATATAACATGCATCTGACTCATCATTGTAATGCTGTCTACCGTCTATTGCTGTATTGAATGTTGCTGTGATAATGACTGTTTGATGTGCCTACATATTCGCGTAACCATTTTGTCACTGTGGCGTCCACAATAAATAATGAAGAAAAACGTCAACGGCTGTTACAAGAATCATTGACTTTATACGTCGTGAGTTTACTGACGTCCTATGTGGATTGCCCTGTTATTTTTGTATGAACATTGTTTGACTGAACACATCTACACACTACACAAAACCAGACATGCGGATACCATCCATCATCATATGGCATCACGCATCAATATATATATATAAAATGGTATGAAATCAGTGTTACAAGTTAACGGTACACAGGAAACAAGGGACGTTTCGGGTTTTACCATTCGTCAGCCACAGTTGCGAACAGGTAGCAAAGGCAAGAATTTAAGGGTAAAACCCGAAACGTCTCTTTTTTCCTGTGTACCGTTAACGTGTAAAACTGATTTCATACCTTTTTTTTTAAGTTTATATATTTGTTTTTACCACTTTTACAGCAGCCTCATCATTCACTTTATACTGAAGCACATTAAAAACGCACCACTATTATATATACTGATGCCGAGAAGCTGGAAAAAAAAAGTGTGGGAATGGATTTTCCCCGTGTTTGTCATGAGGTAGAGAGCGAATGGCTGCTGGAATGGAAAGTGCATGATTCAACCCACGGGTTTGTCTACAGACTACATGAAATCAATGAAAGTTACATGTGCAACACGATTCCCAACAGCTATGATCCTGAAAATGTGTACGTGTTGTGGCAGTATACTCGGTATGAAAAGGCCGTTGAGATAAAACACCCAGTACATGTGCTTGAAATGCCACGAATATCTGAAAACGACCGCCAACGAGCCATTGGTATGTTGGAGACCGGAATGAGCTCGCGGGCCATTGCCAGAAGGATGAATTGCCACCACAGCACTATTGTACGTCTAAATGAACGTTACTGAACCACTGGCAGTGCCCGGGATAGACTTCGGAGTGGCCAACCACGAGTTACTACCCCTGCGCAAGATCGTCATATTGTGCTGAGTCACCTAAGGAATCGTTCTCTCCCGGCAAGTCAAACAGCAAGAGCAATAGTGGGTAGACATGGGCAAGTCTCTCGAATGACAGTCATACGACGACTCAGAGATACAGGCCTTACTGCAAGACGACCTTATGTTGGGCCAAACTTGACTCACAGATATCGTCAGCAGCGCCTACAATGGGCAGAGCAACATGTCAAATGGACTAGACTGCAGTGGAATGCTGTCCTATTCACAGAAGAGAGCAGATTCAACATATCCTTTGCTGATGGACGTATGCGGATTTGGCGACGGTGTGGAGAGCGCTTTGCAGATTGCTGTGTTCGGCAGCACAACCGATTTGGAGGTGGCAGTATTCACATTTGGGGAGGATTCAGTTTTCACCATCGCTTGCCTCTTCACGTCTTCCGTGGAAATGTTAATGCTGTGACATATCGAGATGAGGTTCTGGGTGCATTGATTGCTCCTGCGTTCACAAATTATTCAGACTTGCAGCTTCTTCTTCAGGATAACGCACGCGCGCACACCGCATGCATTACGCAGCAATATCTACAGCAGCAGAACATTGTGACGATTGATTGGCCTGCCCTATCACCAGACATGTCCCCTATAGAACATCTGTGGGACGAGCTTGGACGCAGAGTCTACAGGCAAGGTTCTCCAGCTAATCTGCAACAGCTCGAAGCTGCTCTTACACGTGAATGGGACTTGATTCCCCTGAATTTCCTTCAGAGACTTGTGCGTTCCATGCGGAGCCCCTGCCAAGTTTGTTTGCAAGCACACGGTGGACATACCAAATACTGAGGATAGCGTGAATGAATTTTTTTATTGGTTGCATTTTTGGTTTTCTCCCTTGCCTGCACAGAATGCAATGAATTTCATAACAATCAAATGTAAAAATTAATAACCAACATGGATTCATAGGAAAATGAATAAAGATTCCAAATATGTAAACTTGTAAGCACTTATATTTACATTTCACACTCTGTTCCTGGATTATACAGGTGGTGCATTTTTAATGTGCTTCAGTAATATATATATATATATATATATATATATATATATATATATATATATACACACACACACACACACAAATATAGTTTGATTATATACTTCGGAATTTTATTCACTGAGAGCTGTAATGATATATTTTCTGGGCGGCATTTCACACCTCCCAGGAGAGGCGCACCCCACAGGTTAAGAACCCCTGGTGTAAGGTATCAAAATTATTCTCATCTGAAAATGCGTTTGTTCTACTCTGGGAGTACACAGTTACCATTACTGTATTCAGGTTGATAATAGTTCTGAAAAATGAGTTGTCTATATAGGTCATAATAACATCATTTGCATGTCTATGTTTTAAACATTCACTCATTTCATTTCGCTGCTTACAAAGCACGTAGCCACAACTACAACTGTTTCCCTTAACATGAAACCTACGCCAAAGCCCCGTTCTCTGGTAACTATGGTTACTGTAGCATTTTTTTACACGGTGAGTTTGCCAGCCTCACGCATAAAAAAAACAAAAAATTATTCGGTATATTAATAACTAAAGTTATGGCTTCTAGGCAACGGGATGTAAGAGATGACGATAGACAGTAATAACAATTTCTTAAATAAATTTAATCAAGAAAGTACGCGCACCACCATAACTGGTAGACATTTGAACTGGTTTGGTCATATCCTCAGAAGGGACCCCGACACCATCACCAGAACTACTTTGCTATGGACCCGAGAAAGAAGACGCAAAAACAGCTAGATTAGAACTAGGGGTCGAGATGAAAAACCAAAGATGGGGTACCGCACTAAGGATGGCCATCGACCGGGTTAAGTGAAGAGAGTCTGTTCCTGTCCTACAAGGAGCCCCTAGGTGCGATGGCCACTGATCGCTTTGTCAATCAGCGGCTACGGATCCAAGAAATAGAAGAAGGAGAAAAAAAAAAGAAGAAATAGAAAGATTCTAAGTTTGATGCTAGAAATAAGCAATATATCTTGCTAAAGAAATAAAACTGCATTTACCACGACGCATTGGACACAACTTAAAGAACAAGCAAAACTAAATTAAGGAATACAATTTTGGGAAGGCGCAAAGGCTGGGCTACAAGATTAGATTTAACAATATACAACAAGGTTAGGTTTGACATAGACTATATGGTTAGATTTGACGCAGAAAACAAGGTTAGGTTTGACATAGATAATATGGTTAGATTTGACGTAGAAAACAATGTTAGGTTTGACATAGACTATGGGGTTAGTTGGGTTGTCGCACGGAAGGTCTTGGGTTCGAGTCCTGGGTAAGCCACTCACGTCTGTTGTTTTTCTGTTGTCTAGTTTTCTACTTCTTTATTTCTTACGAGTGCCTGAAAACATACCTTTATATTTGTCTAATATTTTTTTAGATTTGATGTAGATTAAAAGGTAAGATTTGACTAGACAACAAGGTTAGAATTGAGGTAGACTATACGGCTAGAGTTGACGTAAATGAACAGCCTAGATTTGACATCGTATAAAGCCCGTCTACTTAATTAAAACATAATTATTATAATACGTGCTTATTAATGAGACGATAAACGAAAGCTCTAAACACAGTTAAATAGCAGGATGTATTCTGATCATCAGAACAACAGTTTCAGCCATTTTACCTACTTCGTTTCAGCCTTTGTACCTCTTTCGTTTTAGCCCTTTTACCTCCTTCGGTTCAGCCTTTTTACTTCATTCGATTGAACAGAGGTAAACAGCATACAAATTTTGATGGATTAAAACATGAAAAAAAAAAAAACAATCTCTACTTGCAACTGTTCTTGTCTTTGTCCTTTAAATAGTCACAATTTACATTAAAAGTAATTATAATTGGACAGAATCATAGCTTTGACGAGCTGAAGTTAGAACCAACGCAAAAAAAAACAACAAATTTGAGCATCATTCGTGCAGTTTTTGTTTCTGTTCCTACTGATCGCTATACAGTATTTAGTTTTGTTTAACGAGCAAGTAAGTCACAAGTCGAAACGTCACAGAAAATAATTATATTGCGCTCTTCCTGCAGCGTGTTCTGATGACGGTAATAATTCTCCTATGGTTATTTCATTACTGTCCATTCCATATCAGTTTGATTGGATCTTTGTAATAAAACCTTTCGTGACTTATGGCCAATGCAACATGAAAAAAAAATTGAAAAGCCTGCTTGCTCTCTTAATGGATGTTCAATTTATATTTCACTGTGCAATGTAAATTTGTTGCGGATTTGAAGTTAGAGGATTATTCCATTATTCGTTACAGACGTTTCACTTAGATCAGTGATTCTCAAAGTGGGTCATATACCCCCCAGGGGGCTATGTCATATTTCTAGGAGGTCACAGTAAGATGGTAAAATGCCTTTTCCCAGCTAACAGCGACTATGAGGGGTCATAGAGGTACATGCGGCTGGAAAAGGGCCATGAGCAAAAAAAAGGTTGGGAACCCCTGACTTAGACCATTAGTTTACAGTGGATGTACCTCACTGTCATTTGTTTTAAGGCGCGTATCAATACTAGGACCTACAAGAAGGACATACAATTAACTCTGCTTCAGGAAAGACTTGTTTAAAATTTTTGTTACAGAAGTTAGAAGTGTATTTCCGTGTTCGAGAGGAAGATCACAACGTGCGATGTGTGATTTCTAAAGAAAATTTGCTAGTTACAACATAAGAGACAGAATGAGAAACGACAAGCTTATGAAGTTGGTCGCCATAACATATGCATCAAGTGGCATAAACGAGAACATTTAAAGTACCGGTATCCTACTAGAATGTATTGCAACCCACGAATGATGTCAAGCTTTTAAAAGTGAGAGGTTTGTCTGCAGAGTAGAGGGATATCAGGGTTCCCAGTTGTCTGCAGAGTAGAGGGGATATCAGGGTTCCCAGTAACTACTACTCCGTTTTAAATTTCGTTCGGAGTTTTCCATTGTGTCCCTGCGGCATTTCTGACCAGGATTTACCGGGATGACAACAAAGTTCCCAATTACGGATCGCGTAATGAAAAATTTTTTTTAAAAATCTAAAAATGCATTTAGCTGAATTCCAATTTTCCTCTCTCTTCTGTTTTCGTTGTTTTGTCTCTGTCGAAGACTTTTATCGTAACGTAGTCCTTTTCGTTGTCCCTTGTCTAACTTAACACATACTCTTGTCTAACTTAACACATACTCTTGTCTAACTTAACACATACTCTTGTCTAACTTAACACATACTCTTGTCTAACTTAACACATACTCTTGTCTAACTTAACACATACTCTATTTATTTGACTGAGATTAGAGATATACACCAGGGCGGGTCTCTAAGGTAACACTGAAGATTAGGGCTACTATTCCCTGATGCATGTCGTAAGAGGCGACTGATATGAGATTGTACATGGGGCTGGCAACCTTATCATTAAAAACCTATGGCTACAGAAATCACTACTACAATATCACGTGAATGCTTAATGCAGGCTTCCTGCAAGGACCAATTGCAGTAGTGGTTGCATGCTGCATAAGGAGTGAAAAGGAGGGAAAGAAGAAGTGATTGTAAGACGATCCCTGGGGGGGGGGGGGGGGGGGGGGGGGGGGGGGGGGGGGGGAGGGGGGGATGAACTGCTTTAGAAGACACGTTATGTGAAATAAAAGAAACTTATCTCCGCAACAAGCTTGAACATACAAGTAATAGAAGAAAAAAGACTAGGTTACGTACATATTCAAGTGGGTCATTTACTAATTGGCGTATTCATCACATTGATTTTAGAATTGCAATATTATTAAATTTTACTAACAGCTTGAGACCGTATCTTCAAAACATAGTCGCATATTCAATGAGTAGAAAGATGGATTATCACAGAATGTTAAGCTAATTCAGAACGAGTAAAATTATAGTTATTAAAATTCCGCATTCTATTTGCACGATAAATAAATAAAAATATGGATATACCGTTTTTGAAAAACAAAAAGTTAAATCACTAAAATGAAAATAACAAACAATTATGCAATGTAACAAATGACAAACTTCAACAAACAAAAAGTGTGCGTATAAGCAAACTCAAATCGTGGAAACAGAATCATACAAAAGTAAATATACGTACTTTTTTTTTTTTAAATCGGGAGTAACAGTTGTGTATGAAAGTTCAAATTATTGCATTTCGAGTGTGTTGACGTTTTACGTGTGTAGTTCGTTTGAGTGTGGAGTTTTAGCATCAGTTCTATTTTTATCCCACGCTATCAAGGTATGGATCATCAAATAATATAAACGTGCAGTTGACTTCTGTATATACACAATGCAAATGTCGAGTCGTCCTACTGTATGGCTCTAAAACATGGAGAACAACTTAAATGACAACCAAAAAGGTGCAGACTTTCATAAAGTGTTGCTTCCACAGGAAAGAAGGATTGAAGTGGAGTGCCTAGATTACTAATGTGGAACTGATGACAAGAACACTAATGAGGAGCTGATGACAAGATCACTAATGTGGAGCTGATGACAAGGTCACTAATGTGGAGCTGATGACAAGATCACTAATGTGGAGCTGATGACAAGATCACTAATGTGGAGCTGATGACAAGATCACTAACGTGGAGCTGATGACAAGATCACTAATGTGGAGCTGATTACAAGATCACTAATTTGGAGCTCATGACAAGATCACTAATGTGGAGCTGATGGAAATAACCAGACAAATAGCAGTGGAAGAAGATGTGAAGAAAAGATGGCAGCATTAAGAGACGCAGTGTATAAGAGACTAGCAGATAGAATTATAAGGCAGTCTCTGTTCTGGGATCTCCAGTGTAAGAAAGCTAGAGGGAGAGCTACAAAAATCATAAAGAAGAGAACAGGAGACATACATGGACAGATCTTGAACGGATGGCACAATACAGGAAGGCTAGGACTGTCGTTTTTGAAGGGTTGTGCTTCACAGGAAGTTGAAAGCCGATGATGAGATTGTACATAGTGGAGCGAGGCGCCTTCCTCCCACCCTAATATTTCGTAACCAAAAAGCAGAAATTTGCGCTCAGGACAGAATGGTGAGGTCCAATCAATAAACATTTTACCATTGTAGTAATTTCTCTTAAATATAATTTAACCTACAGTCACATGATAATGTATAATGGTCACATGATAATGTACAAAGGTCACATGAAAACGTATAAAATATTTATTGGTTGGCTAGGTATTTAAGCAAACACAAACGCCTTGGCATGCTTCATGGACTAAACGTGCCTTTTTCACAGGGGTGAGGGTGGGAAGGGGCTGTAATGCATGGCAAGTAAGCCAAAAGTTTGTGAAAGACTGTTTAATGGGGATATCGTATGTGGCAGCACGTAAGTATGTAAGTAATAGAAATAATACTAAACAAATTTGGATGAGAGTCATATGGCAGTCAATGGGAACCTCGTCATCACACCAGCAAACACCAGAAACTCTCCAACTAATCAGGTATGTGTAGATATTCAGAGATAGAGATATTCGTAGCACAAGAAAGAGCGTCCTTCGATCTTATCGATGGTGAAGAAACTCTTGAAATATGGTAGCTTGATGTGTAACAAATTATTTGAGGGGAATGTGTAGCTTATGTTAAGTTCCGAGACAATTCGGGCCTAATTTTAATTTCCCGTCATGTTTCAAAAAGGTGACCATAGCCACATACGTTATAAATAAATTTTAATATAATTGTTAACATTTCCGAATCAATACGGTCTTGATATATCATTTGATGCTAGAGATACTGACTGTTTTGGCGCATCAAAATTATAATTACCGTGTATTTTAAAATGCAAAATCAGTGTTTGCTGGATTTTACAGACAGTAGGTAACTCGATCCGGTCCTTTTTCTGCAATGCCCAGGGCAATAGAAGTGGAGGAAGACCGAACATCACTTGGAGAAGAGAGTTGGAGACAGAAATGACAGGGATATGGAGGACTTCCAGCAGACGGCACAGGAAAGGAGGACTTGACGTGAATTTATTGAAGGCCTGTGCTCCTTGGGAAGCAGAAGGGTGGTGAATGAATGAGATAATTCAACGAGGCAGACTTGCAAGATGGCAGGAACATCGCCAGGCAGACGGGCAGAAAATATTGCAGGACAAGCACCTCTTCAAAATGTAGTCAAATCAGTTCCCATCACAAGTGCAGGTAGTTTTCTGTTTTGCGAGTGTTTCATTTACGCTAATTTGAACTTTTGCGCTCCAATTTTTAGGCATTTTTGTTTTATTTAGGCGCCAAACTCGATGTTACGCGTTTTAAACAAATAATGCACTATTTTTGTAGTGCCTAGTTGGCAGGGAAGGATAGTGTGATTCGCTTCCGTAGCAAGGCGGTTTTGCCGTTCGGATGGTATTGGGTTCGATTCGCCGGCGAGCCCTTCACTTTTATGGGTTTTCTGTTGTCTAGTTTTCTACTTCTTTATTTCTCACGAGTGCCTGAAACATACCTTTATGTGTGTAATATTTTATTTATTTATTTACTGTTTACAAGCATCGGGTTTCCCCTCTTTATTTGTTTAAAATGTTTATACAATACCAAACCTACTGTTCAAAGTTTTCTTTCATTTACTAGACAGAGTGTTAAAGACTTTGTCTTGTGTAATCTGACCTATACGGTATAATACGGAGACCACATAAATTATTGCGTCATTAATTAGGCTAGATCACCCTTGGTAGACATTCGGTGTTGCGTGTGGAAAATCGCGCAAATGCCCCTGTCCACGAAGCACTATTTTTGTGGTGCCTAGTTGGCAGGGAGGATAGTGTGATTCGCTTCCGTAGCTAGGCGGTGTTGCCGTTCATATTGTCATGGGTTCGCTTCTCAGGCGAGCCTATCACTTCTGTTGTTTGTATGTTGTCTAGTTTTCTTCTTCTTTATTTCTCACGAATGCCTCAAACATACATTTATATGTGTAATATTTATTTATTCGAAGTTACGCGATCCGATATTTAGACATTTTTACAGTATGTTATCTACGCGCCAATGTGAGCGCGGGAGCAAGATGATGACAGTTTGAATGTTTCTTTGAGGGATTTTTTGGATGGCATTCAATAATAAAGATGCACTTTCGATAATCAAAACTGCGCGGAATGAAGTTCCACGGAGATGCACGAACGGTGTGTTGAAAAAAAAAAAAAAAAAAACTGTGCCCTCAATTATGTCATGACTTTGAAGGCTTTAGCATTGATGACAATAGTATCACAGTTATAAAGATGGTGTCAGAATGGCCTCAAGAGTTGTATTAGATGGAGTTGACGAAAATGAAATTGTAAATTTACTTGAATCTCAAAAAAGTAGAACTGAGAAATGAAAAGTTGTTAGCGCTGGAGAAAACCAGCAAGGAAGAAGAAGAAGACGCAATAACTTGCACCAGCCAGCAACAACCACTTGGCCGACACCTTACAGTGAAACGATTACCGAAGGCGTTCCAACTTCTTGAAACCTTAAAAAATTCAATAGGCTAGCTCGTGCGTTGGCGTAGCTGGCGAGTCCTTTTTAGGGCTTTATGCTAGCATATAGATAATGTTAGACTTTTCCGGACTATCAACGCTGATCGGGTTAGCAGTCAACAGAGTTGACTTTTTATTTTGGATGGTAAATGCGCTCTGATATAACCAAATAGGTTGAAAGGAACACGCCTCGACAGAAGAAGGCAAAAACCGAACCAAAAAAAAAATAATTTGAAACCTGCCTTATGATCTTTGAACGAGACGATCCTAACATAGACATGAGCTTTATGGTCAGAAAGAAAATGATAGAATGTGCTGCTTCCCTAACAAGAAATCCTCCGTGAGCAGAGAAAGTCACAAACTCAAACAACTCTGGACACCTTCCTCAGGACACAATTCATTGCTGTATCGCCTGCTTCTCGTTCAGATGACTCACGGCCCCACCCTTCGTTGGATTAGAAGTTGATGAAAATGAAGAAGGTAATGGTCTTGCCCCTGTCAATGTTGAATAATTTGTCAATGTTGTTTTCTATACGTGTACTTAATATAAATGGTATATATTATTTTAAACTATTTATTATTACATACATTTATTTTTACTATTATGTGGGCATTGGTGGAACGCATCCCCTTTATTTTAAATGTTTTAGAATGAGAAAATCATGCCCCATTTACGTGATTTCTGTTCACACGATGGTCTCGTGAATGCATGTATCGCGTAAGCAAAGAACTACCTGTATTAAACATCTGACTTTAGGTCAAGGGGGACTCCTGAGAGGAAGGTTGATAGAACGTGTTACAGAAATCCTGAGGAAACGTAACATGACAGTTCGCACAGGAACGAAAGCCACTTCACCAACCGTCATACAACGGCGAAAGTTAATGTGGAAAAGGAAATGATAACTGGACACAATCCTTTATTATGTGGAAGTTTTGTCAGTTATCAAATCTGTTGCATTAAAAATTAAGTACATAATGTGGTGTCAGCATTTTTTTTTCAAACCATGTTAGTGGTCCAAAATGTATCGCTTCCAACTGTGGAAAACATGATATTTTGGCAGACAATATCATTTATGCATAAATATGAATTATCTGAAAACTAATCGGTAAAAAATGATATCAAAATTCAGTCAAAACATGTGATGAAAATATAAATTACAAATATATGTTATAAACGTACAGAACAGTCTAGTATACACTGTTATCATAAGAATATGACAACCTCTAAAAATCTAATATGCAAGAAAGTTATAATATCACGAACATATCACGAGTTATTATTTCCAACATAAATAGTGTCATATGATTTATCGAACAGGCGAGATCATAGTGAAACACGAATGATTTTTTTAAAAAGTCAATATCTTGTCCGTTGTGTCAATCTGAGAAGCGTTAGCTTAAATCCTGGACTCTGAATGTTTAGACCCATTCGCCGATCCGTTTCCCAGAGCGACGACTGTCTGTCCTTGACTGTTGTATCTAACAATGGTATCTGTTGGGGGTCGGAGACTGTCTCTATGAGATGCCACAGGACCATACTGTTCCACGTAACTTTTTCTGATCTTCTGCATTGCCGTTTCCATCCCGGAGACATCCATTGGCCAAGATGTTACTGTCACCAGAATCGTGGGACGGCCGACCGATTTGGAATTCGGCACCCTTGTCGAAGCTTCCAATTTTTGTCTTGGCTTCAGCTTTTGCAATTTTTGACGATACTCTCCAGATTTTATAGTATATAAATACCATAACGAGCAGCGGCAGGTAAAAGGCACAGAGAGTTGCATAGATCTGGTACCCAATGTCATTACTGATATAGCAAAAGAAGGGCTTACGCTCGCTCTTCCAGCCAAAGACTGGAGGAATAGACACAACAGCAGATACGCTCCACACGATAAGAACCATAACACCCATACGCTTTGGTGTACGTTTCATTGCGTATTGGAAAGGACGCGTTATAACGAAGTATCGGTCTATACTGATGGCACATAAGTTGAGTATAGATGACGTGCACAACAGCACGTCAGTAGTGGTCCACATATCACAGACTATCGTACCGAGGATCCAAGATCCATAGATCTCATAGACCGCTGCAAACGGCATAACAAGCACACCAACGAATAAATCTGCTACAGCCAAAGAGACTATTAACAAGTTTGATGGCGATTGCAATCTTTTGATAAGGGCAACAGATATACACACCAAAGAGTTTCCGATAATAGTGCACACTATAACAGCCCCTAAAATCACGGCTATGAAGATTTGTTGCCACTCCTCGTAAGGAGACTGGGGTTGTGTTGAGACCTCTGACTCAGTTGTGTTTGTAATGTTTGTTCCATTAGTAGCAGCATAGGACACACCACTTTTGCTGTCCAAATCGGTGTTGTTAAGCCCGAAAAGAACGCTTTCAGTGATATTTATGGCGCTGTATCTTATGGGTAGAGTGGCGGCAATCGAAGCAGATAGGCTCGTCATCTTTAGCAGTCGAGTGTTCGCCCTGGTAGCAAAGCTGTAATGTTATTAATAACACAAGTGTAAGCACGTTGAGTGGTTGTTCAATTGGATAATGAAACCAATGAACATGTAAACCCAGAAGCAGATGTGTTGCCTACAGTTTACAAGCAGAGCTTAGTTCCGTAGTGAAGAGCAGACGATGGGTTGATAAAGACGCACAGAAGTAGCAGCCAGAATTTCTGGTTGCCCATTGTAGTCTGAGACGCGGCAGACTGTTTCAAGATTTATGTGACCTGACACCTCAGCCTTCCTGATAAATGTTTTAAAATGCTGTCGATTGATCTATCAAAGTCATTAGACTGGGATGCACCTGCATTTTCAGATTCGATCGAATTTATGATAGCGTGCACGCTTCAGTAAGCCGAAAAAAAAGTTTTTTCTCACGTCAACTGTTTCGATCCTTCCTTAATGAACACAAAATAGAAAAGCTGCTATGTATTCAATTATTGTGTTATATTATAAACTAGTCTAAACCGGCACTAGTTGCCTTCCATCAAGACTGCTGTCCTTTAACGGATACAAATCCCGCGAGTGATGAGTTACACCTGAGAAGAATCAAGTTCTCACCTTCCGAAAGCTATGGAAAATTATTTCTAACAGTTTTGTCTTGTTAAACAGTATAGCTCACAGTACGAGTTGCCTACTCTTATTTCCATCAGCAAGCTATGAAAGCAAATTCGGAGCCAAATATGGATATTAAAAATATCATGCAGAATAAAGCTAGTTTTTATGACTGAAAAAAAAAAAAAAAAAAAAAAAAAACGAGGCGATTAGTTAATGTGAGCTCTTTACTACACAGTGTTGGGAAATGTCTTCGTAGGCAGACATTTCCTAAAAAAGTGAATTGGGAGTTATTAACTCTTTAGCTACCAAGCCCAAGGGAAATACAATAATAAGAGACACCGTCACAGCATTTGGAAGTCTGGCTCAAGGAAAAAAATTGATCACGTAATTTTTTTAATTCTTTTTTTTTTCCTCTGCGGACTCAGAAATTACTGGCGTCTGCAGTTTCCGTTGGTAATGGCAGTCTTCTTGTAGTCAGGAAACGTATTTCTCTGCTGTGATCACATTGATAGATTTATGTAGGGAAATAAATGTGCAGAAGATGAGCAAACGTGTACTATATACTAAACTGGGAAAACACAGAAAGTATTCAAACATATGTCACTCTTAACAGCTGGAGCAAAAAAATCAAACTTTGTAGACTCGCGTAGTTAATTCTTTGTAAACTTGTAACCCTGGCCTAATCCGACATTCCACGGCTGTAATCCCGCATTTTTTTTTCTGTCACACAAAAATCATAATCCAAAAAGTGAAGGGACACTCACGTAACACAATAACTTATGCCTTATCTGTTATATTACAAGTAGCAACGTCTGCTTGAAAAAGCAAGGTTTATAATGGCTCTCAAAGCGTCTGATGTACTTGGGTATCACAGCTTAATAGCTCTAGCCAGTTAAATCACCATTTATGTAAAATAGAGATTCAGCAGTTTTCATTTTACATGTGAAAACTGCAGAGGAAAATGATGGGGAAAAAAAAGAGCCCAATAGAGTTCACATTCTCCAACTGCGCCAGATTAAAGCAGTTTGCATGCAAACAGCCTTTCAAAGAAGGGTATACACGACGAAACTTACATAAATGTGGCAGAACACATTTCATTACCTTTCTACGTCAAAGGTTTCTCCACATTTATTGCTCTGATTGTTGTTTCTGTTTTGATGGAATCATTATAAGTATTCGGTTACGGCGTTAACAGCTGAATGGACGTGCAGCAAGACTTTCTCTTTGCAGGCATTCAAAAGCTGGCAAAAATATGCTCAGATGCAGTATATGCTGTGTTGAAACGTTGTTTAATACGTCTAGCCGACTCCGCAGCTTTATTGCTCGTAAGTAATCAACCTTTACAAGTTCGACAATTAATTCGAGATGTACTTCATTTTCATAGAGTTATTCCCGGCTGTGTACATATCGTTGCTGTATCATCAAAGAGAAATAATATACCGATTAAATGTCTAGTAAATCCTCCTACGATATAGGCGTGGTTTTATCAGTGCTGAAATAAACATAGAGCAATTAGACGCAGCAACTGAACCGTTTGGTAGCAACACTGATTTCGTAAAACGCTTAGTGGAAATATGGCAGGATTTAATGCGGACTTCGATGTTGAGATTCAGATTCTCATTAAAAACAAAATCTGGAACATTCAAGTGAGAACTTCTGATAAATTTATCGTGTTAGGTGGCAGACACGGAAAAGATGTCTGGCTTTTTCAGCAGATGGAGATGTTATATACAACAATGGGAAGACTTGACGGAAGAATTTGGAGGACAGCTAGTTCAGCCGATCGAAGCACAAATCCTGAACATGGCACGGTGCCTTCTGCAGCACGATTGTGCCAGAAAATTGTTAGAAAGTCTGGCAGGTTAGAATGTCTGTATAATTTAAGCAATCTTGTGTTTTCTATGAGTAATTTTCCTTAGCGAGACCTGCTATTCACTCTTGGCTAGTGTCCAAATTAACGCTGCTTGTGAATTATGGTCGATCTCTCGCGATGGCTGCAGTAATGAATGATCCTCAGCAGGGACGATCGAATTCCGATAACCAAAGCTCTGAAATGATAAAATAAATACATTTAACAACAAATCAAAGATGCCAAATGAAAGACCGATTTATCATTATTTTCTTTTGCGCTCCTTACAGAGCACGAAGTCACCTCTGTTGTTGGTCCCTTTGAGGAAGCCTGCGCCAAGCATTCACATTCTCTTGCAGCGGTGATTTCTGTAGCAAATTATTCTACATAATGAGGCTGTCAGCTTCAAGGACAACCTTATTTTGGTCGCCTAGGACAACACGTCTGTTTTAGGATACACATATTGTAGTCTAACTGATGACAAGAACCAGACACGTGCCCGAGGAACTACAGATGAGAAGAAGACGATGGTGATGGATAAGACACACATTGAGGAGACCTGTGGATAGCATTACAAGGCAGTCCTTGTTCTGGAAACCCCAATGTAAGAGAACGAACGAACGAACTCTATTTTCAAAGGGTTGAGAATTGGGCACAGAGACAGAGGGAGACAAAGATACACATAGAGAAGAGAATTGGAGACAGAAGTGAAAATGATGAGGAAAACATGGAAAGAATTTGAGCTGATGACACGTGACACGAGGACTTAACATGTGTTTGTTGACATCCTGTGCTCCTTGGGGGGCTAAAGGGTATTGATTGATAATGTAATCTTAATCACATAAATATTCCATTGTGTACTCACTCCTACCCCATTGTCCACCCAACCATAACGTATTGTAAACTCGACGCTGTTTAATTATTTACTCATTGTTTTCCCCTGGTCAACTAGGCATTGTGCTACGAGCTCAACATTATCTGTCACAATCAGACTTATCACCTTGTCAACTCAATCTTCTCTTGAGGTCAAATCAGCCTTATCTTACAAAATCAGCTTTATCTTACCAACTCAACATTATCGTCATCATCATCAACATATCATTTTTCATTTCTTAAGGATCATGGAACCATTCCTGCAGATGGTTGAGGAAGCCTACACCAAAACACAAACTTCCACAGCGTTAGTTTCTTGTGTAGCAATGTGTTTTACATAATGAGGCTACTAATTAAACATTAATCTACTTTCTATTACCTGCTATCTATTATAGTTTCTTCTGTTGCAATGTGTTTTACATAATGAGGCTACTAATTAAACATTAATCTACTTTCTATTACCTGCTATCTATAATTTCTTCTGTAGGCTGTTTTACATAATGAGGCTACTAATTAAACATTAATCTACTTTCTATTACCTGCTATCTATTATAGTTTCTTCTGTAGCAATGTGTTTTACATAATGAGGCTACTAATTAAACATTAATCTACTTTCTATTACCTGCTATCTATTATAGTTTCTTCTGTAGCAATGTGTTTTACATAATGAGGCTACTAATTAAACATTAATCTACTTTCTATTACCTGCTATCTATTATAGTTTCTTCTGTAGCAATGTGTTTTACATAATGAGGCTACTAATTAAACATTAATCTACTTTCTATTACCTGCTATCTATTATAGTTTCTTCTGTAGCAATGTGTTTTACATAATGAGGCTACTAATTAAATATTAATCTACTTTCTATTATAGTTTCTTCTGTAGCAATGTGTTTTACATATGAGGCTACTAATTAAACATTAATCTACTTTCTATTACCTGCTATCTATTATAGTTTCTTCTGTAGCAATGTGTTTTACATAATGAGGCTACTAATTAAACATTAATCTACTTTCTATTACCTGCTATCTATTTAATACGTCGCATCAACATAGTCACTTTTCATTAGGTAAACACCAATTTTTTCATAGCTAGAAAACAATAAAGATCTTTATTTTTTTATCTGTCAAGTTTTCCCAAACTGTCACAAGGAAACGACACAAATCCAACTAACAACGCTTGTCAGGAAAACCGCCAAAGAGCCGAGCTTACTTAAAAGAGTATCGATGATATAAATATCTACCCTAAGTTGAAAAACAACTGACAAATCCTACCGCCATATATAACCGTGTTTTCACCCTCAGAAGAACATTAGCAGACTTAACAGCCAGGTCCCATATCTGTACGGAACCAGAACAGCAGATTATATTTTTATTCACGAATATCTGACAGGTTGTTATCGTAAAAAAAAAAAAATGTATAATTTTGAATGCAGTGAATATTTGCTGGATTTAGAGACGTTTTTTTGTCCTGTCTATATGTTACTGCTCGACTGCTTACAGCAGTGTTTCTCACTCAGTGTTCAATCGGTGCCTTAGGGTTCCGTATTTCATCATCAGGGGTTACGCGAGAAATCGTGGAATAAAAAATTTCCAACATTTGTTCTTATTTAGGATTATATTTAGTTGTGTATGTCTATGTTCGTTTTGTATTGTATCGATGAATAATGTACTCATGTAGCAAGTTAAACTTTTGCAAACGTGTGTGTGATCAATAATGACATTCCTATTTATTTAAATTTAAAGAGATAGACTTATATATATATATATATATATATATATATATATATATACATGTAGATATATATATTTATGTCTATATATATATATATATATATATATATATATATATATATATATATATACATATATATACATATACATATATGCTGCGTGTAAACATGATGTATGCATACTTTAAAAATTTGTAATTCATAAACAACATATACGATTTTAATTTTTTTCCCTCACATTTTAAAGCTAAGAGATATCCACTTTTTTTTTTCAATAACATAAATTTAGTTTAAATGTTCATCATCAGCAAGAATATATGAGCGATATCTTTCATCAGCTGATGTACAATTCTTTTAGAATATACTTTTTTTTCTTCAAAATGTAATTGTATTATCCATCAGTTTTGATGTTTCTGAAAAATAAATCCAAACTACTTAATTGTGAAAATAATGGTCTACATCTTAGCTTTAAAATGTGATAAAGAAAATTCAAATTGAGTATGCTGTTCATGAAATATAAATTCTTAAAGTGGGTATACATAATTTAAAAACTCTGCATACTGCATATATATATATATATATATATATATATATATATATATATATATATATATATATATATATATATATATATATATATATATATATATATATATATATATATATATATATATATATATATATATATATATATATATATATATATATACAAACATAGATGTTCCGGCTTGGTAAAAAAGCCGAGAAACACTGTATAATGCCCGTTAACGTATTTTAGTTACCGTTACTTCCAAAGTCAAAGGGCAGTTGGTTCGTTCACGAGATCTCTGAATAGAAGATACAAAGACGGTCTATTTGCTCCGTGTGACAGTTGATAAGTCTCGGCAAGAAATGTGTTGGAGACTAATATTAAGCTGTGAAGAAGAGTATGTGTAGCGTGGAGGGGAGAGTGAGTGGACTAGTGAAGGGCAAGGGTAGTTACAGACATGGTTGATTGCACAAACAGTTGTGTCTTATTGTGCGATACAAAAATAAATGGAGTTTTCTCGTTAAAGCGAGTGAAATATGACAAGACATCGATGGAATTAAGGAGAGAATGGAAATATGTAAAGTTACAAATATGTTTTAGGAAGAACTTTTACAGTTGTTGCCTTATGGAACTCCGTGAACAATTTGAAGAATACGAAAAACCAAAAGGTTGGAAAGCAGTCCCAAATAAATGCATACAGAAGACGGGGTCCAACGTTTGCCCTAAATGTAGACTGTGATGATGGAGGCTACAAAATCTTGTTCCTGAAGGAGGCGATCCTCAATAGTATTTTTTTTTTGGGTGTGACATTGCATTTTTTTAAACACTCCTCCCCCTATCGTCACACTTCGTCACAAAATGTTGGCCTCTTCCATCCCCATCACTGCGTGACGCCATGGGTGGACGACCCCACCGATTTTAAGAAGGGCTGGGAATGATTTTAAAAAAATTAATCGATTAATTGAATTTCTGTAATTGAAAATTAATAGATCAATTTGAATAAAAATCAGGGACCCAAAGACGCAACAATAGAGAATGCAGTTAGCGACTCATAGCTTGTCTGCTTGCGTCAGAGTCAGTGAACCAGAGCTGACCAAGACCCTATTCCACCTTCACGTGGTGGTCCTGGAAACAGGCTGCATCACTGCAGTCTGGCTGAGAGAGTAGGGATCGAAGAGGGAAGGCAAACCTGGTCCCAAAAAATGCCGTGCTGAAGTCAGATGTGCCGGCCGAAAGGCGCAGATATCACAGCTCCGCTGTAAACAGACACAACTCAACCAACGTCCTTTTCAGGACGAACGAGGAAGAAGAAGAAGAAAAATCATAAATAAATCTTTTAAAAAAAATATCACGGACTTTATTTATTTTATTTGTTATAAGGCAACATCGTCCTTAAAATATAATGTAAATACGGAAAAGTTACAACCAAACAATTTATTATTACTGACCATACTTGTCAAATTCCATATCACAAACCTCTGTCACAGCAAATGCTCTCACATTTAAGCAAAAAAAAAAAAAAAAAAAAAAAATTACTAAAAAGGAATAATGGATTAAAATTTGTTTAATCAATTAATCGATAAATTTTCCCTCCAGATTGATCGATTAATTAATTAATCGTTAAAAATCCCAGCCCCCAATTTTTTTCCCTCAAAAGTAATAAAACTAGTGAGAGTGCGACATTGAGAGAAACACAGATTTGAAGAAAATATGATAAACGTGCGACAGGGAGAGAAACACAAATTTAAAAAAAAAAGGATGATCATGCTAGTGACCGTGCGACAGGGAGAGAAACAGGGAATTAAGTAAATGTGGTAAAACTAGTGTGGGAAGTGCAACAGGTAGAGAAATACAGTGTTAAAAGCAAGTGATAGTACAATTGGTGATAATACTAGTGAAAGTTCAACATCTTATCTTATCATTCTTTTGAAAATCTTTTAGATGACTGTTTTTTAAATTGTTATATTCTTCACTTTGATCTATTGGATATACTTAAAACAAATGTCTAAACGAGAACTGCCGTTTGACAAATAAGTTTTATTTTTCAATTAAAAAAAAAAAAAATCCTAGACACAACATGAAATAAAATTAAAAAATAGCCAATCACCTAATGTTGCAAATGACAGCTAAATATACCGTCTGCTCTGAAATTATGTGCTGAACAGACCGTATATCATGTTGCGTTATAATGTTATGGATGGGTGTGAAAAAAAATCGAAAAAAGGTGATTCGTCTTACGAGGACAAAGGAATAAGAAAATAGCCAACGTTTCGGCCACAAGGCCTTCGTCAGGGAAAGGAAAGAAAGTGAAGGTTAGATAGGACACATAAGAACCTAAAAAAATATAGAAATTAAAACTAGGTACTTCCCTGAAGGCGTCAAAGTCCTAACGCTTATAGGCGCGTGCCAGGAAAAGGAAATGACTGCCACCACCGGATGTACACAATACATACTTAGAGACTAAAAAACGAAACTGAGCAATAAACTACCCAAACGTAATATAAGTGGGGACTGGAAATAGAAGGGAACAGAATGAGTCGAAGATAAATACATAAAAAATAAAATAAAATAAAAAATCTAGACATATTAAAAACAGTGTATTATATATTCATGCGTATAATTAGAGGGCGGCAGAAAATAGAAAAATAGGATAAGAGTGGAAAGAGTCAAAGTAGAACAGGAGAGGAAAGGGTGACCTCAGACAAAGGTGTGTAGAGTGTTGAGCCCAGCTGGTTTTAGGCACCCCATGCGGTGGATAAGACGGTTCTCAAGCTGTTCTCGGCTAGCAGTGTCAGAGGAGCAGGATCTGATCGCCGTGACCTGGATGTCGATGGGACCCTGGTGGTCAGGGCCATTAAAGTGTATGGCAACTGGTGTGGATTTGTGCTGAGAGATGTCATTCAAGTGCTGGCTGAACCTGTCCCCAAATCGTTTGCCTGTTTGGCCAATATAGGTTTTGCAGCAACGTTTACATATGATCGTATAAATGACGTTGCGCGACTCACATGTGAAGCTACTGGTGATGGTGTACGTAGCCTCAGGAAATGACACCTTGCGGGGTTGAGATGACATACTTGTACGTGTTGCATCGTGTCCGATCACAGGGTAATGTGCCAAAGTGAGTGGCATTCTCCTTTGGGAGACGGCTGTGAACAAGAAGATCCTTCAGGTTCTTGTCGCGTCTATATGCTACCAAAGGTGCTTCACCGAATACTTCTTGGGTCACAGACTCTGCTTGAAGGATAGGTAAGTGACGGAAAAGGATCTGTTTGACTGCAGTACTGTGAGGGTGATAGGTCAAGATTAATTTAACTCTATCCGAAGTGGATTTATAGTGAGGTTTGAGGGCCTCCTGGCGAGAGATGGGGAGAACACGTTGCAAGGTAGAGGTGAGAACATGTTCGGGATAAAGTCTGCTACGGATGAAATCCAACATCTCTGTCGTGAGACATTCTAAATACCCATATATAAATTAAAAAGTAAATGAAACCCCTAACGAATTACTTCAATAACAGGAAAGAGAAAAGGTAAAAGAGAACAGTGCTGTCACAATGGCGTACAAAAATCCCCCTTTTTCTGCTTCGTCTGCAAATCGTAACGTTTTCACGTTGATAGTAAAAGCCTACTGCATCACTACACGCGTTTCAAAAAAATAAAACGTGTACTGCATTTCTTAGAAAAACCTTGAGATAGGCGCTGAGTGATGACCTAGATTTAATATTTCATTCATTCCATTTTATACACGGCGTAACTAAAAGACAGATGAAAGTAGGATAGAGAGAGAGAGGGACGACTGAAGGCAGGAAGCATGCAACACTAACACGCGTTTCGCGATCAAAAGTGAACGCAAAACCCATGCGTAAGGCATGAAGCACTAACTTTTTTTTCAAATAGTCAGTGATAAAAAACACTACTACTACTACAAGAATCAGGTTTAAAAACATGAAAAATGCTTATTAGGAAATATGAAATTCTACTGATTTACATCTAAGCTCCTGACTTTAGTATGACATAACAGTGGAAAAAGGCAGGACAGGTGGCGGTTCTAAACAACGAAAAGGAATAAAGAACAAATATACGACTATCTTTGGAAAACACATATTTTGAACGCCGCCATGTAGCTCACTTTAACTTATATATTATTGTACGGCTGGACTTGCTAACCAAGAATATGTTATGTGTTACGCCTTTAGTCTGTTAATAAAATAGTTATGGCCAAAATACAATAGTGGGGGTGCCTGACAGCATGGAATCATTTCTGCTCATAAAATTTTTTTATAACGTGTTTGAAAAACATTACGTTACGGAAATAGCCTACCATGTTAACTCCTATTTGATTGGCGGGAATGAGATGTAAGACTAAACACGATTAGTTGGACTGCAAATACTAGTTTAGTTGTTAGGGGAAACGTGAGAAGGGTAATATTTTTTGAAAAGTAGGTAAACATAGCATGATTGGTTAGAGCTGCCAATATACTCAATTCAGGGCGTCTGTTCCGGGCCACATCTTGTAATAAACCTACTAAGAAACAGTGCGTTGAGCACCAGTGCATATTTTTTCTAAATAAAAGCCTGGGACAGAGGCAGATCGGAAGTTGTGCCTATTCATTGCCAGTCAACGAAACTGTTTATTTTTCCATGAATTGTGGTAAGCTTGAAATATTTGATATCTTTTTAATGACAATTGAATGTGAATTGATAATTTATGTCTGTCTATGTGTGTGGTTCAGTGGCCAACATGAGAATAGCCTAAATATTGCTCCAACCTGAATAGGAGGTGTCGGAAAAAAGTAAAACTGCATGGGATTGCCAAACAGTACACTGACACCTATCTTATGGACTAGAAAGAAATAATGCTGGAATTGCAGAGGCGTAGTAACCATTAGGGAGGAGTATACTGGTGTAAATGTTTCAGATGAAGCTAGCAGTGGCCTACAGCACTGAACGCAAGTGTTTGTTATGTATTGTGTTCAGTGTGGAAATAGAGTGTAAATTAGTTTTGAAATAGGAGGTACCACCTTCTTGTTTCAGGGACGGTGGTCCTAAGTCATTGAGGCAGCATTTGGCCTGAGTTGTGCTGAATCCTGAGGCTGACAGCATACTCCTTGGTCCAGATAGCGACCAGTGAGGTGGCTCCAGAACTCATTGAAGTAATCGAGCAGAGGAGTCTTTTCCTGCAGTCATCACGAAAGTTAAGAATTTGTGGACAAAGGAGCTCAACATTATGTCCCCCCCCCCCCTCTCTAAATTGACAGTAAATAAAGAGGGCCTATAAACTGTTTAAATTGACAGGAACTGTGAATTTTTCCCAATAATATTTCCACAAGGATCAAACACTTGAAGTCATGATGACAAAACAACACTCTAGCTAAAAAAAACAAAACCAATATTAACTCATATTACTACTTCACAACTTACACACATAAGATAAGAATAATAAAATATGTCAATACCAAGATTATATTGATAAACTGTGTACATACTACTTGTAATTATAATTGATTGTGATTCCTGGTTCACTGTGTAGTTGAATCAGGATATCTCTATGTAAAGGAATTAATACATAGATATATTTGACTTTTAAAACTGACTCAGTTAAGATGGTCTTATAGAGTGTTACATGTGTGTGATTGTCACAGTGTTGTAAAGTGCTGTGAAATAAATTAAATTGTTTATGTGTCTGTTGTTGTTGTGACTTACACTTCATCATTTGCATAACCCTAGACATTCAACGTAGTCATCACAATATTCCAGAATAATTCTGACTGAGATATAAATGTGGTAGCAAGTAAGGTCACCTGTAATACATCACACTTATTAGATACAGATACCTTCACAGCTGATCTCAGTCAGCACACTAAGCCCCCTATAAATATATATATCATCCCACTTTACCACATATATTGGGGTCCGGTCCGGGATATTGAACTTTCTCCTGTTATATATATTGGGAATTATAAGAATTAAAAGGTATCCCTGGGTGGAATTAAATAAGGTTGAGCTCTCAGTGCCTGTGGTGTCATTAAATAAATAATTATAGATTATATTGTTTAGTTAGATATTATTTACATTTACCTGTTAGAAAATGGCGGACCTGGCCAAATTTCGATCTGCTGCTGTACAGACTGCAAAAGAGTTAGGAATGGACGGGCAAGTTATGATTGCTTATGTCACTGCTGAATGTGACAAATATATTGAACGGGAAGAAAGAAGATTAGAAAAAGAGGCCGAAAGAAAATTAGAATCTGAAAGGTTGGCCGAAGAAAGAAGGTTAAAGGCTGAGGCTGAGACTAAGAGGTTGCAGATTGAGGCTGAGGCTGAGACTAAGAGGTTGCAGATTGAGGCTGAGACTAAGAAATTAGAGGCAGAAGAAAGGAGACTAGCTGCAGAAAGGGAAGACAAAAGATTAGCTGCAGAAAGGGAAGCAGAGGATAAGAGATTACAAAGGGAACATGAGTTACGACTAAGGGAGTTTGAGTTTCAAGGCCATGCTCCTGAGAATGGTGCCAGTCCCTTTACCTCCGATGCTACTGCTAGTCAGGGAGCCTCAACCTCAGCTATGAATTTTCATTTAGATCATTTTGTTGAGAAAGACGATGATATTGAGAGCTTTTTAAATAGATACGAACTATTAGCTACCACGTATGGATTAGAGAGAGAAAGGTGGAGCTTAAAGTTATCTCAAGGACTTCATGGGGCAGCTTATGAAGTTTTTGCCAAAATGAGCAGAAGTGAACAAGAAAATTATGACATGCTAAAGCAGGCTCTGTTGTTAAGATATGAAAAGAACGCAGAATTTTATAGGAAAAAATTTAGGAACGCTAAACTACTGTCAGGTGAAACCTATCACCAGTTCTCTGCACGGTTAGAGACATACTTGGAGAAATGGACTTCTCTGGGGAAAACCCAAGATCTTAAGGAAATGGTCCTTATAGAACAATTAAGAGAGTCCATGGCTACAGACCTGAGAAAGTTTCTCATGGAACAAGGTGCAGAGAGGCTGGGTGAGTTGCTAAATGTTGCTGAAAGGTATCAAGCGGCTCAGGCAGAGGTAACAGGTAATAAAAAGAAACAGGTAGACAATTTTAAGGCACCACAGAACTTTAATAAATTTGATCCCAGAGATCAAAACAAAGGTAAGCACCAATTTGATAGGCCACGGTATGACAATAAAAATAAAACCCCACAATTCGATGAAAGGAAATATGATGAAAGAAAATCTTTCAACCAAGGAAAAGGTGGTGTAAAAATTGTCAGATGAACAATCATGACACTGACCGTTGCAGAAGGAAACCTGTGTATATGGCCACCCTTCAGGTCAGGTCGACCTCAAGACAGGAGGAGGATATTATGTTAGATACCACTCCAGAAGAGATGAGGAAGGCACAGGCTGGGGATAAAACCCTCAAGCCTTGTTTCAGGAAATTGTCAACTTGTCATACAACTCCAGGCAAGGGAGATTTTTACATGAAAAACAAGTTGATGTATAGGAAGACTGGAGCTAGATCCAAAGGTCAGGGACAGCTGGTACTTCCTAAAAGATATAGGGCAGACTTAATAAGGAGCCTACATGTGAAACCAGATGGGGACCATGAAAAATAGGTACCATCATCCAAAAGGTGGCTCACAATTATTATTGGCCCAAGGCAAGATGGGACATTGAGAATTTTGTAGAAAGGTGTAGCATAGCACATGAGGGAACACCCACAAGTGGGAACATTGATCAGGACCTGGACACGCCAAAGGGCAAACGTAGGCCTGAAAATAGAAAGAAAAATAAATGTGATAAAGTGGACCAAATGGAATGGGAAGCCCCTTTTCACGGACAAGCTTCACTTAACTGTTTTACAATGGCCACTATGCGGAGAGTGCAAAAAGGTGTCTTACCCCAGGATAAGCCGAAAATCCCTCAATCGGACTTAAACAAACTGGAGGAAGAGGATGTAGAGAGGAAATCTCTCATCAAGAATTTTAAGTGGGGAGAAAGCCCCAAAAGAAAAATTGGTAGCGGTCGTTTTTTTATGCATGATAATTAATTCTGGGAAGAAAAAAATCATCACTATAGCGCTTCTAGTGGAAGAGACCATACCGGTGCATGGACAAATAGGTCCACAAAATTAAAGGTCCATATGTAACGCTGTTAAGAACGTGGACTGATGAAAAGGCAGAGGAAAATATTACATCCTCATACCAATATGTGAATGAGCTGACCACTCGTTTAAAAACTGGCTGGAAACTTGCCAATAAAAATTTGAGACAAGCCAGGAAGAAACATGCTGCCTATTATAACAGGAAAGCTAAAGACAGAGATTTGGCTGTGGGAGAGAAGGTACTGCTTCTTCTACCCGGGAGTCAGAATAAGTTACAAATTGGATGGCAGGGTCCATATACAGTTCTAGAGAAGGTGTCTAGAACAAATTATAAGATAGATAAGGGGAAAGAAAAAATCTATCATGTGAATCTCCTGAAGAAATATTTGGAAAGAGAACATCAGGAAGAGACACACTTGTTGACCTTGTCCATTGCCATGGAGATGAAAAAGGAACCACTTTCATCATTTGAATATCCATTAAACCCCTGTGAGACAGCGGCACAGGTGAAAATCAGTACACATTTAACGAAAAATCAGAAAGAGAGAGTGAAACAGGTTCTAGATAATCATACAGAGGTGCTCACAGACCGACCAGGGCATACGAACTTAATGGAATATGATATGAAACTGATAGACTCCACACCTGTCTGTATGAAACCCTATTCGATTCCTTTTGCTAAGGAGAAAGCTTTGAAGGAAGAGATAGACTATTTGTTGAAGGAAGGAATTATTTCACACAGTGAATCTCCGTTCAGTTCCGGTGTGGTGCTCTTAAGGAAACCCTCTGGAGAACATAGACTCAGTATAGATTACCGGAGACTGAATGCTATTACAGAAGGACAAGTGGATCCATTGCCGGATACAAATCAGTTGTTTGCCAGGCTAAATAAAGCTAAATATTTCTCAAAAGTGGATCTGAGTAAAGGATACTATCAGATTCCAGTAAAACCTGAGGTTAGACCATACCTAGCTTTTAGTACCTCAGAGGGACACTATGAGTTTAACAGATTGCCATTTGGATTGAAGAATGCGCCTAGTGTCTTCTCTAGAATGATGAGAAAATTATTGGACCCTTTGAATAATCCATGCATTACAAATTTCATGGATGATATCCTTATAGCAACAGAAACATTTGAGGAACACATTGACTCTCTGAACATGCTGTTTAATCGACTTAGAGAAGCGAATTTAACAGCCCGACCAACCAAATGTTGCGTTGGATGTAAAGAATTAGAATTCTTGGGACACACAGTCTATCAGGGAAACATGACCCCTGACCCAAAGAATTTAGAAAAACTAAAGAAAGCCCCGAGACCACAGACCAAGAAAGACGTGAGATCCTTTGTCTCATTATGTGGTTTCTACCAAAAGTATATCAAAAACTTTAATTCCATATGTGCACCGTTAACTGATTTGACACGTAAAGGAAATCCAGATCGAATTACATGGACACCACAATGTGAATTGGCTTACCAGGAATTGAAGGAAAAGCTTACAAGCAAACCTATTTTGAAACTACCTGACTTAAGTCAAGAATTCGTAGTAAGAACGGATGCCAGTAATATCGGGCTGGGTGCGACTTTGTTACAGAAATCAGATGCATTAGATGGGGAATTAAGCCCAGTGTCATATGCTAGCAGAAAGTTGAATAAAGCTGAAACCAACTACTCAACTAGCGAAAAAGAATGTCTTGCAGTAATATGGGCGCTAAAGAAATTCAATATTTATCTGTATGGGAAGGCATTCAAATTGCAAACGGATCACAAACCCTTGTCGTTTCTAGCACAGGCTAGGCATGAGAATTCTCGTTTACTCAGATGGTCTTTACTTATGCAGCCATTTGAGTTTAGCATAGAGTATATATCTGGAAAAACAAATCTGGGAGCGGATTTTTTAAGCCGCCATCCGTGTGATGAGAATCACCGTAAGCCCCAGAAATAATAATAAATTTCTCTATGTGTATATAGAATTATAGACTGACATATAACGTCTGTTTTAAGTGGGGAGAATCTGTCGTGAGACATTCTAAATACCCATATATAAATTAAAAAGTAAATGAAACCCCTAACGAATTACTTCAATAACAGGAAAGAGAAAAGGTAAAAGAGAACAGTGCTGTCACAATGGCGTACAAAAAAATCCCCCTTTTTCTGCTTCGTCTGCAAATCGTAACGTTTTCACGTTGATAGTAAAAGCCTACTGCATCACTACACGCGTTTCAAAAAATAAAACGTGTACTGCATTTCTTAGAAAAACCTTGAGATAGGCGCTGAGTGATGACCTAGATTTAATATTTCATTCATTCCATTTTATACACGGCGTAACTCAAAGAGAGATGAAAGTAGGTAGGAGAGAGAGAGAGGGACGACTGAAGGCAGGAAGCATGCAACACTAACACGCGTTTCGCGATCAAAAGTGAACGCAAAACCCATGCGTAAGGCATGAAGCACTAACTTTTTTTCAAATAGTCAGTGATAAAAAAACACTACTACTACAAGAATCAGGTTTAAAAACATGAAAAATGCTTATTAGGAAATATGAAATTCTACTGATTTACATCTAAGCTCCTGACTTTAGTATGACATAACAGTGGAAAAGGCAGGACAGGTGGCGGTTCTCAACAACGAAAAGGAATAAAGAACAAATATACGACTATCTTTGGAAAACACATATTTTGAACGCCGCCATGTAGCTCACTTTAACTTATATATTATTGTACGGCCGGACTTGCTAACCAAGAATATGTTATGTGTTACGCCTTTAGTCTGTTAATAAAATAGTTATGGCCAAAATACAATAGCATGGAATCATTTCTGCTCATAAAATTTTTTTATAACGTGTTTGAAAAAACATTACGTTACGGAAATAGCCTACCATGTTAACTCCTATTTGATTGGCGGGAATGAGATGTAAGACTAAACACGATTAGTTGGACTGCAAATACTAGTTTAGTTGTTAGGGGAAACGTGAGAAGGGTAATATTTTTTGAAAAGTAGGTAAACATGGCATGATTGGTTAGAGCTGCCAATATACTCAATTCAGGGCGTCTGTTCCGGGCCACATCTTGTAATAAACCTACTAAGAAACAGTGCGTTGAGCACCAGTGCATATTTTTTCTAAATAAAAGCCTGGGACAGAGGCAGATCGGAAGTTGTGCCTATTCATTGCCAGTCAACGAAACTGTTTATTTTTCCATGAATTGTGGTAAGCTTGAAATATTTGATATCTTTTTAATGACAATTGAATGTGAATTGATAATTTATGTCTGTCTATGTGTGTGGTTCAGTGGCCAACATGAGAATAGCCTAAATATTGCTCCAACCTGAATAGGAGGTGTCGGAAAAAAGTAAAACTGCATGGGATTGCCAAACAGTACACTGACACCTATCTTATGGACTAGAAAGAAATAATGCTGGAATTGCAGAGGCGTAGTAACCATTAGGGAGGAGTATACTGGTGTAAATTGTTTCAGATGAAGCTAGCAGTGGCCTACAGCACTGAACGCAAGTGTTTGTTATGTATTGTGTTCAGTGTGGAAATAGAGTGTAAATTAGTTTTGAAATAGGAGGTACCACCTTCTTGTTTCAGGGACGGTGGTCCTAAGTCATTGAGGCAGCATTTGGCCTGAGTTGTGCTGAATCCTGAGGCTGACAGCATACTCCTTGGTCCAGATAGCGACCAGTGAGGTGGCTCCAGAACTCATTGAAGTAATCGAGCAGAGGAGTCTTTTCCTGCAGTCATCACGAAAGTTAAGAATTTGTGGACAAAGGAGCTCAACATTATGTGCCCCCCCCCCCCCCCCCCCCCCCTCTAAAATTGACAGTAAATAAAGAGGGCCTATAAACTGTTTAAATTGACAGGAACTGTGAATTTTTCCCAATAATATTTCCACAAGGATCAAACACTTGAAGTCATGATGACAAACAACACTCTAGCTTGAAAAAACAAAACCAGTATTAACTCATATTACTACTTCACAACTTACACACATAAGATAAGAATAATAAAATATGTCAATACCAAGATTATATTGATAAACTGTGTACATACTACTTGTAATTATAATTGATTGTGATTCCTGGTTCACCGTGTAGTTGAATCAGGATATCTCTATGTAAAGGAATTAATACATAGATATATTTGACTTTTAAAACTGACTCAGTTAAGATGGTCTTATAGAGTGTTACATGTGTGTGATTGTCACAGTGTTGTAAAGTGCTGTGAAATAAATTAAATTGTTTATGTGTCTGTTGTTGTTGTGACTTACACTTCATCATTTGCATAACCCTAGACATTCAACGTAGTCATCACAATATTCCAGAATAATTCTGACTGAGATATAAATGTGGTAGCAAGTAAGGTCACCTGTAATACATCACACTTATTAGATACAGATACCTTCACAGCTGATCTCAGTCAGCACACTAAGCCCCCTATAAATATTTATATCATCCCACTTTACCACAATCTCATTGGCTCGGAAGTGGAAGTCATCATCGTCTTGGCACAAACGACGGAGGCGAAAAAGTTGTGAAAATGGAAGGGAGTCACGACAAGCCCGAGGATGAGAAGAGGTATACAGAAGGTAGCTATGGGCATCTGTCGGCTTGTAGTATACTGAGGTATTGAGGCCGGAGGGTGTGATAGTAATAGTAATGTCAAGAAAGTTGACAGATAATGTGGAGATGAGGGAGGTGAACTTGATGGTGGGGTGGAAGTGGTTGACAAAGTCGATGAAGCGGGATAAATCAGTCTCGGTCATATCTGTGAGACCTATGCTATCATCGATATATCTGCGGTAAAACCCGGGGAAAGGACCGGAGTATTGTTGCCATATCTGCTCCAAGTGGCCCATGAACAGGCAGGCATAGCTAGGACCCATCTTCGTTCCCATGGCAACACCACTAATTTGGTCAAAAAACTGACTATTGAATTCAAAGGAATTCAGTTGAAGGACCAGTTCAGCAAGACGGAGAAGAGTGTCAGTGGGAATAGAGGGATAAGTGCGCTGGTCAAGAAAAAACCGAAGAGCTCGGAGACCATCGGGGTGGGGAATTGAGGTATACAGAGAACAGACGTCTAACAAGAAAGGACGGTAGGAGCGGCCTGCTGAGAGTCATATAGAGGAGAAAGTTGTAAGAGCATGATTAGTGTCTTTGACAAAGGAGGAAAGATTCTGAACGATAGGTTGGAAAATGCTATCGAGGAAGTCGGAAATGTGTTCAGTAGGACAGGAACAGGCTGAGACAATAGGTCTGCCATGGTTCTCGATCATATGAATTTTGGGGAGCATGTAGAATACAGGCTTGCCCAAAGAACTATCATGAATCCTAAGAAGAGATGCGCGGGGAGGAAGAGCTTTACTGGTGATGAACTGTTTAATGGTGCTGTGTACAATGCGATTGTTGGAGACAGTAGCATCGCTGGTCCTGGGCCTGTAAAAAGAGCCATTGGTCAACTGGTTTTTACCTTCACTTAGGTATAAGTCCTTTTGCCAGACGACAATGGCTCCTCCCTTGTCAGCCGGTTTGATGACAATGTCGTCTCTACGGCGAAGAAGGGAGAGAGCACGGGACTCAGCCGACGTAACATTGGAATAGTGCAATCTACGAGGACGGAGCTGCTGAATGTCGTGGATGGTGTTCTTTATGTACAGGTCCAGGGCATGAGAAGCCCCAGGTTTAGGTGTAAAAGGAGGTTTCGTGGAGTCGGAAAAACGTGCGAAGATGTCAGATTCAGCCCGAGACTGCGGAGTGCTGTCCTCCTGCCTAAAATGGAATTTCAGCCTCGTGCGACGGTGAAACCGATGAACATCCTGGAGGAGATTATATGGGTCTAGGGTCGGGCGAAGAGGAACAAATTGTAGGCCCTTACTGAGAACAGAGCGCTCTTCCTCAGAGAGCGACAGATCTGGGGGGATGCAGACTACCTGAGTGCGGGATGGAGTGGAGGATGGAGGAGCAGCATTAGGGGTAGGGAGGAGACGGGATAGTTTATGATGTTTAGTAGCGGAACGGGACTCATGCAGCTTCCGGTTCAGTGTGTGGATAGTGGTGCGTATCATGGAATAGAGAGGGAAGTTGTTGGAGGTGAGACCACGTAAGTGAAGCAGAAGCTGGGACTGTTGGGCACTGAGATCCGATAAAAGGCGGTAGTGACTGGCAGCCACTACGCGCATACGTTGAAAGCCACATTTGGTCTCAATTCGTTGTAGGAGACGTTGTTCCCTAGGACTGAATGTGCCAGCAGATGGATGAAAACTGGAAGAGAATCCATTGGGAAGAATGTTGTGGTGGAGGCAGGTATGAATAAAGTGGCGATGAGAGGTGAATCTGGTTTTCTTGAAAGTAACGAAAGCAAAAGTCAATAGCGGCACGGGATATATCAGGAGGCAGGGAGCTTAAGCTGGTGGTAACCGACACACGGAGAGAGTTGACAAAATATTTCAGAGAGGGCATAGTGGGGAAAGAACCAGGAGAAAAGTGAATCGCCCAGAAAATAAAATATAAGATAAAAAAATAATAAAAAATACATAATAAATAAATAACATATAAAACACGCTAGATGAAAATAGAGATGAATAAAAAATAAATAAATAAATAGGATAGAGTGCAAAAATATATGGTATGAAGGGAGAGTAGGGAATTACGAAAATAAATAAAACGGATATAAAATGATAGGCCTATGCGATACTAAAAAAAAGGGAGAGATATGATAGGATCGGAGGGATAAAGCTTGATAGGTAGATAGACACACGAAATAACAGAGATACGGTGCAGTCAAAAAATTGTATATTAGGTCGAGGAAGTTGAGGGAAACTGCGGTAAGACGTGGAATACAATGGATGGGTGTGAAAAAAAAATCGAAAAAAGGTGATTCGTCTTACGAGGACAAAGGAATAAGAAAATAGTCAACGTTTCGGCCACAAGGCCTTCGACAGGGAGAGGAAAGAAAGTGAAGGTTAGATAGGACACATACGAACCTAAAAAAATATAGATATTAAAACTAGGTACTTCCCTGAAGGCGTCAAAGTCCTAACGCTTATAGGCGCGTGCCAGGAAAAGGAAATGACTGCCACCACCGGATGTACACAATACATACTTAGAGACTAAAAAACGAAACTGAGCAATAAACTATCCAAACGTAATATAAGTGGGGACTGGAAATGGAAGGGAATAGAATGAGTCGAAGATAAATACATAAAAAATAACAAATAAATAAAATAAAAAATCTAGACATATTAAAAACAGTGTATTATATATTCATGCGTATAATTAGAGGGCGGCAGAAAATAGAAAATTGGGATAAGAGTGGATGAGACAAGACATTTCATATAACAAAATAACGACTAATTCTCTTTATTTTCGTCACTCAAAGTAACAGGAGTTCCAGAGTTTGATGAATCGCTTGTCCCAATCATGCAAGGACTTTGGTCTCACAAAACGTCTAAAGAAAACAAATGTGTTGAGTAAGGATGCGAATGTTGCACCAGTTATCACTATCGATAATTATGAATTGGCAGTGGTGCACCGGTTCACATACCTGGGGTCTACCATCCACGACAAACTCTCTCTGGATACATAAATTGACAGCCGCATTGGCAAAGCTGCAGCCATCTTTGCCCGCCTCACAATGCGTGTTTGGGGAAACATCAAGAGAGGAAGAGACAGAAAAATGATACCGTCTGCACGCGTGGTTTGAATCTAAAACCTAGCGAAAACGCGATAGTGTCGTTAGCCGTTTGAAAATACGACACAAATTCAAAATATGTTCGGCAATTGGGTCACGCAAACAACCTTAGCTCTTATAAAACTGACGTATTTCTGACGTAATACGGGAGACTGTCGTTTTTAGTTTGAAAATAGCGGTAGAAAGAAGTGAACCGGTGGTAGTTTATAGATTTCAATATTATTGAAGACTAACATGGAAAAAATTATGGAATTTTGAACCATTATACATAGGCTCATAAAACTTATATATTCGGGTGCCATAGTGTCTCCTGACCAATAATATGGTTTCATTTACCCTTTAGTCCAACTAACAGCCAAGATATGGTCATAATACTAGATAGTCACAAACACAGTGACAAACACACTGGTGTTCTGACATTCGCTATCGGTAACGTATTTTTGCACGAGTTGTTGAAAAGAGGCATGAGAGGGTAGGGCAAAGTCTAAAAGAGGGGAACGTTAGGACTGAGAGGTAAATGTAATATGATTTGGAGGGGAGTTTGAAAGGGGGAAAGAAATTATGGGATGGCTCAAACTGAATATTGTTTTGTAGAGTTAGGCCAAAACCAAGTCTATTTTTGACGAATGCCAAGTTCGGACGGACAGACCGACAGAGGTACACTAACATTGGACTGAAATTGGACCTTAGTTTTTAAAATTTGAATTGACAAACTTAGTAGTTAGATCTCATTGGTCGAAACAGTTTAGATTACTGGGAAAGTTGAAGGCTCGGTGCCATTTTCACGAAGACTGTTCATAGAAGCAGGACGCTTGAGAGCTGAGAAGTGTGACGTGCCTTGAATATAGATATAATTAATAAAAAGTATAAGGGCGCCATAGTCCAGCAAGCAGTACATCTGAGGTTGTGCTAATTCAACGTTCCTGTGTGTGTATTCATTGAATCGTGGTAAGACCGAAATTATTAACATTATTTATAATATTAATTATGTTGATTGACTTGGGTAATGAAGAAAACATTACGACTGTAAGTAAAGAAGTCATTAGTAGACTTATACAAGCCTATTTGTTGCTCCACCATGTTATTAAGCTACCAGAGAGGTAGTAGTAAAATATTTATAGGTTGTCACCAGGAATCACATCACCTATCACATTGTATGGAAAAAGATCATTGAGAATGGCAGAGGCGTTGCGGCCATTAGGGAGAGGAATATGAAAACTTGTACAAAGTGTTACCTCATTTTATGGAGATGTGCTGAGTTGGTCAGAGAGATCTGATCCAGGTCTTTTAGGTTAAATATAGTATTGTTTGTAAAATTGGTGGATTAGGTATTATGCTAAGACAGAACATAATTTTCATGTTACAGGGTTTTGGTCTGGCACTAGTCAGGTGCCAGATTCCTGTATGAAAAAGTTACTCCAGCAGTGATAGAGGTACTCGCGGCCTATCCTATTACTTTTGGGACAAGATCAAAAGAGGCAGTTGGCAGATCAGACATCTATGTTCAATCCTCCAGTGCCAGATAAGTAAACAAGCCCTGGCATGAGGAGAATTTATCAACTTTTCCACTTCATAAAACCTGAAAAGGAAATATAAATAAAGACTATCTGTCAAGAAGTAAAGTGTATCAAGAGAAAAGAAACATTGTGACAAAGACTGGGCGTGATGTTAACACCGAAACCAGGCAGCTCATAACACTTTAGAAATAGCTAGAAATTTTACAATACCATAAAAACTACAATATATATGATTAAGGACAAATGGTCCTCTTGTAGTTAATTAAGTATGCCTATTATTTATGTATATATATAAATTGATCTCATGTGATTTGACAGTCCTAACCAAAAGAATCTTAGGTATAGGACTAATAAAGTTATAGAAAAAATTGTATATTACTGTCGTGAAACGAGTGTAACCCACTACTTTGTTAATCACTATGTCGAGATACAGATTTGCTTCAACCAATCAACGAGCACCGTTCAGCAGTCTCTGAGACAGAATAAATTAACGGCCATCATGTTCACGCAAGATGGCGGATTAAAACTGAATAAAATTAGGCTGTACGAGCAAAAGACGAAACCGGAGGAAACCAATCAGCTTGCTCCGCCAGGAACCAACCGAAAGCCTTGCTTAAGAATTCACCTACCTATATAATCGGGCGGATTTTATGCATAATCACACATCACCGAGACGACGCCAGAGATACCGACCGACTGAAGAGGAAGAAGCTGTCACCTTGATTTAGAGCTTACCTGAGGGCATCGACCTGCAGCCTACTTCGCTAAGTCGCATCAAAAATCTGGCCGGTTGAATCTTAGAGGGTAAATATATTTACGATAACCTTTGGGAAAATAAGCTTTCAGCAGGTCTATAATGTTGGTATTTGTTGTGTGTCATTTATACTACCTATCAGGTTACTGATTGTATCTTGGGGAAATTAAGTATAATGATTGTATTTCCTATTATGATTGAATAGACGAAGGCTAATAGGACTCATACTTCAACCTACTGTCTCCTATACTTCAATCTATTGTCTCATCTAACTCCAACTGTAATATAACCAAAACAGTCCTTGTTAGGACTCAATCTATTGTCTCCTATAACTCAATCTATTGTTTCACATGATTTCAGTCTATTGTCTCAGATATGACCAACTGCCATATAACCAAAACAGTCCTTGTTAGGACTCAACCTATTGTCTCCTATAACTTGTCTATTATCTCAGATAAGACCAACTGCCATATAACCAAAACAGTCCTTGTTAGGACTCAACCTATTGTCTCCTATAACTTGTCTATTATCTCAGATAAGACCAACTGCCATATAACCAAAACAGTCCTTGTTAGGACTCAATCTATTGTCGCATCTAACTCCAATCTATTGTCTCCTATAACTCCAACCTGATATATCACCAAAAGTCCTCGTCTCATATACTCCTATCATAAGAACATAACGTTATTGTTAGGATATATGTTACCAGCTTGTATAGCACTCGTCAGAGAGGGCCTGGTATATTATAGGGGGAAGGAAATGGTTGTATCACCTAAATGTACATATTATTGGATGTCTTGAATTTATATTATGGGATGTATTCATGTATTGAATGTATTCATGTATTGAATTTATATTATTGATGCATTGAATTTATATTATTGACTGTATCCATGTATTAGTTTATCAGAAAGAATGCTTTGCAAGTAGACACCTGTCTTGTCTCGCTATTGCTAAATCATACTGAGC